>CM035431.1:121774834-121939834 GCA_020310875.1 Ceratopteris richardii
TGTTTAAAGGAAGTTTCTTACGTAAACCATCGATTGGAAATTTTTGTGAATAAAAATAGCGCATTTCGCAGCGATCGTTCATGAGGACCCGCCTGATGTACAATTTCAGCTGCAAGATGATGGGATCAGAGTGCACAATGAGAGGAGATGAGACCAAAACTAAAGGCATGTAAAGGACCGGAAAGTGTTGGAAGAGAAATGAAACTTAACGAGGACTTGGAAGGCACTGTGAGAGAGGTACGATAGTGAAACTGTATATTTAAAGGATCGCCTATGCATCAAGTAATGTCCATGGTGGAGAAAAATAGAAGCCGCTCGAAAAGAATAAAAATGATGGAAATATGGCGCAGAAGGTATCTATGGTGGAAAAAAGTTGCAGAAGGGGTGGAAGAAATTCGGATCCTCAACAAGCAAGATGTATATGGGAGAAAATAACAGCTTCAACAAGTAAGATCTACGAAAAGAAGAAATTTGGAGACTCAACGAGCAAGATGTACGGGAGAAAATACCAGCTTCAACAAGTAAGTTCTACGGGAAGAAATAGCACCTTCAACTGGTCAGTTCACCATCGCCATGAATTAAAGAACCAAAAGAAAGCTCTTCGAACATCATGAATATGAGCTAAGCCTGAATAATAGAGCGATGAAGGTGATGAAATGAAATGCATAATCGCAAGAATTGTACGCTGAATCTGACATATTTTCAAGCAAACACGCACATGCAAAAGAGTAGAATCTAGAACCAAGAGGTACCTCTAGCGTGTGATCGACCAGTTCGAGAAGCGTGAAGAAAACAATCCCGTGCTCCCTCCCTAAACTCTGCCATGGGCATATGTACACAGTCATATGGACGCTGATGGCGTTGGCTGCCTCATCGTAGACGATGTCATGGAATTGGACGGCTTGGTAGTTGAAGACGATTTGGGCCATTTGATAAATGGCGGTGAGGTCACTCCTGCCACCAGCAATATTTATGTAGAGGTGAAAGAAGTTTACATCGGAGGTGAAGTAAGTACGGAGAGTCTCAGCCTGACTCGTGAGTGTCGGCCTGCATACCAGCTGTTCGATCACCTTTTTCACATCCTCTTTTGGGTTCTCCATAGCCGCTGCAACACAAAGCTCTGTCTCGCTTGCTTGGCTTTAATTAGAAAAACAACCGATGACGATGATGACGAGGATACTCTCCCTCTCTAGAAACCGACGCTTCGACGATGGACATGGAACTCTGGCGCTCGACTTCCTTTGAAGAAGCTCTAGAGGATGGCTTCATATTGGTTTGCTTTCAATTGCAGCTTTTGACTGAAAATAGAAAACGGAGCAATTGAACATCCGCCATAGCTCAGGAATGCATGGAGCGCATGAAAAACATGGATCTTTCTATGAAGAAGATAAATGAAAGCAGAACAAGAGAAATGTTCCCCAATTGACCTAAACATTGATCATTCATCGACTTCTTAACAAAGTTTTACAAAGGAAACATCTTGAAACCACCGAGAAATGTGTACAAAGAACATCTTGCATCTCAAGTAGAAAAACAGTTTGTTGGAAGTAGCAAGATTACTCTTCTCAATGTATGAGATATGGAAGAGAATTATGTACCACACAAGAACCCAAACCAAAAAAAAAGAAAATCTCTAAAGATACACAAAATTTCTAACGCGCATAAAAAGGGATGCCATGAATATATTAAAACGAGAGGAGGGGGAACAAACATGAGAAATCAATGGAAATCAAAAGGAAAAGAAGCTCAAAGATACATAAGATAATAGCTATAAAGATATAAGGGGATCTAAGATTTGAAGAAGATATTAACTTGACACAAGTCCCTTTTTTTTTTTGAGGGTACAATGAATTGAAAACACACTCACACACCCAACCTTGTAAGGTAGAGGCACTCATCTACGAGGAACTCATAGATACATGTCTACCCAAGACTTGAACTCACGACTTCCTCCCAAAGACTCAAGGCATCAAACCACTTGGTTACACGGGTTGTGTTTTTATATATTCTGGATAAAAGTGATATGGACCATCAAAAAAGGCATGGAAAAATGTTCAAGATTAATTTAAAAAAAAACTTTTAAATCTCTATGTTGTTGAAGAAGGATAAAGACAAGTGCCATATGGAAGAAGATAACCAAAAAATGGCCATGAATTAGAAAATAAAAAGAAGAGAAAATATGGAAAAGATAATTATGTTCCCAAGATTTTTAAAAATGAAGAAAAAAATGTGGCGAACATGTTTATGTTGAAGGAGAGGTTAGATCTCCATCTCATGAATATTTCATTCCAATTGAATCATCCATTTCTTTGCTTCCGATTTGGAAAAAGCTGCAGATATAGTAAGAAAATATATGATGAGCCCAAGGACTCATCGATCCCATTATATCAAGTATGACCATCAAAGCAGCAATGATACTTCTCTTTTTTTACATTTTTATGTGAATAAAAGATCTAACGATAAATTGAACAAGGATTCATTAAATCCATCCAAAATAAAATAGATAGGCTCATGTTGCACATTCACATGCTCACACAAGATAATGACATACATCTCAGCAATCAACCAGCTACTATATAGGTTTTTGAATAGAGTGTGACCTCTCAAGTTAACTGGAGCTCACTTGAGCATGCTCAACGTCCACTATCACATGTGTAATCACAATTGGACCTAAACTTGACTAGTATCCCAGTTGGCTGAAGTCTACACATGTAAAGTGTACTAGCCACTCAACTTAGGCCTCATTGTACTTGATTTATCTTGAGATAAGTCAAGTTAACTCAAGCTAACACAAGTGGATGCTTGTAGAAGGATCTAGAGAGTCTTTGGAAAAAAAACTCTCCAAATGTATTTATGGGCATAATGTTATCTTGATGTTCACTTAGTCAAGTTGCTTTATAACATCCCCCTTGACAAACATTTTTATCCTCAAAAATATGCTTCAAGTTATAAACTGTATAAGAGCTTGCCTTGAGCCCGTGATCATCCTTTCTAGGGGACTTGTTGTCATCTCTCTGATTCACCAAGTCTTCAAACAGAAGAGAATTGTATCTTAGTCTTGATCTAAAAAGAGGGGAATCCTAGCGGTTAAATCTCTACCCAAATCAGGCCATGTATATTCTTACTTTGCACTTGATAAGTTGGATATGGTGCAGAGTACAAAAGTAATAATAAGGGTAGATTAGAAAGCTTTATTTCCCAATGTAGTGTTTCTCTCTCTATTGTCAAGGCATCCATATACATAGCACAAACATGTGAAGTGGGTGAATTCTAAATATCCCTAGCAAAATTTCTACTTTGATCCATTATTGAGCATCACTTGTGCATGGAACTAGCAAAATGGTTGAATTCTCTATCTTACCAAAGTGATACTTTTATGAGTCTCATTCCTATTATCAAGCACAAAGTTCATCTTGGAACTTTCACTTGTGCATGAAATATTATTGAGCCCTTCATTAGGGATATTGTAGCAATCTAACTACTATGAACACCACGTTCTAGAGAGATGACTCTCCTCCCAACCTTATGCCTCTATATATACATATATCTACTCGAATCAATGAGGACCACAAATGTAACTAAAGCCCACAAGTGCATGTGGGATCTCCACCACACCTTAAGTACTTTCCACTAGATTCCACTAGTGGTTGGTGTGATCTAAACTGCTTCTTTAGCACCTTCTACTAGAGTCCTCTAGTGGCAGGTGTACCCATCACTCGAGTTAAGTCTCTCTTCACTCAAGTTAACTCATGTTACCTTGAGTTAGAATGCTTTAGAGCTCTTTGGGCAAAACTCTCTCCCCATGTTGCCCATGGGGGTTGGACCCAACACCTACTCCTTCAAATCCTTGAGACTTAACCACGAGGCTAAGTGAATTACTTGTTTTAGAGACCACATGAACCTATGATTAAGTCTAGTCTTGAGATCTTTTTCCATACACATGAGTGAGCAAACAATATCTGATTTTTAGATGTGTTTAAACCAATCTGACACTCATATCATAGACTTAGTTTATTATAGATATCTTGGTCCCAAGTTTTTAGAGATGAATCACTAATGATTAGGAATGATTTCTGTTATAAATTAAGGTTCACCAACTTAGGGAAATAAAGGAAGTTTGGGAAGCCTTTGGATCTAAGACAGTCTTTAGATAGAAAGGGTGGGTGGGAAAGTTATGGAAGACATCACTTCTCAACCAAATACAAATTTAAATAAGCTTGGTCACATGATTGGAACGTGGAGGTCCCCCAACATCATCCTCTGCCTTGCTTCATCTATTTTACATGGATGATTTCTCTATGCCATCATCCGCATCTAAAAAAGTCATTGCAGTGGTTTTTAGAGGATTTTGCAAGCATGACATTCACAATTCATCTTCACACCATGGATTCGTGGGTAGAAAGAGAGAGAATTGAAGGGAGTCTCTCTCCTCTCTTTCCCCCCATGAAGATGTGTGTGAAGGAGAAGGAGTGCACCTTTCTCTCTTGACAACCCAATTTAGTCAAAGGGTTTTGTCATGCACCTTTATATAACGTACAAAGTGATTTGACGGATCATGTGGGATGCCCTCCTCATGCCTTAAAGCCCATCTCCTCACCCCCTTGAGCATGTCTACTCACGCCTTCAAGCCAAGTTTTCTCCATGTAGTTGTTGAAAACTCACGAGGGAGACATGTTTTTCCCTCCCTTCCTTGCCCCTTTGTTGTCATATGAGTATGCAAGCTTAGGCGTTTTCCTCCATCATCTTCTTCACAAAAAAAACCATGGACGTGTCTTTCCACCCATTCTTGTCTATTAATACATCCTTATATCTAGAAGGAAAAGAGGCGTTTTGTCTCTTCCTCAAAAGTGAAGATGAGATAAATAAGGAAATAGGAAGAAGAAAAGCAAGTAGACAAGGAAGGAAGGTCCATAGGAGATCAAGATTAAGTAGGGGGAACAAGGCTAAAACAAGAAGTTGATGCATGGCATATCTAATTCAAGGATGAAGAAGACAATTGCTCAAAAACTCAAAGAAAGAAATGAGAAGTGAAGAGGAAGGAGATGAAGGAGGAGCAAGAGCGCGAAGAAAAGATTGAATTTGCATGCAAAAGGAGTCAAGGAGCAACAACGAACAAGAAGTCTAAACTTCAAGAATTTTGGAGTTCGATGTCTATGAAAGCACATGAAGAACATACGAAAGAAGAAGAAGAAGAAGAAGAAGAAGAAGAAGAAGAAGAAGAAGAAGAAGAAGAAGAAGAAGAAGCTTAAAGCACAACACAATATAGAATGTATTACCAAGTGAATGTACAAAGACAATTAATCTGTTAGGGTTATAGACATATATACAAGATGAGGGCAAAAAACTTCCTAAAGAAGGAAAAAAGTGCCCCGATGCTCCTAATGTATTCACACACATCACTACCAAAATATATCAACAAATCCCCCTCTGGGAATGATGCAGTGAGGAAGGGGCTCACATTCATGTATAAGGAAGTTTCAAGCTATGTGGAAAGAGATCAATCTACAAAAATAAGTAAGCCCAAATCTTTGTGAAAAGCTTTAAAATTCTGCTTGGTGATAACATGAGTTCATTACATCTTGTTGCTAATCTCATTATCATACTAGGACCAAACACATTGAGTTTCTATTATCACTATGTTAGGTGTTGAGATATTAAGCTCAGATGTAATGATCCAGGAAGACATGTATCACTTTTTCATTTCTTTGACATGTATAGTGGTCACACCGGTATATGTCAGGGATACTTCATTGAGTTTTACTAGATTTATCTACCCAAGAGTGATGGCACATTTGTTTCTTGCCATCTCACTCATTCGTGGACATTAAGTTTTTCCTTATGTACTTTTCTTTATATATTGCACTTGTTGTATTGTTGTTTTAGGTCATTCTTGTGCATTCCTTTTATGTAATAGAAGAAGAAGAAGATCGTTCTTCCTTGCCTCAATCTGCATGTGTGCTTCTCTTTGATTGTGAGTGTGTGTGTGTGTGATCTCTCTTCCTTATCTCCTTCCTTATGACATGGTATCACAGCCAGTGTGGCTATAGAAAGCTCGTGGAGAAGGCCGATGGTGAAGAGTACGCGAGAAGGCATGGAGAAAGCGCGATTCACAAATGACCTCAGATTGCTACAAAAATTGGTGTGAAGGTAGAAGGCCTCAAAATATTTTCAAAATTTATCCCTTTACAGTCACTTGTTTTTGTCAGATTTCTGTTTCGGAGCCATCTCCACCTTTGTTTCGAGCCCAACAAGGTGAGGCCCATAGAAAAATGAGGTTAGTTCGCAAAACTATAACTTGCATCCTGTTCTTCAATACTCATATATTCCAGATCTAGAATTTCAAGAGATTCTATGTACTTTTGATACATGAAACTGTGTTTTTCGAAGATCGAACTATCATGTCATAGTGCAGTAGTGTTCAAGTAGAAGTATTGCTTATAGTGTTTTGCAGTATTGTGAATTGCTACAGAAATGGCAAATGCAGATGGAATGAGTCAGCTTATCAGTGATAAGCTAAACAAGAACAACTTCCATGCTTGGAGATTCAGGATGAAGACTTTCGTGATGGGAAAAGGCTATTGGAAGTACCTCAAAGGAGAGAACAAAAATGTTTCGCAATTACCAGAGAGAAATTAGACTGCATACAATTAAGAGCGTATGAAGAATGGAATCAAAGATCATGAAAGGTAATGTATTGGCTATCTATTAGCATACAGGATAGCATGATTGGGCACATATAGGATGCCAAGACTCCGAAAGAGGCTAAAAACAATTTGGTCACTTTGTATGAGACCAATACAAAGGCACGGAAATCACAACCCAAGAATGAGCTACATACATTGGAGAAAAAGGGCATGTCGGTAAGTGACTACACCTTGAAAATAAAAAGCATATGTGAGTCACTTGCATCTATTGGCATGAATGTAGATGATGATGATGATAAGGTGGAAGTGTGCCTTCATGGTTTAGGAGCTGCATATAAGCGGTTCATAACATCAATTCAGACTAGGGAAAACATTCCAAATTGCATTGATCTAGTTTCCATGCTGATTATTGAACAAAAGAATCTTAGTGAGGACTCAAACTCCCAAGGAAAACCTAGTTTTGAGCAGGTATTCTACTCTGGTAGAGGAAGAGGTAGAGGTAGAAGCTTTGGAAGTGGAAGAGGAAATAGTAACCAAGACCAAATTCATCATCACAATCATGCAGGAGGTAGAGGACAATTTCGAGGCAGGGGTGAAGTAATTCAATGGTGATGCACCACAGTGCACTCTCCTTCTCGAGAGCTCCACGACGATATGCTCGGAGTAGAAAAATCGAGCTCCTGAGGCCGCACACAGTACTCCACACAGAGGTTGTAGAATATGCAGAAAACACAGTACACAGGGAGCATGAAGACAGACTTCTTAGGTCACTATATGTTTTATTAAAGAACATCTACAAAGAAGTGCTCGGTGGCCAGTTGGCCTTTCACATGGACACTAACGGTAACAATCTCCCACTAAAGGCCAATATGGCCAGAGTAAGTATGGGAGAAAAAATAATGAATGATAAAGAATACCTGAGTGTAAGTATACAAACTATACCTCCCACCTGATGGGCATGTTACACAGTATACAAGTGACTGCGTAAGATCAAGAATAAAGTAACCCCCATCAAGTGACAACAGTGTCGAAAGCTATCCTGTGGTAGAGCTTTAGTCAAAGCATCTGCAGCATTATCTCGAGTGTGAACCTTCTCAAGAATAATGCTCTTAGTGGCTAAGCAATCTCTAATGAAGTGATACCTCACCTCAATGTGCTTGGTCTTTGCATGATAGACTGGATTCTTAGCCAAAGCAATGGCACTCTGACTATCACTGAGCAAGTGAGGTACATGCTGAGGTAAACCCATATCACAAGCAAGACGAGAAAGCCACAATGCTTCCTTACATGCCTCACTTGCTGCAATATACTCTGCTTCTGTGGTGGAAACAGCTGTACATTCTTGAAGACGAGATCTCCAAGAGATAGCACCTCCAGCAAAATGAAAAATGTACCCTGATGTAGACTTACGATTGTCTACACAACCAGCATAGTCAGAATCTATGTAACCAATAATGGATGATTTCCCTCTACCTAAGCATAGACACTTGTCCTTAGTGCCATTCAGATATCTCAAAATCATTTTGACCGCTTCCCAATGTTTCTTGCTAGGATTAGACATATATCTGCTCACAACTTCCACTGCAAATGCAATGTCTGGTCTCGTAGCTACCATAGCATACATGAGACTACCAACAACAGATTGATAGGGAATTTTGGTCATGAATTCCTTTTCCTCATCTGATTTGGGGCAGTCATCCTTGCTCAATTTCAATTTCACATATGTGGGTAAAGGTGTACTCAATGCTTTTCCACCCTGCATATTGAATCGGTGAAGTACTTTGGATATGTACTCACTTTGAGACAAGTATATGCATCTTTTACTCCTATCACAATTAATGCGCATGCCAAGAATATGTTTGGCATCCCCCAAATCCTTCATATCAAATGTCTGACTCAACTTCTTTTTGAGAATTGACAAATCATAAGAGGACTTCCCAGCAATCAACATATCATCGACGTAAAGTATCAAGCATATCAAGCTGCCATCAGAACATCTCTTTGTGTAGAGACAATGATCCTCATTGCTCCGCGAATAGCCTCGGGACTTCATAAAAGCATCAAACTTATGGTACCATTGTCTAGGAGACTGTTTAAGTCCATACAAGCTCTTCTTGAGCTTACAAACTAGACTTTCCTTGCCAGGAACTACATAACCCTCTGGTTGTTCCATACAGATCTCATTTGTAAGATCTCCATGCAAGAAAGCTGTTTTCACATCCATTTGGACTAGCTCTAAGTCCTCCATTGCAACGAATCCAAGCAACATGCGCAAAGTAGTCATCTTGACCACTAGAGAGAAGATTTCCTCAAAATCAACACCATGTTGTTGCTTAAAACCCTTTGCAACAAGTCGTGCTTTATATTTTGGAGAAGCACTATCTGATGTGAATTTCAGCTTATATACCCATTTACATGGTAAAGCTTTTCTGCCCTTTGGCAAAGGTACTAAGTCCCAAGTACCATTCTTGTGAATAGAATCCAACTCACTCTTCATGGCACGCTCCCACTTGACATGATCCTCAGTCTGCATAGCCTCTTTGTAGCAAGAAGGCTCACCGGCATCTGTTAGCATAACAAAATCTAAACCTGGAACATATCAATCAGGTGGATATGAGACACGTGCAGAACGTCTCAATGGTTGTTGAATAGGAACATGTGCAGACTGATCTAAATGGACATTCTCTTGAACATCCCTATGTGCAGCATTTTTATGCATGCTAACCGGAGGACTAGTATCCTCAAACACCACTCTTCTCACTTCAACCTCCTTAATGGGCTGTTTATGCATCTTAGACTCATTAAAAATGACATCACTACTTCTGATCACTGACCGTGTTTCAGGATCCCATAAGCGATATCCAAATTTTCCTTCTCGATCATATCCAAGAAAAATGCATTTCTTTGACTTATGGTCCAACTTTTGTCTAAGATTCTTGGGTATATGAACATATGCTTCACACCCAAAAACTCGAAGATGATCATAATATGGTGGTTTCCCTGTCCATAACTCTTGTGCCACTTTCAGATCTTTGGCAGTACTAGGTGAAAGGTTAATCACATGAACTGCAGTCAATACTGCTTCTGCCCAAAAACCTTGTGAGAGGTTTGCATGATGCAACATAGAGACTACTCTATCTTGAATAGTTCTATTCATCCTCTCAGCTACACCATTCTGTACTAGGGTATAAGGAGCTGCAAACTCTCTACGAATCCCTCTAGACTGACAGAAAAGGCTGAATTCATGTGAGGTATACTCACCCCCATTATCTAAACGTAAAGCCTTAAGCTTAGTTCCTTTTTCAGTCTCAACTGAAGCAAGCCATTTTCTGAAAGTAGGGAATGCATCATCCTTTGATTTGATAGGATATACCCAGACTTTTCTAGTAGCATCATCTATGAAAGTGACAAAGTAAAGAGAACCACCTAAGGACCTAGTGGGCATAGGAACACACACATCTGTATGAACGAGATCTAAAGGCTGAATTGAAGAGTCAATGTGCGTTCTATGCACATTTCTGGTTTGCTTTCCATATTGACAATGCTCACAAAATGAAAAATCAGAGAAAGATAACACAGGTAAGTAGCCAGAACGAGAAAGATTTTCCATTCCACTACGAGATATATGGCCCAAACAACCATGCCAAATACAAGCCATAGGTTGTTCAGTAACAGCTAACAAGTGTTCTTTCTGTGATACAAATAAAGGATAAAGTGAGCCAACTTTGCTTCCTTTTGCAATAACCATATTGCCCTTTGATATACAAAAGGACAGAGCATAGAAGACCACCTTGTAACCAAGGTCATCAAGTTGACCAACTGACATCAAACTGTGTGATAACTGAGGTACATGGCGTACATTATGCATAGTAAATTTTGAACCATCAATGAACTGCACAACCACATCTCCAATCCCCACAACATCACACTAGTAAGAGTCACCAAGTCTCAAGGTACCAGGAGACTTTGCTGCATAATTAGAGAACCATTCTCTATGTGGTGTCACATGGAAAGACGCACCAGAATCTAGCAGCCAGGTGTGGGAAAGAGAATCAGCCATAAGTGCCTCAGATGGCACATTACTATCAAGTGTCAACACATCAGCATCATCAGAAATAGCATTAATTTCTTCAATCTTCACAGTCGAAGTAGATGGTGCAGGTAACTGTTTAACATGCCCATCAACATTCTGTCCTTTACCTTTAGCATTCTTTAATGCATAACAGTCTTTCTTCATGTGTCCTTTCTTATGACAATAATGGCATTCGATATCCCTCTTCCTTGATTTGCTTCTACTCTTATTCTGTTGACCATTCTTTTCCTTGTTCTTGCTCCTGCCACGTTGTTGATTCTTTCCTTGGTAAGAATCACGAACATTATATGCATCTCCACTCTGAGTGCCAACCATAGATTTTCTACGAATCTCCTCACTCAAGAGTGCTCCACATATGTCATCATAGACGAGTTTACCACCAGGTGCACTATTGCTAATAGCTGTGCAAAACGTATCCCATGATGATGGCAGGGTGCATAACAGCAATACTGCTTTCATTTCATTATCCATATCCATTTTCTGAGCCTGTAACTGGGAGAATATAGCATCAAACTCATTTAGATGAGCAGCAACACTATATGTGTCCTTCATACGAAGGTCATATAATTTTCTCATCAGATACACTTTATTTGATACCGTCTCTTTTTCATATGTATTGCATAACTTCTTCCAAAGCTCCTCTGCACTTTCACAGTCTAATACTGTAAAGTAAACATTATCTGCCAGGTGCAAGCGAATGGTAGACCTGGCCATTTCATCTAACTCATCCCAATCATCTTCATCCATGTCAGCAGGCTTCTTTGATATCCCATTTATTGGCTTCCATTGCCTCCTTTGAATCAGCACATCTTTAATCTGATTCTTCCATAGAGCAAAGTTTGTGCCATCAAATTTTCGGATCTCAAAATGGTCTTTGCCCTGCAAGTTATAGCTCCTCCTCAGAACACTAGCACTAGACCTTGATCCACCGGATGTGCCTGAGACCTCTGATGCCATGATCGTAGAGAACTGAATAGAATGATAATGGAGCTAGAAGAGTCCAAACACCAACAAATAAGTGTATCAAGGAGTAAATCGACCACTGTATAGTTGACTAAACCAGAAATCTGGAAAAATTTTGCCAGAGTATCCTCTGCAAAATTAGCATATGACCAGTGTCAAAGTATCATAAAACTGCAAGTACTGACATGTCTACCTGCATAGTGAATCACTGACTCCACTGCATATAATCAGTTACCCAATAGAAGCCAACTAGGCTTATCGAGCACCTATGAGCAACTATCATACATCTCCTATGGCGAGGCTGGGTAAGTCTTCCACCTGCATCACCGAAGAGACCCCGACATCTGGGTGTCTCCCAGTTAAGAAAACCTCACCATGACCCTCTTTATCAAACGTAAAAGGCTTTATGCAAAGAACGTAACCGCTATATCAATGACCACATGGACGTACATAAGCGGTATCCACAGAAGCATACATGGTGTGTATGTGCTCAATATATGCAGTAAAATGACACTAAACGGCTGAATACACAGCCCAAAAACTAGCCAATAACACCTGCAAGTGTCTTTCAACTCTGATGTTTAGGCTTTAAAAACCTGCATAAACCTGTAGTTTTACGAGTGTGGCTGAAAATACAGCCCCAAAGGTTGATATTTATTGTCTGAGAAGTACAAGGAACACTCTTCTTGATGTTCTTCGACCTGTGTGAAGAGAACTATGTGCGAAAGTACTCCGAAATGGCTCCAAAAACACCCCAAAATTGCTTCAGAAATAGGCTTTGAAAGCAAAAATGAAGCTTTGAGGGACCAAAACTTGTTCAAGGTAATGTCAACCTTAGTCTTTCCCCTTCTTCAAACACCACAAGAGTGTAGCTTAGTGGCAAGAGATTGCCACGGTTAAGCGAGCTCTAGGGGGAACAGTACTGGGATGGGTGACCTCCCGGGAAGTACCGGGAACCTCTATATTCCTTGATCGTTGAGGTCCTCCCTCGCGCGCAGCCAACGGCACCAACGGTTTCTTCGGTGACTTGGATGACAAGGTATGCCAAGGTCTATGCCTTGGTCGCCGCCTTGGTCGTAAGCCTTCGAGAAAGGGGGGGGCTCGCTTTGCTCGCACAAAAGGAGCAAATCTTTTGCCTCGAACTGCTCTGATACCAGTGAAGTAATTCGATGGCGATGCACCACAGTGCGCTCTCCTTCTCGAGAGCTCCACGGCGATATGCTCGGAGTAGAAAAACCGAGATCCTGAGGTCGCACACAGTACTCCGCACAGAGGCTGTAGAATATGCAGAAAACACAGTACACAGGGAGCACGAAGACAGACTTCTTAGGTCTTACAAATGCGCTCGAACTTACAGTCTATGACTGACCAGGCCACTATATGTTTTATTAAAGAACATATACAAAGAAATGTCCGGTGGCCATTTGGCCTTTCACATGGACACTAACGGTAACAAGGGGGAGCAAAAGAGGCAACATAAATTTTCAAAGAAATGATTCCGGTAATGACAATAAAGGATGTTGGAATTGTGGTGAACTTGGACATTTTGAATGTGATTGCAAGTTGGAGAACAAAATAACAGAAGTAAGCAAAACAACTATGCATCCACAAGTGCAAATGATTTTGAGAAGTTGTTCATGGTCCAACATCATATGATGAATACAATGTCTGCTGATGTTTCAAAATCGAATGATAATGTCTGGTATGCTGATTCAGGTGCTTCAAATCACATGACCAGTCATGCAAACTAGTTTAGTAGTTTGCAAAACTTGCCAATTTGTGGATATGTTGAAATAGGTGATGAGACATCACACCCTATCAAGCATACAGGAAACATAGCATTGTCCATAGAGGACAGGAAGGTAAAACATCTTGCTAATGTGTTTCATGTTCCAAATATAACAAAGAATCTGGTTTCTGTTGGACAAAGAGTTGACCAAGGATTACAAGTCAGGTTCAATGTTAATGGCTTATATGTAGAAGAGTACAAACAAGATGGACGATTGATTGCCAAAGGAAACAAAGTGGGTAGGGTGTTTACCTTAAATGTGAAAATTCCTTCAATGAATGCAACCATGTTGGCCAAAGGTGGAGGAGTTATTACTGATATAGAGATCTGGCACAAACGAATTGGACGTGCAAATTTGTAGAGGTTGAAATTGATATAGTCAAATGAGATTGTCAATGGACTACCGAATTTCAAGGTTACAAAGATGCAAAAGGCATGTGCAGCATGTCAATTTGGTAAACAATCAAGAGCATCATTTTCACATGACAAGCATGTTACTGAGAATCTACTAGAAATAGTACATATAGATGTTTGGGGTCCTGCAAAGATGACATCTATGGGTGGTTGCATGTTTTATGTTACTTTCATTAATGACCATACATGAAAAGTATGGGTATATTTGATGAAAGAGAAGAGTGAGTTGTTCACTCACTTCTAGAATTTTAATGCTATGGTGGAAAATCAGACAAGAAAGTATATTTAGATATTAAGCTCTGATGGAGGAGGTGAATACATATCAAATGACTTTTGCAACTTTCTTAAAAGTCATGGAATTCGACGTCAGTTTTCATGCAGGTACACACCACAACAGAATGGCATTGCTAAATGCAAAGATAGACATATTGCAGAAATAGCAAGAGCTCTAATGGCAGAGAAGAATATGCCTCAATGTTATTGGGTGGAAGTTGTGAATATTGTTGTATATATCATGAACAGAACTCGGCTGCTGCTGTACATCAAGTTACCCCTGAAGAGAAGTTTACATGTAAAAAGCCAAACTTATCACATATGAAAGTATTTGGTTGTATTGCATATGTACATGTTCCAGATGATTTGAGGATGAAGCTTCATCCAAAAGTAGAAAAATGCATCCTCATTGGGTACTCCCTTAAGCAAAAGGGGTATAAATGTTATAACCCACCCACATGATAGGTGAAGGTAAGCAAAGATGTGGTGTTTGATGAAATGTCAATCTTCTATGCAGATGCCCAAAATGGACTTGATCTTGAACCAGATGACAATGAAATTGCTGAAAAATCAATTGCATAATCTCAAGTTTTCAGTGGACCACATGCATCACAAAGCAAGAGTTCCAACTCAAATCCATGGAGTGGAAGATTGCATGGAAATTTCAATCTAGCAAATTCACCAAATACAACCAAGAAAGATAAAGAAATGCTTTTTGATGGTACAAAAACATCTACAGGTTTTGACGACATTGATGGAGACTCAAGCGGTTCATAAGAGAGTCTTGATGAGGAACTTGGATTGCCCTCTGTGAAGACAGCGAGAGTAAGAAAGGCACATGCAGATGATACAAGGAGAAGTGACCCAGGATCAAGAAGATCTTGGAGGATGCAGAATTCTGTGCAACGATTGACGTATGACAGTTATATGGCTCGTCATTGTGCCTACATGACCAAGGTAATAGAAGATGTTGAGCCTTCTTGTTTTGAAGATGCAATTGGAAATGTAGATTGGGGAAAAGCTATGGATGAGGAGATGGCTGCACTTTATGGGAACAAAACATGGAAGCTAGTCCCATTGCCACAAGGGAAGGAACCCATAGGTTGCAAATGGGTTTACAAGGTAAAGCACAATGTTAATGGTAGCATAAGCAGGTATAAAGCATGATTAGTAGCAATAGGATATGCACAGACATATGGCATTGATTATGAGGAAAAGTTCAACCTTGTAGCTAAAATGTCTATTGTGAGAGCACTTGTTGCATTAGCTATAGCAAAAGGATGGACTTTGCATCGGATGGATGTGAAGAATGCTTTCCTACATCGTGAGTTATAGGAAGAAGTATATATGAACCAGCCACAAGGATATGAAGATTCAAAGCACACAACATATGTTTGTAGGTTGCAAAAGGCTTTGTATGGACTTAAACAAGCCCCTCGTGCTTGGCATGCAAGGATTGTTGATTATTTGATCACCATTGGATTTTCTATGTGTGATGCAAATCATTATTTATATGCAAGGAAGGGCCATGATGGCATCACGATTATGGCTATTTATGTTGATGACTTGATTGTAGGTGGTGATAAACAAGGAAGCATTAAAGAGGTAAAGCATCTCCTTATGTAAGAATTTGACATGAAATACATACACAAACAGGTATATGGATGTCACAAAGGCAATATGCCTTGAGTATGCTGCAAAAATATGGTATGGCTGATTGTAAGCCAATTTATATGCCATTAGATCATAATTTGAAGTTGGATAGTGCATCACATGAAGCATTGGAAAATGCTACTATGTATAGGAAAATTGTGGGAAGTTTGATGTAGCACAATTACAAGGTTGGATTTAAGCTACAATGTTGGACTTGAAAGTCAATTTATGCAGGTTCCTAGGAAGCTACATCTAGATGTTTTGAGGTGCATTGTATGTTATGTGAGTGCTACTTTAGATTATGCATTGTTTTATGAAGCTGGTGTAGATTTGCAGGTTCATTGATACACTGATGCAAATTGAGCTAGTAGCATTTTAGATAGAAGATCTACTAGTGGCTTTCTATTCTCACTTGGGAGTGTAGCTATTACATGGAGCAGTAAGAAGCAACCCACTGTTGCTTTGTCGAGTATTGAGGCTGATTATAGAGGTGTTGCAATGGCATCATGTGAAGCATCTTGGTTAGAGATGCTACTTGCAGATGTGGCTGTGGAAGTGCAAAAGCCTATCATCATCTATTGTGATAATCTTAGTAGCATACAGTTAGCATGGAACCCCATTTTTCATGCTAGAACAAAGCATATTGAGGTACATTATCACTTCATCATAGAGAAAGTAGTAGTATATGATATTGATCTTGTTTATGTGAGAACAAATGAGCAGGTTGGTGATATTTTCACTAAAGCATTTGGAGCAGAGAAGCTGAAGAATTTTCTGATGGAGTTTTGGAAGATGCTTGGATTAGAGGACATGTCGTTGAGCTTGAGGGGGAGTGTTGGGATATCAAGCTCAACATGTGATGATCCATGATGACATGTATCACTTTTTCATTTCTCTGACATCTATAGTGGTTATGCCGATATATGTCAGGGATACTTCATTGAGCTTTGATAGATTTAATTACTGAGAATGATGGCACATTTGTTTCTTGCCAGCTAACTCATTCACAGACATTAGGATTTTCCTTATGTACTTTTCTTTATATATTGCACTTGTTGCATTGTTGTTTTAGGTCATTCTTGTACATTCCTTTTATGTAATAGAAGAAGGAGAAGAAGATTATTCTTCCTTGCCTCAATTTGTGTGTGTGCTTCTCTTTGATTGTGAGAGTGTATGTGAGCTCTCTTCCTTGTCTCCTTCCTTGTGACATTAGGGAGAAGATTACAAGCAAGGAGATTGAGTTTTCATATGTCTAAACTCAACAACAATGTGCAGACATGATGATGAAAGCTTTCAATGGATTTAACCTTACCAAGTTCAAATGTATGATTAGACTTCAAGAGATTATAAAGGATTGAAGACTCAAGCATCTTAGGCTTGAGGGGGAGCTATAAAGTGGTGCAATGGTGGTGCACCATGATGGATTCTCCTTTCAAGAGCTTCACAATGATTCTCTCACAGTTGAAAACTGATCTTCGGATGCCCAACCCAATGCTCCGTAGAGACGTTCCAAGTATGTAGACATACATAGTACACAGAGAGCACGAACACAAATTCCCTAGATTTTCCAAATGCAATCAAACCTAGAGAATGTGGCTGACTAGGCCACTATACATTTCATCAAAGAACATATACGAGAGTTTCCTATTGGAGTTAGATGTTTGCGGAAGCACGTGAACAACACAAGGAAGAAGAAGATCCTTGGAGCACAACACACAAGATTGAATGTATTACCACTAGAATGTACAAAGATAAGTAACCCGTTAGGGCTATAGGCATATATACAAGCCAGGGAAAAAGACCTAAAGAGGGAAAAAAGTGTCCCGAGTGTGTTCACACGCATCACTACCTAAGTATATCAACAAATCCCCCCTGGGAGTGAGGCAGTGAACAAGAAGCTGGCACTCATGTATAAGGAAGTGCCAAGCTATGTGGAGTCAATCCACAAAAGGAAGTAAGCCCAAAGCTTTGCGGAGAGCTTCAAACTTCTCCCTAGGTAGAACCTTTGTGAAAAGGTCTGTAATGTTCTCCTCCATGGGCACATATGCCAAGCTGATCTCTCCAACAGAGAACCTCTCCCTGACATAATGATAATGAACCTCAATGTGCTTAGTGCAAGCATGGAACACATGGTTCCTTGCAACTGCCAATGCACTCTAACTATTAGTGAAGATGGTGGTGGCAGAAGACTGACCAACACCCGAATCAACCATAAGGCATACGAGTCATACACACTCAATAAACGCTGTGAAAACTACCCTATAATCAGCCTCACAACGTGCTGATAGATTACAACATCAAAGGTACTCCAACATCATGAAGACTCAATCATAAACCTGTCTCCATAGGAGTGGAAATAGTTTTACAGTCTTCAAGGCCAAAATGCTACAATAATATGTCAATATGTTTTGTTTGACACAAAGATATTTCGCCATCAACTTGCATAAATTGAATGCCCAAATAATGATGCAAATGCCCCAAATCAGACATCTCAAATGAGGCATGCAAACCATCCTTGAAATCAGCAATATGCTTCGCATGAGGACTAGTGAGCAGCATGTCATCAACATACACAACAATGATTAGAAGCACATCATTAGCACGCGTAACATATAAGGTGCTTTCAATTGGACTGTTCTCAAAACCATGTGCAATTGGATAGGGCATGTATCTTTTCATACCAAGCATGTGGTGCTTGCTTTAAACCATATAATGCCTTCTTTAACCTGCACACATGGTTTTCATGCCCTTTATGCACAAAGCCATGGGGTTGAAAAACATACACTCCTTCATGCAAGTCACCATTCGAAAATGTTGTTTTAATGTCCAATTGATGTACATTCCAACCATGATGGGTTGTAAGTGCATGATGCTACGAGCAGTAGTCATTCGGCATGTAGGTGCAAAGGTTTCATCAAAATCAATGCCTATTTCCTGTGCATAACCCTTTGCATCAAGCCTAGCCTTATACCTGTCAGCTCTCCCATCAGGTTTACACTTCAGCTTGTATACCCACTTAGTGCCAATGGCTTTCTTGCCAAGAGGCAAATCACATAAAGACTAATAACCATTTTTCATGATAGCATCATATTTAGATTGCATTGTAGCCATCCAATGTTCAGAATTTTGTGCTTCATCAAGCAAAATAGGCTCAATCTCATCACAAAGACTAGAGGCAGTCATAGCATAGCAATCTGATGCAAAAGAGGCACTATGAGAGCCTAAACGAGTACAATATGACAGAGGTGCATCTAATTTGTTGTCACGCAAAGTCTACACTAGCCATTTTGGCATAGTTTTTGCCTCCTCAGTATCAGTCTCTCATCAACAAGTGCATCATGCAAATCTGCATCAGAAATGGAATGATCTGCATCATCTCATGAAACCTGTAAAGGCTGAGAAGTTGACAATAACCTTTGCTTTCAAAACTGTACCCAACAAAAATACATTTTACTGCTTTATCATCCAATTTCTTGCAATGTTGTTCTGGCACTAATGCATATGCTAGACAACCAAAAACACGCAGGTGAGCAATAGATGTCTTATGACCATGCCAAGCCTCATATGGAGTGATATACTGCAGTGCTTTAGTAAGACACTTGTTAAGTACAGATGTTGCACACATGATAGCCTCAAGCCAGAAACTATGTGGTAAAGCCTGACTCTTGACCATACAACGCGACATCTCCATGAATGACCTATTCTTCCATTCAACAACTCCATTTTGTTGAGGTGTATACAGCAGTGTACACTGATGTTTTATCCCACGTTCAACCAGAAATGCATTAAAGTCAGAAGACATATATTCCCCTCCTCGATCAAAATGGAGGGTTCCCATTTTACATACTGAAAAATTTTCATCCAAAACCAAAAACTGTTTGAAACACATAAACACTTTGGACTTTGCTTTGAGTGGATATATCCATGCATGCCTGGGAAAATCATCAATGAAAGTCACGAAGTAAAGATAGTTCCCAAAAGAGGGTGTCTGCATAGGACCATAGACATCATTGTGAACAAGCTACAATTTCTGAGTAGCTCGAACCAAACCATCTTTTGGGAATGAGGAATGCTACATTTTGCCCAAAATATAGCCTTCACATAAATGTTTTCTAGTGCCTCAAGTTTGGGCAAAGAGGACACCATTTCATATTTCTACAGGCATAGCAAACTAGCAAAATTCAGATGACCAAAGCATGCATGCCAAAGCTTTGCATCTCACATAGCCTGAGAATCATGTACTACACATGTTGAATCATTCATAGATTTTTCATAGTCTATGAGCTTACAGAGCCCATGACATAAAATGCCAGAAGCAATAATCATGTCGTCATTTGATAGATCATGAACTGTACATCTGTCATCAACAAATTTCACAACCAAGCCAATCTTGGCTAATGTAGAAACTGATAACAGATTTTTCTTGATCCCTAGCACAAATAAAGCATCCAACAAAGTGAAAGAACTACTTTCAAAAGTAGTCAGAATGATCTTACCAACTCCCATGACAGGATAAGAGAAGTTGTTGGCGCATATGATAGTATTCCCTGTAGGGGTAGGCTTGAGTGAAGTGAAGAAACTGCACTACAAGGTAATATGTTCGGTTGCCCCACAATCAAAGTACCAAACATCTGAGTCTACTGCATACATACACTGTTCAAGAGAAGATGGGTCAAAACTGCAAACAGTAGTAAATGCCCATTCTTCATTTTGCACTAGATTAGCATACTCTGTTTTTGGTGTAGAGGCCTCTACAACAACCATTCCAGCCTCTTTTTTCTTTGCCTCTTTAGCAGCCAGTTTTGGACAGTTCTTTATGATATGATCGATTCCTTTGCAGTACTTACAAAAGAATTTTTGCTTTTTTGATTTCTTCTCATCTTTGTCTTCCTTGTTCGAATGTGTAGCATTTGTAGATTTCTGCTTACTAGTAGATGAGCTCCATTTACCTTTGCCCTTCTGACTAGCCAGGAAAGCTTGATTTGTGGCATGCATAATGGACCTGTTCTTCTAGACTGATCTTCCTGCAATAAAATAGAGACTAACTCCTCAAATGAAAAGGCATTTGGATTGCCTTTCATCATCAAACAAAGAGTAGAAGCAAAACTCTGATATGAATCAGGAAGACCATTCAGAATGGTCTGCACAAGTGATCTATCTGGTATAACCTATTCAGCAAAAATCAAATGTTCCTTCGTCTTTGATCTTTGTTAGAAAATTGTCCATAGAATCACCTTCATTCATATGCTCACTCTCCAACTGTTTTTGGAGGTAAGCAACACGAGCCTCATTCCTAGCCTGGTACAATGTGGTAACTATATCCCAAGCATCCTTAGTTTTTCTGCAAGAGTGAATGTGCAGACTAATGGCACGTTTGACAGACAAGGCTATCAATGCATGTGCTTGAGCATCTCTGTCATCCCAACAAATTTTCTCTACAACAAGTGCAGCACAAATCGCAACACGAACAGGAATCTGAAGAATATCAGCATCTTCAACGCCATCTGCATCAGCTTCAATACCTATATTTACAAGTGTAATAGGACGTTTTTCAACACCCTGCACAATGTTCCACAATCCTTTTGCAACCAATACATGTCGCATCATATAAGCCCACAATGGGTAATTGGTACAGTCCAACTTATCCTCAACAGCCAACATACAGATACATCATTGCTTTCAACCATGGCCACTGGCTAAAATACCTTGATGCAAAAAAAATGATTGTATTTGAAAAAGATGAAAAAGCTTACACAAGCACTGCGACAATGCGCTCGGAGGTCAAAACGAGCTCAGATCCCAATTTCGACACCACATAGCAAAGCTTTTTTGATCTCCTAATCAGCTTGAGTATGCTGACCAAATTTCATGTAATTCTGAGACTGTGACTGGAGGGGTGTCGACCATGCCCTAGATGAAGCAACAACCTTCTTTGATACCAATTGTTGGAGTTAGACATCTACGGAAGCACGCAAATAACACAAGGAAGAAGAAGAAGCTTGGAGCATGTATTACCACTAGAATGTACAACGATAAGTAACCCATTAGGGCTATAGGCATATATACAAGCCAAGGGAAAAAACCTCCTAAAGAGGAAAAAAAGTGCCCCAGCAGTCCTAGTGTGTTCACACACATCACTACCTAAGTATATCAACATTTCTTAGGGACATTTGACCTTTCACATGGACACTAATGGTAACAATCTCCCACTAAAGGCAATATGGCCAAAGTGACTATGCAAGAAAAAAAAAGAACGATAAAGAATACCTGTGTGTAAGTATGAAAATTGTACCTACCACGTGATGGGCATGTTACACAATGTACAAGTAACTATGCAATATCATGGATTAAGTAACCCCCATCAAGTGACAACAGTGTTGAAAGTTATCTTGTGGTAGAGCTTTACTCAAATCATCTGCAACGTTATCTCAAGTATGAACCTTCTCAAGAATAACATGCTCAGTGGCTAAGCACTCACTAATGAAGTGATGCCTCACCTCAATGTGATTGATCTTTGAATGATAAAGCATCGAAACTACTCTATCTTGAATAGTTATATTCATCCTCTCAACTACACCATTTTGTGATGGGTATAAGGAGTTGTAAACTCTCTATGAATTCCTCTAGACTAACATAAAAGGCTAAAATAATGTGAGGTATACTCGCCTCCATTATGTAAAGTCTTGAGCTTAGAAAAGGAAGCCATTTTCTAAAAATTATGGAGTACCTCATCCTTCCATTTGTTAGCATATACCTAGACTTTTCTAATAGCATCATCTATGAAGCACAACATAAGAGAACCACCTAATGACCTTGTGAGCATAGGACTACACACATCTCTATGAACACGATCTAAAGGCCGAATTGAAGAGTCAATGTGCATCTTATGCACATTCCTAGTTTGGTTTCCATATTGACAATGCTCACAAAATGAAAAGTAGAAGAAAGATAACATAGGTAAGTAACTAGAATGAGAAAGATTTTATATTTCACTATGAGATATGTGGTCCAAACAGCCATGCCAAATACAAGCCATAAGTTGTTCATTAATAGCTAACAAAGTGTGATATGAATAAAGGATAAAGTGAGCCAGCTTTTCTTCCTTTTGCAATAAGCATATTGCCCTTTGATATGCAAAAGGATTGAGCATAGAAAACCACCTCGTAACCAAGGTCATCAAGCTGACCAACTGACATATGATAATTGAGGTACATGGCATACATTCAACATAGTGAATCTTGAACCATCAATGAATTGCACAACCACATCTCCAATCCCAACAACACCACATTGGTAAGATTCACCAAGTCTCTTAGTACCAAGAGACTTTTTTGCATAAGTAGAGAACCATTCTCTATGTGGTTTCACATGAAAAGGAGCACTAGAATCTAGCAACCATGTGTGGGAAAGAGGCTCAAACATAAGAGCCTTAGTGAGCACAATACTCTCAAGTGTCAACACCTCAACATCATAAAAAATAGCATTAATTTCTTCTATCTTCATAGTCAAAGCAAATGGTGCAAGTAACTATTTAACATGTCCATCAACATTCTATCCTTTACCTTTAGAATTCTTTAATGCATAGAAATCTTTCTTCATATGTCATTTCTTATGAAAATAATGGAACTCGATATCCCTCTTCCTTGATTTACTTCTACTCTATTTTGTTGACCATCCTTTTCCTTGTTCTTGCTTCTACCATTTTGTTGATTCTTTCCTTTGTAAGAATCACAAACATTATATATATCTCCACTCTAAGTACCAACCATAGACTTTCTATGGATCTCCTCACTCAAGAGTTCTTCACATATGTGATCATAAACCAATTTACCACGAGGTGCACTATTGCTAATAGATGTGCAAAATGTATCCCATGATGATGGCAAGGTGCATAGCAACAAGACTACTTTTATTTTATTATCCATATCCATTTTCTTTTAGCCTCTAAGAGAATATAGCATTGAACTCATTTAGATAGAAGCAACACTATTTATGTCCTTCATGCGAAGGTCATATAATTTTCTCATCACATACACTATATTTGATGTTGTTTCTTTTTCATATGTATTGCATAACCTCTTCCAAAGCTCCTCTGCACTTTCACAATCCAATACAGGAAAGTAAACATCATCTTTTAGGTGCAATCAAATGGTACAACTAGCCATTTCATCCAACTCATCCCAATCATCATCATCCATATCAACGGACTTCTTTGAGATTCCATTTACTGGCTTCCAATGCCTCCTTTTAATTAGCACATCTTTAATTTGATTCCTACACAGAGAAAATCTTGTGTCATCAAATTTTTGAATCTTAAAATGCTCTTTGCCCTGCAAGTTATAGCTTCTCTTCGGAACACTGACACTAGACCACCATATGTGTCAGAGATCTGTGATGCCATGATGATAGAGATCTAACTAGAATGATAATGGAGCTACAATAGTCGAAACACCACTTAGGCTCAAAAAAGGATGATCAAGTCTCAGATTTTGAGAAAAGTATGACAATCTCCCCAAAAAAGATGGATCAATATACAGTAATGACGAATCAAAAGAATTATGTGAGAATGTATGCGCTCACACCAATAAGTGTGTCAAGGAGTAAAATTAACCATTGTATAGTTGAAAAACTAAAATCTAGTAAACTTTTGCCAAAGTATCCTCTATAAAATGAGCATATGACCAATGTCAAAATCTCATAAATTTAAACTGCAAGTATTGACATATGAACTTGCATAGTGAATCATTGATCCCACTGCATATAACCACTTAACCGAAAGAAGCCAACTAGGCTTATTGAGCACCTATGAACAACTAGCATACATCTCCTATGGTGAGGCTAGGTAATTCTTCCACCTACATCACCAAAGAGACCCAGAATCTGGGTTTCTCCAAGAATTAGTTAAGAAAACCTCACCACAATCCTCTTTATCAATGTCAAAGGCTTTATGCAAACACATGACCGCTATATCAATGACCACATGGACATACATAAGCGGTATCCACGGAATCATGCATACTATGTATGTGCTAAATATATGTAGTAAAATGGCACTGGAAGGCTGAATTTACAGCCCAAACACTAGCCAACAACACTTACAAGTGTTTGTCAACTCTATTCTTTAAGTTAAAAACCTAAATAAGCTTACAATGGCTGCCCCCACCACAACTGAAAACCTTTCAAGAAACCTATAAATTCACTAGTGTGGCTAAAAACACAGCCCCAAAGCTGAATATTTGTTGTCAAGGAAGTACAAATAACACTCTTCTTGGTGTTCTTGAACCCATGTAAAGGGAATTATGTGTGAAAGTACTCCAAGATGGCTCCAATAATCACTACAAAAGTGCTTCAAAACAGGCTTCAAAAGCAAAGAATGAAGCTTTGAGGCGTCAAAACGTGTTTAAGTTAATGTCAACCTTAGTCTTTCCCCCTCCTCAGATACCACAACAATGTAGCTTAGAGGCAAGAGATTGCCAGTTAGGCAAGCTCCTGAGAGAATTGTACTAGGATGGGTGATCTCTCAGGAAGTATCTGGAACCTCCATTTTCCTTGATCCTTGAGGTCCTCCCTTGCATAGCCAATGGCATCAATGATGACTTCGGTGACTCCGATTACAAGGTATGCCAATTCTATGTCTTGTTCTCCGTCTTGGTCATAATACGGTGAAAGTCATGGGTGGCGAGCGGTAAAACTCTGATACCAATGAGGTGGTGTGATGCAATGCACCATGATGGATTCTCCTTCCGAAAGCTCCACACCAATGCCCTCACAGTAAGCTTCTGATGCCCAACAAGATGCTCCACATAGACGTGCAAAATACATAGAGCTACATTGTACAAAGAGAGCATCACACATTTCCTAGGTTTTACAAATGTGGTCAGACCTAGAGACTATGGTTGACCAGTCCATTATATGTTTTATTAAAAGACATATACAAAAGTATCCAATGGCCATTTGGCCTTTCACATGGACACTAACATTAAGAAGCTATTGGTGAATATGGCAAGCCTAAGTGCTTGATCATAAACCATGTACTTCATTGGAATATGAGTGTAGACATGTGTATACATATGAACTCTTAGTTCATTTCTAAGGCTAAAATTTACCTCATCTTTTATCCACTTGTAAAAAGGTTCTATGGAGAGAGAATCTCATGAATATAATGAGAGTCAAAACCCACGACTAGCAATTGAATTCAAATTCAAATGAATGCTTAAAACTAGGAATATTAGGTGAGATCTATCAAACAATCATTTTCAAATAATATACTTATACACTAGTTAAATCATTTTCAAAAAATGTACTTATACACTAATTACTTAGTCACGGGATATCATCATTCCTCTCACACATTCTTCACTGTACATTGTACCCATCTCAAAGCTCTTGGACCCTCCAAAAACTCCATGTACTATACTTGACTTTTCAATACATATACATTAAGTTATCATCATCTCTATTCACTGCTCATTATTGTTGTGTACTTCTCAAAGTTTGTCAGATACTTTGAGCTATTGAATTGCTGGTATGGTCTTATTTACTTATCCAGTGATCGAATCATGAACAAAAAAACTCTTATAAATGTGACTAAAAAATATTTTAGCCATTGGAGCTATGTGTGGAGAGACATGAACATATCTCTATAATTAAGTATCTGCATTTTCTACTTCCTAAAAAGTTAGGATCACTCCCCTGACTTTTTAAGAAGTGTATTAGAGATTCTAGGTGAGAAACTGACTGGTCTAGAGCAGGTTTTTGCCAAGACCCTCTCATCTCTACAAACTACCATCGCTCTTCACAAAGGTGAGTCCAAGATGCCATGAAAAACCTTCAAACCATGTTTCCTTCAATATGTAGAATGCCTATAATGCATATTCATGTTGTATTAGAACTTGAATTTCTTCTAGTCCTTGAGTTTTTTGGGAGTAAACCAAGTACTAAAAGTTGCCACATTTAGTTCCTTTGATCAAAGTAATAAAAGCCTTCTGTTGTGTTGGCTTCGTTCATATTGTGGTTCCAAAAGGATGATCCTTAATCTATAGAGCAATAGTAACTACCTATGCACATGACCTTTTGAGGTCTTCTTTAATGTCAAGGGATGGTTTGAATCAGTGGTTACCCTCAATCTCTGACAGCTAGTGGTTTGTAGGATATTCAAGAGTCAATCCTAGGATCCACCGATAGCCATATGGCTAGGGGTGAGGATGCCATCTCAGTGTTTTTATGCCTAAAAGTGATGAAAAGAACAAATCTCCTCTGGTGAAGAAGTTGTGACAGCACAACTTGAGGAGAGTGGAAGGATGTAAGCAAAAAAGAGTTTCCAAAGTTTATTGCCCAACTCCAAGAAGAGCTGCACCTAGAGGCGATTCAAGGAAGAAGTCATGATGATAATCTCCAGTGTAGATCATGGGGTTTAAAGGAAAGCTATTATATAGGGTGTGAGTACGAGCATAGTTTTTTTTATGAAAATGTTCTTCAAGGGGGAAAGCTATAAATTAACCTTTGGCAAAGCTAGAAGATAAGTTAAGGATAAGATTCTCTTAGTCCTAGGAAACCAAAAAGTTTAGCCTAGTGATTAAATCAATGGCATGGGAAGGATGAGGTCTTGGGTTCAAATCCAATGAGTAGTGTCAAAGAGTATTTTGTCCCCAAGGGACCTCAAACCTTTTATAAGCATTTAACTCAAATTGACTCGATTTGAATTGAGTAGAGTGGACATATGGTTGACTTAACCCTTAGTGAACTTGAGAGAATTGAGACACATGGAACACATGTGTATACTTGTCAGTACTAGGCCCCTATAGATCATGGCTATATAGAAGATTATTGGAAGGTGAGAAGCACCTTTTTTGGTGGTATTTTCATGGTACACCACTAAATTTTATATAGTATCTTCGCTTAACCAAGACTACGGCCCTAGTTTAGAAGCTATATAAGAGATGGTTGGGACGAGAATCGCACTTCACCTCTCTCTCTCAATGGGGGAATAATGTTATAAATTAATCCTTGACAAAGCTAGAAGATAGCCTAAGGATAAGATTCTCTAATTCCTATGCAAGCAACATGTTTGGTCTAGTGGTTAAGTCAATGGAAGGGAAGGAGGAGGTCTTGGGTTCAAATCCTAAAAGTGGGGTGGGACATTATTTTGATCCAGGATAGCTCAAACCTTCTAGAGGTATCTAACTCAAGTTAACTTGAGTTATCTTGATTTAACTTGAGTAGAGAGGAACACCTGGTTCACTTGATCATCAGTGGACTTGAGAGAATTGAGCCACATGGCCCACATGTGTATACTTGTCAATCAGAGGTCTCTCTAGCTCATGCCTATATAATAGATGCTTGGGAGGTGAATACCACCTCTTCTAGATGGTATTATCGTGCTACATCACCATTATCAAAGCTTTGAGTCTTAACTCTAGATATCTAGGACACCTAACATATGTACACTTTAGCTGGCTAGGACACTTGTTAGGTTGAGATTGACATGCATATGAGAGCTCCAATTAACTTGAGAAATCATCTCCAAATGGGAACATTATATACTTATTGGTTGGGTGGTAGTTGGAAGATCATTTTTGTTGTGTGTTAGGAGAGCTCTATTCCACATATGATTCACATTCGAACACTCGAAGGTGGTCATAATGTGGTGGCTTTCCAATTCATAGCTCTTATGGCACTTTTACAGATCTGATAGTGATAAGTTAATGGTTTATCACATGAAAATAGTTAGAAATTCCTCTTCCAAGAACCTTCTTTGAGGTTTGCATGACATAACATAGAAACTACTTGGACCTTGTTGGGAAAAGACAAGTGCAAGGCAGAGCATAGTGGCCCAAGTGGAATTCATAGTATGAGGAGATAGCAAGGAATAGGAGGATGTAAAGAAAAAGCTACATAGTTCAATTTTAGCAAAATCTTTTTTTTTTCATTATCAAAACTATGATTTTTATCACTAAAATTTTGTAAAGAAACTACATTTTGTAATAGTAGATCCATTTTCTAAAAACAAGGAGTCCCCATGTTTAGACAACTTTGGTAGAGTGCACGTATCAAATTTCACATTTTGTGGAGCTCGTTTGAGCCACAAAGCTAGCTTTGGAAACTTTTTTTTTTAACTATGCTAAACGCTAGATGTGAAACCGATCAAATCTAGGCCAAAAACTATAAATAGATCTTGTAGGCTCATTTTGAGAGGCTAGTTAGTAGGAGATTGTGAAGAGAAGAGAATAATCATAGTAATCATTTTGTTGATTAATACAACATTCCATTGTTCCACTCTATCTACTCTTCCCCACATGCATGTGGGTGTGCATTTTTTGTGCTTCTCACCTTCACATTTGCATGCATCACTCGCTCAAGATCTTCATACCACCCTCTTGTCTTCTTGGTCGATAATTTAAGGTTGGATCTTCATGGGTATTGGTACTCACCATTGTTCTACGAAAGACACCTTTTTTACATCATTGTTCGAGAGAGCTACTTGAGGGATGAGTGTGTGACTGTAAGAGTGTAGAGAAGAGACATTAGAATCATTGGTAAGAAGTTTTCTTTTTATTTTTTTCCATTATCTTGCTCATTGCCACCTCCATTTCCACTCATATCACCTCTATTCATCCCCCTTCACCTTCCCATTCCATCTCCTTATTCACAAAAACTTCACAACTAGGACCATATACCCACCTTCCCCATTTCATTCGTTATTTTCTTGTGCACAAGAGAGAGAGAGAGAGTGTGTGTGTAAATGAGTGAGAGAGTATGCATTTTGTACATCTTTTGTTGTTTTTTAGTTGTTTCTATGTGATCGTCAGCTCTAGTAGCCTTCACAGGTATGACATACCATTTTTTTCTCAAGGCATCACGCTTAGCATATCACAACAGATTGAAAAAGTCAAATTTTCATTATTGCATGAGCATAGCATGATAGGCCTCCTTAGTGCCTTCCCAATGCAATAAATGCAACAAAAAATAGACAGTAATTTCACTTGATGCAATAGATCTTTGTCTGTCACACAAGTAATCTATCACAACAGAACATTGTCTACAAGAGGAATAACAAGAGGAAGAGGAGGAAGACATCAACAAAACAGGAATCAAGATGGAGAAGAGTGTTACATATGTGGCAATTTTGGCCACTCTGGTAGAGATTGCTACCAAGGAGAAAACCAAAGGAGCTATAATAAAAGTTCTTCATACAAAATCAAAGGTAATTATGCTTCTACAAGTTCGAAAAATGATAATCTCTTGATGATGCACATGCCTGGGAATTCAAGCAAAGTAGATAACACTTGGTATATCGATAATGGATGTAGCAGCCATATGAGTTGTAATGCTTCTTGGTTTACTAATCTACATGATACCAAAGGTAAAGGACATGATACATACAGATGTGTGGAGGCGAACCAAAAATCAATCCACTAGAGCTAACACGTACTTTGTCACTTTTATAGATGATTGCACAAGGATGGGTTGGGTTTATTTCATCAAACATAAATCAGATGTGTTCACATCTTTCAAAGCATTCAAGGCAATGGTGGAGAAGGAAACAGGTACATACATCAAGAAGCTAAGGTCTGATAGAGGAGGAGAATATTTCTCCACTAAATTTTTAGATTTCTTATGGGATCAAGTCATCAAGAGGCAAGTAGCATGCCGGTGCACAGCCTAACAAAATGGAGTAATAGAGAGAAAGAATATATACATTATGGAGATTTCCAAAGCGATGCTTAACAAAATTCATGTACCTAACATGTTTTAGAGTGATACAACAAATACCACCATGTACCTTATCAATAGAGCACCTACATCATGGATTCATGGCTTGATACCATATCAAGCTTATTATGGTAAGAAACCTCATCTTTCCCACTTAAAATATTTGGATGTAATTATTATGTACATGTGCCAAGAAAATTGAGGCACACGCTACAACCAAGCACCATATCAAGCTTATTATGGTAAGAAACTGATCTTTTCCACTTAAAAATATTTTTATGTACTTGTTATGTACATGTGCCAAGCAAATTAAGGTAGAAAAATGTGTGTTTCTAGGATATTCAAATGATAATAAAGGTTACAGGTGCTTCAACCCAAACACAAAGGACTTGAGGATATCAATGGCCTTTGACAAGCTACTCCCTTGGTACAAGAAATATGATTGTATGAAAGAATATGAAGAAGAAAATCATCGACATGATGAAAAACAAATCGACATAGAGCTAAGTGGTCCAAGGAGTTTCGTCAATGAAGATAGTTCAATCATGAACTCAGGAGGGGGAAATCTTCATCAAGCTATGAAGCAAAATCAATAGAGTTGGATGAAAAGGGTAATGAAGATGAATATGATGAAGGAGACATGATGGAGAAAGAAGCCTATCAAAGAAGGAAATCAAGTACCCAAGGCAAAGGATTTTTATTCCCCCAAAAGGTGAAGAAAGGAAGTATTCTAGGGTTAAGTATCCAACTCAAAGGTTTACTTATGATTCTTAAATGGCGACTCATTATGAATATATGAACAAAGTAGTTGAAGATCATGAGCCTGAAAATTATGAAGATGCAAGCAGGTAGAATGAATGGAAAGAGGCAATGCAAGAAGAGATTGTTGCACTTGAGGAGAATCAAACATGGAATCTATTGCCTAAGAAGGAGAACATGTAGGTAATAGGTAATAAGAGGGTGTATAAAGTAAATAGAAATTCAAATGGATCTATTTCTAGGTTCAAAGCAAGATTGGTGGCCAAGGATTTTGCACAAACCTATGGAGTGGACTTTGAAGAGACATTCAGCCCCGGGGCAAAGATGTGAACCATTAGGAAACTCATTGCAATGGCTGAAAGCAAAGGAGTGAAGCTCTTCCAATTGCATATCAAGAATGCCTTTCTCAATGGAGACTTGGAGGAAGAGGTATACATGGAGCAACCACTAGATTTTGTTCATAAAAAATTTTCACATCATGTTTGTAGGTTGAAGAAAGCACTTTATAGCATAAAGCAAGCTCCAAGGGCTTGGAACCAAAGATTGGTGAAGTATTTGATCAAATGTGGTTACAATCAATGCAAGGTGGATCCATCTCTCTTCATCAAACAAAGAGGATAACTTTTAGTCTACATATGTGTATGTAGATGATGTCATCTTAGAGGTAATAAAACAAAAGGATTGAGGAGATCAAGGAAAATCTTGGAAAGGAGTTTAGGATATTTGATCTTGGAGATCTTAGGTATTTTCTTGGCATTGAAGTTGTATACAAAGAAGCAGTTACTATGCTCATACAAAGGAATATATTTTAGACCTACTAGAGAGGTTTGGGATGCTACATTGCAAGCCTATTTCAAATCTCATGGAAGTTAATGTAAAGCTATAGTATTTTGGGAGAAACCTTCAAATTAGTGAAGTGTAGTGATTGATATGTCTCTTTGTGTGTAGGCTCGATTGGAGCTAGTTTGCTCTCAATTGTAAGGGTTTATTCTCCTTCTCTATTTATTCATTTACTATGATTTCAGTTTCCTTGTATATCGCTTAAAGTTATCTAAATTTGAGCCAAGTTTGAGATTCATTCTCTATGTAATCTCCCAGAAAAGCTTGCTAGAGTTAAGTGTGGTCTCTGTTTGACCAGCTACTACGAGTATTCAACTAGCTCATCTTGTGGAAATTGTTTATCTAAGTGTAGGAATCCATTTGGAGTGAAATTTGTTTTGTTGGAAATCTCTTGCTGTGTACTATAGGTATACAAAATCGCCCTAGAGTTCTTTGCCTATGCTCTAAGAAAGAGCAATTTTGGTGTGCAAAGTTCAAAGAAGGGTAATTGTGGAGGTCATTTGTGCTTCATCCTTGCATAGGGGATGAGATACTTCCCCCAACACCTATCATGAAAAACACTCTGTTTGGAAAAAAAATCATTTTCTAATGTTTATTTTGTAGTTTTCAAGCTCTTCATTCATTTTTAGATGTGTGATAGTGCAAAATTGTGCTTGTTAAGTTGAAAAGTAGTCCAAAATATCATTTTGGGGTTAGAAGAACCTCACAAAGCATGTAATTCAAGGTTGGAAAACATTGAACCTCCTTGGTCAATACTAGCGTAGGCTAAGTACATAGCGCTAGATCTAGCTCTTATTATTATGATAGGAGTAATGAAGTATATGATAACCATAAGTAACATGAGTTCAAGGATCAAAGAATATACTTCAACACAAAAACCTACGAGAAGAACTTAAGAAAACAATCAAATTAAAGAGTTTATTCACATCAGTCATTTGTAATGTTTCATGCAAATCCAAGGATCAAATAAATCATGGTAAAGAAAGAACTAGTTGAGGATTAAGAATAGAAAAATGTGTGGAATAATTTCTAACATAAATGGCTGGATAATTCATGAACTTGCAATTAAAAAAAAATACTTTCAAGGTGGATTGACAAAGCTTGAGATCTTATAAAGTTAGTGTCAATTGCACAGCCAAATCTTGGTCTAAGAAATTAGGTAGTTAGCCCTCTAACTTGATAATATCGAAAACAAGTGAATTAGATAGCTCATCTTGCATAGAGAGACCCACAGCCAGTTAGAGATTGGTGTACCTAAAACCACTAGAAGGACCATACAAAAAATTGGAATACATCTGCACCAATAGATTAGGAACTCACATCCTCCATCACCAAGTACTCTTAAGAGTTCTTGTGGTAAATTGAGGAAGAAAAGTGGGCTAAAGAATAAGATAACCCCTCCCCCCACCCATTCACGAGATAAATGACTAGTAGGATCAAGTCCCCTAAGACATCCCATTTCAATATGGAGAACAATTAGAGCCTCACATAGAAGACGGTTTAGATTTTGAATCTAATTACTTACAAGACTTATCGCATTTCATAGAACCATGGGAGTCTAGATCACTAGATGAGAACCCCTATAGTATTAGTGAGAAAAAAGTATTTCATCATACCCCAGAACATTGAGGCAAGGAAGAACACCAAAGTGGAGTGTCATCTCACTTTAGATGAGCCCTTGAAGATTAAATTGCAGCTTTGGAAACATGTGACTAATCAAGATCCAAACCTTGACTCCACCCAATCAAAATAGGATACAAAAGAAAAATACAATAGATCCCCATAGATAAGGTAGGGAACATGAGCAAAGGTAAAGAAGGTGATACCTATCTTTCCCATAACCTATAAAGGTTACACCACTAAGGCAATCTTAGATTCACTACCACATCTTAGTGATGGGAAATTTTGGTGAATCTGAGAGGAATACTTATATTCAATAGGAGCTAAAAATCTTGGGGAAGATACCCTCAAGAGTGAGAAACCCACAACCCTCAAAGTAAGAACAAAAAAGGAGAAGAAGAGAAGTAATAAACACTCTCAACAAGAGGACGAATCATTATTCGAGGTGCTAGAAAACTTAAACAAGTATGAGATCGAGGATAGAAAAATTCTAGTGAGGATGCCTAAGAGAGAAGCCTTCACAAGAAAAACCTACAATAATAAGGAAGGACAAAGAAAGTAGTAGTAACAATCAAGGATCAAGAGAAAAGATGCATGTACATAAGAAATGATTTAAGTATAAAAGAGGAGGAGAATGATTTAATCACTCTACCACGAGAATGTAGGGACATATTTGTCTAGACATATAAGGATTTAAAAGGAGTAGATTGGGATCTGTTCCCATTGGATCCTCATGGCCCCATAGACAAAACCCACCAAACAAAGACCTTTCATGTACAATGATACTTATGTTGCTAAGATAAAATAACAATTTGATAGATTGAAAGAAGTTGAATTCTTGTATGTGATTGAGCATACCGAATGGGTTACCCCCATTGTCGTTCCACCCAAGAAGAAGCTTGCATGGATTTATGTACCAAAACCTCCAAAACAAGTCAAGGTAGTAAAAGCTAGTATGGCTTCAACATAGCAAAACCATAAGACTCAACAAATGGTAATATATAAGTGGAAAAGTAAAATAAGTGTCATGGACACAGAGAAAACCATATTAAATCTTAGTTTCCATGTGAATTTCCTATATCTCAAGTTTGGTTAAGATTTTGGAGAAACTAATGCTTCCATTGCGTCTGAAACGTGCCAAAACCCCAAGATCGACTGTCTATTTGCTGAATTCTGACACCCGGAGGTCCTGATTCAAGTCGATGACATCATGATGAAATCATCAAGTCGCAACCGCCTTGGGAACCGCCCTTGAAAAGCTATATAAGGAGGGGTTGGCCACATTCATTCTCAGTCTCTGTGGATACCAGTCTTGGGAGCTCAAGGAGTCGTGACCACCAAGTAAGTACTCTCCAAGTTCCAGTTCCAGTTCATGTCTTGTTTCTTGTTCTAGTCCTGTGTAGTCTAGTACCTGGACATCCTGTCTTGTCCTCTTGTAATCTCATAGTACGAGATCTTGTTAAGTTCTTTTTTGTATTCAGTTCACCTCCCAAAAGGGAATTCTTGTAATCCAGACATCTTGCCTCATACTTACGATCCCGGATTGTGGGATCTCTTGTATCATCTCTAGTCCAGTTTTCCATACCTATCGGTCCCGGGTTGTGGGACGTCTTGTATCGGCTACATATTCTTGTATTGTTTTCCCTCCGCGGGTGTTCTTGTAATCATAAGTGTATTTCGGAAATCTTGTCTACTGTAGTCAGAGAGCACAATCTAGTGCTAACCTGACATTTTGGCAAGACTACCTTCATCAAGACCAAGCACCATGGATTCCCTATGCAAGAAGATCCAATCTACCATAAAGGACATGATTGAACATGTACAAGAGATTAAAAGATTGCTATGACAAGATGATCGATCAGTTTCAAACTACGCTTTGAATATCAAGATGTTGTTTCATGGAACTACATATCAAGAAGACTACATGGTTAATCAGTTTCGAAGTGGCCTCAATCCTAAAGTCAAATATCTCTTGCTATCCATGCCTCAAGCAAATACCTTGGAGGATGTTATCAATCAAGCAATTCAGTGTGAGAATCAGTTGTTAAAAGAAAGCCAAGTCCAAGAGTCATAAGTGGTGAATAATGAAGACATTATTCCTCAAGAATCTGAATCAAGAATATTTGAAGCCCAAAAAGTCATTACAAGTGATATGCAGTATACATGTTATGAAGATATCAAGAAGATAAAGGACAAGGAGGAGTTCAAGTTCAATCAAGGAGGTGTGCTTACTCAAGGCACTCCATAAAAGATCTTGGAAACACTACAACACACCACTAAAAGCTCAAAGGACCTATCTTGTCATGAAGCTAAGGAAGCTCAAGGGAGACCGAGTCCTTCACCACCTTTCAAGATTAAGGATCATGAAGAATTCGAGGTTAATCATGTCTTAGATTCAAGAATCTCTCAAGGAAGATTGGAATGCCTTATTCATTGCAAAGCATATGACACCAATGATCGTACAATGGAACTTACAGAAAATCTTTTGAGAGCAAAAATCAAGGTTTGTGAATTCCATAAGAACAATCCAATGAAACCCAAGTTAGAGAACATGGCCGCTCCTCGTGGAACTCGTCGCTTGAGGGGGAGGTGATGTCATGGACACAGAGAAAACCATATTAAATCTTAGTTTCCATGTGAATTCCCTATATCTCAAGTTTGGTTAAGATTTTGGAGAAACTAATGCTTCCATTGCGTCCAGAACGTGCCAAAACCCCAAGATCGACTGTCTATTTGCTGAATTCTGACACCCGGAGGTCCTGATTCAAGTCAATGACATCATGATGACATCATCAAGTCGCAACCGCCTTGGGAACCGCCCTTGAAAAGCTATATAAGGAGGGGCTCAGTCTGTGTGGATACCAGTCTTGGGAGCTCAAGGGGTCGTGACAACCAAGTAAGTACTTTCAAGTTCCAGTTCAAGTTCTAGTCTTGTCCCTTGCTCTAGTCTTGTCTAGTCTTGTCTAGTCTTGTCTAGTCTTGTCTAGTCTTGTATCGTGGACATCCTTTCTTGTCCTATTGTAATCTCGTAGTACGAGATCCTTTCTAGTTATTATCTTGTATCCAGTTCATATCCCTGAAGGGAATTCTTGTAATCCAGACATCTTGTCTCATACTTACGATCCCTAGTTGTGGGATCTCCTGTATCATCTCTAGTCCAGTTTTCCATACCTATTGGTCACGGGTTGTGGGACGTCTTGTATCGGTTACATCTTCTTGTATTATTTTCCCTCCGTGGGTGTTCTTGTAATCATAAGTGTATTTCAGAAATCTTGTCTACTGTAGTCAGAGAGCACAATCTAGTGCTCCCCTGACAATAAGGTATTCTCATCAGTCTTACTTAAGAAGATAGATTTGGATACCAAAATATTTATTAGAAGCACAATAAGGTAACATTCAGATTTGGGTGCCCAACTCTAGTGTCTTACTTCCGCCCATAAGAGAAATCTATCATTCTAATCCTTTGAAGGACAAGAAAATCAAGTTAATTTTTCCACTTAAGGGACAATTGAGAAAGGGAAATCCACTTGGAGTCCCATCTTCTAAATCCACCAAGATGGTTTGGAGAAAGAAAGCTCCACAAAAGCAGGCTTATGCCAATGCATTAAGACTACCTCCAGTGATCAAGGCCACACATGAAGTACTGACTATAACCATTCTTTCAACATAAGAAGAGTCCCACTCCATTGAATACTTTGCTTATCTAGAAATGGATTCACAAATGAAATTTTCAATTTTATCTCATGATCTCTACTTAACAATGCAATATGCTTTGTTGATCATGAAGATAAGGTTTGTTATATCAATTGGCTCAGTAATGTCTTATATTTAGTTAGTCACTAAGTGAAATCCCACTACTTATTGGATCCATGCTTTATAACAATGTATCTTTTGAGGATCAATAAGTCCAAATGCATTAAAAAATTGAACTTGGAACGTAATTCATGAACATCATGAACAAGTTCAAGCTAATTAAGCCTAAATAAAAGTTATTGGTGATATTGCTCATGCACATTGATTCTTCAATTTTTCAGGATAGAGCAATATGAATGGAAATTTCTTCAAGTCAACTAGTGTTCAATCCTCTCTATCCTTTCCATAAAACTTGGTTAAGTAAGTTGTCACCCACAAGCTCCAAAGCCATACTTTGAAGCTATGGAACCAAGGCGAATATATCTTCTTCTTCACTTGGGGCTTAAGATGCAATAAGATGTTACTTATGACCAAGGAATTTGAAGTATTGCAAAAGAATGATGAAGGTAGCATAAAGATCTGGGAACATCTAGCTTATGGAAAATTTTTTTTAATTCCCACTTATTAGACTCGACTTTGATCAATGTGAGCAATTGATGGATAGTTTATACATAGTAAATGTAGATACCTTTGCTACAGTAAAGGATTTAGAAGGAAATATCACTGAATTTGAGATCACTGATGAAATCGTTAGGCATGCATTATAGTTTGAAAGGAGTATCTTGATGCCATAGAGCATAGTGGTAACCTGAGTTAAGGGAAGTAAGACTTCCATGACTTAAAGTGACCTCAAGCATCACTTTACCCCTTGTTTTTATCACAAAAGAAACACTTGTCAATTGTCACTCAATAGCCCATGGCTTGTATATGGCATGGTCGTTCGGGCCATATATCCTATAATGAATGGAAAAACTTTCTCACTATGCAGGTTACTTACATGTGTCATCTTTCTCTAATTTTCATTATGTGAGCATAGGAATTTCCATAGAACACACATTGACTCTTCAGTTCAACCATTAGATCTGGTTCATACGGACATGTGTGGCCCTATGCCAACTAGGTCATTAGGTGTTGCTCTTCACTTTTTCCCTTTCATAGATGAAGTTACAAGAAAAGTCTAGGTTTATCCTATTAAGTCTAAGGATGAGGTATTCTCTACTTTTAGAAAATGGATTGCTTCAGTAGAGGCTAAGAGTGGAATTAAGCTTAAGGCTTTACAATCAAATAATGGTGGTGAGTATAACTCACATGAGTTCAGCCATTTTTGTGTGTAGAGGAATATGAAAAGAGCTTATAGCTCATTATATCCTAGTATAGAATGGTGTAGTTGAAAGGATGAGCTATTCAAGATAATATGGCTTCTATGTTGCATGCTGCAAACTTTTTACAAGGCTTTTGGATAGACGTAGTGTTGGATACAGTTCATACGATTAACCTTTCACCTAGTATTGCCAAAGGCTTGAAAGTGGCACAGAAAATATGGACATGATAGCCACCACACTATGATCACCTTCAAGAATTTGGTTATGAAGCTTATGTTTATGTTCTACAGAACTTGATAAAAAAGTTAGATTACAAATCTAAAAAATGCATCTTCCTTTGATTTGGAAGAGATGGTTAGTTTGGATACCATTTATGGGATCTTGAAACACATCCAGTTATCAAAAGTAGTGATGTCATTTCCAATTAAATAAGGATGCATAACAATCCATTAAAGAGGTTGAAGTGAGGAGATTCATATTTTAGGATATTAGTCCTCCTTGTAGTATGCATAAGAATCTTATGCAAAAATTTGTCTAGATAAGTGTTCAACAATAGTATGCTAGTGCTCATGATCAACAACCATGTTGAGGAAATCTTCTCACATGTGTTCATTATGATGAAATTGCACATGTTGCTTGGATTAGTTGCAAAAGAGGAATTAGATCTTGTCCAAATGGATGTGAAGACTCCTTTCTTTCATGGAGATCTTATAGATGAGATCTATATGGAACAACAAGAGGGTTATGCAATTCTTGGCAAAGAAAATCTTATGTGTAAGCTCAAGAAGAACTTGTATGGACTTAGCAGTAACTTAGACAATAGTATCAAAAGTTTGATGCATTCGTGAAGTCCCAAGGCTATTCTATAAGTAATGAGAATCATTGACTCTACAATAAGATATGTTCATATGGCACCTTGATATGCTTGATACTATATGTTGATGATATGTTAATTGTCGGCAATCACTCAAACTCTTGAAGACAAAACTTAGTCAGAATTTTAACATGAAAGATTTGGGAGATGCTAAACATATTCTTGGCACGCACATTACTCGTGATAGGAGTAAGAGATGCATACATTTGTCTCAAAGTGAATACATAACCAAAGTACTTCATACATTCAATATGCATGGTGGAAAGTCACTAAGTACATTGTTGCCTATATATGTGAAGCTCAAAAAGGATGATTGTCCCAAATGTGATGTGAAGAAGTAATTTCATGATCAAATTCCTTATTAATATATTTTTGTTAGTATCATGTATGCTATGGTAGCGATGATACTAGACATTGCATTGGCAATGGGAGTTGTGAATAGATATATGTCGAATCCTAGCAAGAAGCATTGGGAAGCAGTCAAAATGAAATATTTGAGTGGCACTAAGGATATGTGTCTATGCTTGGGTAGAGGTGATGCATCCATTATTGGATACACATAATCTGAGTATGTTGATTGTGTAGACAACAAGAAGACTACTTCAAGGTATATTTTTCACTTCACAAGAGTCATTATTTCTTGGAAGTTTCATCTTCAAGAATTTATAGCTATTACCATATAGAAGTAGACTATGTTGTAGCCAATGCCTTATGTAAGGAAAAATTGTGGCTTTCTAGATGGCATGTGACATGGGAATACCTCAACATGTACCTCATTTACTCTATGATAGTCAAAGTCCTATTGCAATGACTAAGAGGTCTACCATGCAAAGATCAAGCACATTGAGATGTAGTGTCACTTTATTTATGATTGCTTAGCCACTGAGTGCATTTTATTTGAGAGGGTTCATACTCAAGAAAATGTAGTAGATGCTTTGATAAAAGCTCTACCCCACGATAGCTTTAGACACTATTGTCACTTGATGGGGATCGCTTTATCTTTTTTTGCACAATCCCTTGTACACTGTGTAACATGCCCATCAGGTGGGAGGTATAGGTCATGTATAGATCATATATTCATATCAAATATTTTTTCCATTCTTTATTTTTCTACCTTTATATCAGCCATATTGGCCTTATGAATCTCAAAAAAATCTCATCATTAGAAAAGTCAACCATTCATTCAAAAAATGCCACAACAGAGCCCAAAACTTCCAATTTACATGATTAGCACCAAGAAAACTTAGATCCAATATAGCATTAAAAGAGATAAATATACCCAAACCAAACAATCTAATAATTTAACCTTGCTTCATAAATGTCAACAATGAGACCTCATCATCTAGAACATTGTATTAGTATTTGGTGAAAAGATAAAATATAGACATCAACACATATTGTAAAACATATATAGAAAATCTTAAAGCAATACCTAAAAAAAAAAGCCACACACTTATTCAAAAAATGCCACAACTTAGCTTCCTCCAATTTCAAAAGCTCAAGAAACTCACATGGCACTGCTTGTACTGACAAAACCTCCATATATGTGGTTAGAACTAAGAAATCTTTAATATTTTTAATCCTATTGGGGCCACTCATATGCTTGTATAAAATCTTATAAAGAGATTTTGTTATTTGCATATTTGTGATTAATATACCCAAAGCTTCCAATCCAGAAATTTAAACTTGGTTCAAAAATGCCAATAATGAGGACCAAGTATAATGACAACGATCCATGCCATCAATTATCAGAGTTAAGAATGTAACCTAGCCAATTAACACTCATTTTAGTCCACATATAGCACATATATCTCAATATTATCCAAAAAACAAATAACATTTTTCAAGGTACCCACTTAAGATATTCTCAAAATTATTTATTGATTGTAACGATCAATTACCAAAAGTTTCAAGTTGATTAATGTTTCAAATAGGAAAACCTCTCATCATTCCCAATCTCTGTTGCCAAGATTTTTCCTAAGAACTTTAAGTAAAAACCCGTTTTTATTGATAGGGATCCACATCCCATAAGCAAACCATAATCCAATAGTTCCCAAATAATTCCAAAGTCCAATACATATATCAGGTTCCTTTACGACTTTGAACTCAAATCCTCAAGGTAGCCTTTTGAACTAGATGTGAAAAATTGTGAATATTATCAGGATCAAAGTTATTCCTAGTTCAAAATCTTTGGTGAAAGAATCCAATTTTTGGTAGTCTATAACTTTATCGACATTATTCTTTATGGCTACGAAATTTGCTAAAGATACCAAAGGTAAGTAACAATTTCCTATCATTTATAAGGCTAGCATAGTAAAGCTAAGGCTATTATTATTTTTCCCAATATTGTGAATGGAACAAGGTTATTAATAAGCATCAAATCCAATAAACCAAAAATTATTCACATGAATAAAGTTCTAGACACATAGACACTCAAAATTAAGATCTATCTAATTTTAACCCTAATGAATATGAACCCCTACCTTCATCCACCAAAATCATTTAATACTTCATCACCTCACCTTTTTGGTCAAAAAAAGTTTATCAATCCATTTCCATTGACCATCATTATGTTAAGTTTCCCAACCATGGTACTCTGAAAGAATTTTTTAATAAAATCTAACCTATATAGGAAGCTCCATTGGAACCAAAGCCTTGGATGAAGAATCCATGAACAATTTCCACAAAGGGTAGATGTTTAGTATCTTGCACTTCAATAGAGGAACTTAGCAAGCACTTTCTTGGGAGGAAGATCACTTTCTTGATCCAAAGATTTAAGGAGCTTGATAGTCCTAGACACTCCTTTGATAATGGGAGTAAACAAGAAGTAACATAACAAGTTCACTAAAACCAAACTTAATTTACAAAACACAATCAACAAATATAGTTGAAAAGAATCCATAGACATTAAACACATCAGATGTATCATGATCACATACCAAAATCCATCTTTTATGGATGGGAGAGACATCATTACAAGAGGAGTTCCCATTTGAAAAAAAAAACATGTCACCATAGCTAGCAAGTTTCAAAGGGTAAAGCATACAGATCCCGATAATTCATTAAGGGGGAATGAATCCACAACTAATCCCACTAAAAAAAATTACACCATGTATCACAATATCCAACATTTTTAATGCATTCAAACATTAGCCAACCTTGTTCAAAGATTGGTTACAACAATCAAGCAACTAGTTGAACACGAAATGGGAACTAACTAGAAAGTTAGGCCCAATAACCATTATACCCACACAAATATAACTGCTATGGACAAAGAACATTGTTAGAGAAATTTTTGAAGGGCAATCCATAAGGCTTTTAGAAGCACGTAAAACTAATAATCTCACCAAGAAAATCCAAAATTACAATCCAATAAGCATAATGATCACCCCGAAAATCTTTTTCAGTGTCAAGCATTAATCCACTACCAACCACAAAATAGAGTTTAAATGGTTTCTTCACACAAAATTCGGAGGATTAATGGAATCCAAAAGTGGTTATACCAAGATCCATAACCAAACCATAAATAGTATCACCCTATATTCGAACTATTTAAGGAAATTCCACATCTCAATATACATATGTATTACCCTATATGGTAACAAAAGATATCTTTTAGACTTAAGATATGTAGATTGATCCAAAAAATGTCTTTATTTATTTATACATATGTATGTATGTATGTATGTATGTATGTATGTATGTATGTATGTATGTATGTATGTATGTATGTATGTATGTATGTATGTATGTATGTATGCATGTATATATGTATGTATGTATGTGTATGTATGTATGTATGTATGTATGTATGTATGTATGTATGTATGCATGCATGCATGTATGTATGTATGTATGTATGTATACACACACATACATACACACAACAAATAATGATGCAAATGCCACAAATCAAACATCTCAAATGAGGCATGTAAATCAGCCTTAAAATCAGCAATATGCCTCTCATGAGGACTAGTGAGTAGCATGTTATCAACATAAACCACAATGATCAGAAGTACATCATTAGCACGCTTAACATATAAGGTGCTTTCAGTTGGATTGTTCGCAAACCCATGTGCAATCAAATAGGCATGTATCTTCTCATACCAAGCACGTGGTGCTTGCTTTAAACCATATAATGCCTTCTTTAACCTGCACACTTGGTTTTCATGCCCTTTCTGCACAAAGCCACGGGGCTGAAAAACATACACGTCTTCATGCAAGTCACCATTCAGAAATGCAGTTTTAATGTCCAACTGATGTACATTCCAACCATGATGGGCTGCAAGTGCACAGATGCTCCGAACAGTAGTCATACGGCTTGTAGATGCAAAGGTCTCATCAAAATCAATGCCTCTTTCCTATGCATAACCCTTTGCAACAAGCCTAGCCTTATACCTGTCAACTATTCAATCAGGCTTACGCTTCAGCTTGTAAACCCACTTAGTGCCAATGGCCTTCTTGCCAAGAGGCAAGTCACATAAAGAAGAAGTACCATTCTTCATTATAGCATCATATTCACATTGCATAGCAACCATCCAATTTTCTGAATTTTGTACTTCATCAAATGAAACAGACTCATTCTCATCACAGAGACTAGATGCAGCCATAGCATAGAAATCTGATGCAAAAGAGGCAGTATGAGAGCCTGATCGAGTACGATATAATAGAGGTGCATCTAATTTGCTATCACGCAAAGTTTGCACCAGCCATTTTGGCATAGTTTTTGCCTGCTCAATATCAGCTCTCTCATCAACAAGTGCATCATGTAAATGTGCATCAGAAATGGAATGATCTGCATCATCACATGAAACTTGCCAAGGCTGAGAAGTTGCCTCATTAGGATCAGCACTAGATTGTCCACCTATAAAAAGAGGCAGCAAAGTATCATACATGTCTTTGGAGCTAACAGATGTCTCCTTAGTACATGAAAGCAATGGCTGAATAGTGTCTTCCACAAAAACAACATCACGGCTAACCAGAATGTGTTTAGTCTATGGATGATACAAACGATAGCCTTTACTTTCAGAACTGTATCCAACAAAAATACATTTTACTGCTTTATCATCCAATTTTCTACGATGTTGTTCAGGCACTAATGCATATGCCAAACAACCAAAAACACGTAGATGAGCAACAGATGGCTTGCGATCATGCCAAGCCTCATATGGAGTGATAGACTACAGTGCTTTAGTGGGACACCTGTTAAGTACATATGCTGCACACATGACATCCTCAAGCCAGAAAGTATGTGGTAAAGTCTGACTCTTGACCATACACCTTGCCATCTCCATGAGTGACCTGTTCTTTCGTTCAACAACTCCATTATGTTGAGGTGTATACGGCACTGTACACTGGTGTTTTATCCCACGTTCAGCCAGAAATGCATTAAAATCAAAAGACATGTATTCCCCCCCTCGATCAAAATGGAGGGTGCCCATTTTACATGCTAGCAGATTTTGAACCAAAACCAAAAACTGTTTGAAGCACATGAACACTGCGGACTTTGCCTTCAATGGATATACCCATGCATGCCTGGAAAAATCATCGATGAAAGTCAGGAAGTAAAGATAATTTCCAAAAGAAGGTGTCTACATAGGACCACAGACATCAGTATGTACAAGCTGCAATTTTTTAGTAGCCCGAACTGAACCATCTTTTGGAAAGGAGGAACGCTGCATTTTGTCCAAAATACAGCCTTCACAAACATGTTTTTTGGGTGCCTCAAGTTTGGACAAAGAGAACACCATTTCAGATTTTTGCAAGCGTAGCAAACTAGCAAAATTCAGATGACCAAAGCGTGCATGCCAAAGCTTTGCATCTGACATAGCATGAGAATCATGTACTGCACATGCCAAATCATTTACAAATCTTTCATAGTCTATGAGCTTATATAGCCCATGACATAAGCAATAATCACGTCACCATTTGACAAATCATGAACTGTACATCTGTCATCAATAAATTTCACAACCAAGCCAATCTTGGCTAATGCAGAAAATGATAACTTACCAACTCCCATACCAGGATAAGAGGAGTTGTTGGCGCATGTAACAGTATTCCTTGTAGGGGCAGGCTCAAGTGAAGAGAAGAAAGTGCGATGCGAGGTAATATGTCTGGTCGCCCCACTGTCAAAGTACCAAACATCTGAGTCTACTACAGACATGCACTGCTCACGAGAAGATGGGTCAAAACTGCAAACAGTAGTAAATGCCCATTCTTCTTCCTACACAAGATTAGCAGACTCTGTTTTTGGTGTAGAGGCCTTTGCAACAACCATTCCAGCCTCTTTCTTCTTTGCCTCTTTAGCAGCCAGTTTTGGATAGTTCTTTATGATATGATCAATTCCTTTACAGTACTTGCAAAACAATTTTTGCTTTTCTGATTTCTTTTCATCTTTGTCTTTCCTCTTCGATTGTGCAGAATTAGCAGATTTCTGCCTACTACTTGAAGAGCTCCATTTTCCTTTGCCCTTCTCACTAGCCAGGAAAGCGTGATCTGCAACACGCATAATGGACTTGTTCTGCCTCGAGTGATCTTCTTACAACAAAACAGAGACTAACTCCTCAAATGACAAGGCATTTGGATTGCCTTTATCATCGACCGAAGAGTAGAAGCAAAACTCTGATATGAATCAGGAAGACCATTCAGAACGTTCTGCACAAGTGAGCTATCTGGTATAACCTCATCGGCAGAAATCAACTCTTCCTTCAAGTCTTTGATCTTTGTTAGAAAATTATCCATAGAATCACCTTCATTCATGTGCTCACTCTCCAACTGTTTTCGGAGGTAAGCAACACGAGCCTCATTCCTAGCTTGGTACAATGTGGTAAGTGTATCCTAAGCATCCTTAACTGTTCTGCAAGAGCGAATGTGAGGAATAATGGCACCTTTGACAGACAAAGCTATCAATGCATGTGCCTTGGCATCTTTGCCATCCCAACGAATTTGCTTTGCAATAGGTGCAGCAAAAACAGTAGCACGAACAGGAATATGCAGAATATCATCATCTTCGACACCTTCTGCATCAGCTTCAATACCTATAGTTATAACAGTTGCAAGTATGATAGGACATTTTTCAACACCCTGCACAATGTTCCAGTCCTTTTGCAACCAATACATGTTGCATCATATAAGCCCACACCGGGTAGTTGATACCATCCAACTTATCCTCAACAACCAACATACGACATACATCACTGCTTTCAGCCATGGTCGGTGACTAAAATACCTTGATGGAAAAAGTAGACTGTATCTCAAAAAGTTGAATGGAACTGCCCATACGAGTTTTGTTAAACCTGTAGCAGACTTCGAGATGCTTATATTGACGAACTGAAACAAGTATATACCTTTGGCACAAAAAGACGAAATAGCCTACACAAGCACTGCGATAATGCGTTCGGAGGTCAAAACAAGCTCAGAACGTGATTTCAGTGTTGGTGCAGGGCAATCAACAATTGAAGTTTTGGTGAAGAATTGAAGTCAAGGACTGAAGAAAAGACCAAGTTATGAAGCATGAAGGAAGTGCATATCCAAGAGATAAAGATGTGTATACATATGTACATTAATTTAGAGTCAGTTCATCATATACTTTTGTATGGTCATGAGCTTGTAAATATTTGCCTATATATACAAAAAAATTGTCGAGGCAAATATGAGAGATTGTGTAAGAACAAGTTTGGAGGAGAATTAGATGTCATTAGACACTTTAGAAGTGAATAGAATCTCTCTCATCACTCGGATGTAAATTTTCTCAGAAAATGAAAAATGTTGCACCCGATGTTTCTGTGCATTCTCCTCCTGTGCTTGATCATTTCAAGAATCCTTTTGTAGATGTCTAATTTCATAGTTAATGAGTCTATGGTTAAATTTTGAGAGTCTAATTTGTAAACAGGCTATGAGAATTATGAGTAGGAACATTCATATGTGAAGAAGTGTTCACTGTTTTCTAAAATAGGCGCAATCTCGATGATCAAAGATTTGATCATTTCTCAGTGCACAGGTTAAAGTTTTGCATGAGTGAGGATTCAAAATCTAAGTTGGAAGGTAAGCCATCTATGGCTAAAAGCATTTTCTTAAACAGGTTCTAGATTTAGAGAACCAAGTGTTAGAAGTCACAGGTGTCTAAATCGACTTCTCAGAAGAACAGTTTTAGACATAGGTGACTTGTTAAGTCCATTTCTCAAGATCTACTAAGTCTTTTGGAATGATTTAACTTGGAGGAGGTGCGCAAACTATAGGCAACACCTTGTGCAAAGTTTTATCAAAAACTTTACACATTTGATAAGTCAATGAGAAAGTTATGTGCAGCTGACTTTCTGTGTAGTCACCTTCTTCACAGTTTGATTAAAATTTTGATAATTGATCATTGATCCTTTAAAATTGGTGAAGGTTTTGAGTTACTCTTGATATAGAGGTGCTCTAATTTCAAGAGTAGCATGTTCTTTTGGAGATTAACACTCTCCATCATTCAGCACCACAAAACGAAGCTGTTTTGGTCTTTGAAACACCCTGAGTATGCTCACCAAATTTTGTGCGAATCTGAGAATGCAATCGGAGAGGTGTAGGTGACGCCCTAGATGAAGCGGCAACCTACTCTAATACAATTGTTGGAGTTAGACGTCTGCGGAATCACCGAACAGCACAAAGAAGAAGAAGAAGCTTGGAGCATAACACACAATACTGAATGTATTACTAGAGAATGTACAAAGATAAGTAGCCCATTAGGGCAATAGGGTATATACAAGCCCGGGGGAAAAAAACCTCCTAAAGAGGGAAAAAAGTGCCCCAACGGTCCTAGAGTGTTCACACATATCACTACCTAAATATATCAATAGTATGACATTATGTATCATGTTTCTAGGTCTACAAGTTACTAAGTAATGAAAAAATCCCAATTGAAAGCATCTTTATTCTAGCTTGTAAATGATCCATAATCACCAACAAAATAGTTTAGAAATGATATATGTTGTGTTCATCAAAGTGTTAGAAGTCAGGGTTCATGTATTTCTTAACATCGAATCACCCATTGGATAATTAGGAGGTATTCCATCAATCTCATTGAAGCATAACTTAGAAAACTTATTATTTAGAAGACCTAGATTATCAATAAACCTAAAAGAGAAAATAAAAATATTTACAATATCAATTCTACCTTGATTTTACAATTTCCTAATAAATGAAAATTCAAACCAAGATAAGTATAATATAGACCCTAGACAAGAACAAGAAAACCCCATGGATAAAGTCTAAGAGCTCTAAAAAAGATAAAATTATTTGTCTTTTTCATTGGCTAATTGTCTTCCTAAATCCAACGAAGAGACCATTAGAACCTCAATGAGGGATGGCTTCATAGCATTTTTCAATATCATTAGTATCAAAGGAAAAAAATGCTATCTAGGATGTTAATGAGAAAATCATAGGAACTGTCAAACCAACCAAGTAAATCTAAATTTCTTCTTTTTATCAAAAAACTAAAATATTCTTTCCAACTCTTGAGATATCATTAAGAGATTTTTTTGCATTTTTTTGAGACATAAAAATACTATAGTTGTAATTCTAAAAAAACACAAGTATGTGCATTAGTGATCCATCTAAATTCTTTCTTGTGATCCTTCTAAAGAAGAAACAAAATAGGTAATTTAATAAAGATTGGGAAAGTTCCTTAGATTTGGTTAAATTTTTACGAGATCAAAGTCACTAAACTTTGCTTAAATAAATTATAAATGACTAAAGCATTAGAGGATAATCTTTGGATATGCTCAATATAGACTTGTTTGCACGACACATGTACCAAATGATGTCAAACAATGGATCCTCACCCATAAAATTTCAATCTAAGAGACAATTTGGTGATATGAAGACCTTCACCATGCCAAGATTAACGTGCACACACACATGGCTTCTCACACACTCACATATGCATACATGCGCAAAAATTAAAGCAAGCCTCACTCACAAACAATATACAAGAGCTCCCAAGAGACCCACACTTGATCAGAAGAAAGAATGAACAACAACAAGGAGAAGTACAAAGGAGGGTTTAGTTCACTTTATAGGCGAGTTTTAAAAAGAGACTTTCTTCAAACTCTAGTGTTCCCCCTAGTTAGAAATAGGTCCTAAACCCTCTTTTGAGGTCCTATTTGAGTGTAGAAGAAATCCTCTAGAATCTTGGAGGATGAAGGAATCACTTCTCAAGCTTGAGGACTCCTTGGTTTGCATAAATGTGAATTAATTGACAATGTATCTCTTTTAAACATGTTTCTAAAGGTGGGTTTTTACATAAGAATGGTTAATTTGAGGGATAGTTTTGAAATTTGTGAGGCTCCCATTAGCCCATTGCAATGCTTGATTGCATTCACCATGTTTGTTGTTTTATATCTTCACAACACTGACCATCTTCTCTCTCTTAGGCTTTCAAAAATAGCTTTGGTTAGACTCCATCTCCAAACATTCCCCCTTCCTACAGTATCTCATCCTTGATAGATGATCACCGTATCTATTAGTCTTCAAGAAGTCTAGATTTTAAAGAACCTTAAGGTTGTAGAGTTCCTATAAAACAAGATCTTACAGACATTTCAAGTGATATTTCTTGGTTTTTGTTGTTTTTGTTTGCTTTTTTGAAGATCGTGAGTACAGTACTACTGGTGTGGAGTTGAATGTGGTGACAATGAATCTTAGAACATTTGTGGGCACAGTTACTCACTTTTGCATGCCAATTGTGCATCTTGGTATTCTCTGATAATAACCATGAATTGTGTCAATGTCTTTATGAATTACAGTTCCCTTGCTAGTTGCTACATCTTGAGATATGAATCCAATGCCATCGATATGGATAAGATTCTTTCCACTAGAACATGTACTAATATCATGAGCGACCACAAAGAAATTGTTCTTCTAGAAAAATTATAGATCACCTACAAAAAAAAAACATACAAAGTATATAGGTGATTGATGTTCTCACATTACAATTATCACTCTCATGCATGGGATATCACCATTGTGTCTCATGCAAGGCCATTTATTGTGGCCATAATTGGATGCATACTTGAAGTGCAAATGATATGAACACGTGTGCAAGAGATATGGTTGTGTAATGATCATATGGATCTTGCACAAAGAGGCTTTCGTTCTCTACTGCCGCTTCTCCAAAGAAGGAAGACAATCCTTGGTGATGGTGATAATTGAAGCTTAACAACACATACTTGTTGAGTCATAGTGTGTGACCAAGTGCATTGAGTGGTGGAGGATGGGTTGGCCTTGGGTTTTCACTTCAATGTGAACTTCTAAATCAAAGACACCTTGCATTGTTGTGGTTTGTATGGTGAAAGGATGTTAGGAACCTTGGACCTAGTTGACCTAGGTTTATGTGATTTGGATCCCCACAAGTATATAGCTTCTTTCTTGAATAAAATTTGGGACTTAGGTATCCAAATTTTTCTAATGCAATGTGGGCCATTCTAATACATGGTAGGGAGTATGGAAGCTTTGGTTTTTATGCCTCGCCACGAAAAACTTGTTAGGCCTCCATATGTATGCAAAGCCATTGACTGAACATGTCTGGGCTTTAGGAATCCTAATTTGTGTGGAGTATATCAGATTCTTTGCACGTTCCATTCATGCTTTCCTTTGTACTCATGGATGTCGTGTAGACGGTTATTTCTTATGACCAAGTTTTTTCCATTGTGCTTCCTTTTCATGTGAAACTAGGCTATGAACTTCCAAAAGAGATATAGCTATGTGGGTCTTAGGAACCCATATTTAAGTTTAATCATTATTTTGCAGGTGGAAAAAGAAATTTTTGAAAGTGTTTTTTTTTTAGTATGCATGGATTTTGTTATGGACATCTTGCCTTGTTTGCTTACAGGCATGTGTTCCTTATGTTAAATTATTTTTTATTCCATATTTAAGGAAAAATTTGTCAATTGTTTTTCATTGTGTGACATTATGTATGGCAAAAAAGAAAATATCATACATACATAAATGCATACATACATAGATACATACATACATACATACATGCATACATACATACATACATACATACATACATACATACATACATCTTAGAAAATTGATGATCAAGAGGAATAACGTAGCAGAATAAGATCAAAAGGTAGAGTAGTGAGCAATAGAATAGACTAACAAAAAAAGGCACAAATAGAGTGATAGAGAACTCAAAATTCTCAAATTGCCTACAGCAATGTATATACAATGATGATACTATCCACCCCTGCACTCCCACTATGGAGCTTCAATGGCGATATAGACAGATTCTAGATGAAGGGCTTTATAATGTGCATTTCCGTGATTTATGTCAATAATCGGGCCTGCCTAATCCTCTGATGTAGGCATGATCTCCGAGATTGCTTGATGATGTAATGTATGCATAATCTCTGGGATCATTTGTAATTCAAAGTATCCCAAATTATGTAATTACCGAATTGTGTAGATTTCCGAATAGAACTTTAGACCAACAGACAAATTCAGACTACTAAACTGGTCATCAAAATTCTAGATAGGTTCACTATTGAAATGGTCACCTTAATTCTAGATTGGTTGACTACCAAACTGGTTGCCATAATTTTGAACTGGTTGACTATCGAACTGTCATACCTCCAAAATTTTAGACACATCATCATGATCCCGGATTGGTTTGTCATACCTACGAAATCCTAGACAAATCACCGTAATTCCAGATTGGTTGACTACCGAACCATCATACCTCCGGAATTTCGATGTGAGTAAAGTATATGCCCTGGCTAGCCTTCTTACTAAACTCACATAGATCATCTGGAACTTTTGTTGGTCTCATGTAGACCTCATCACAAATGTCCAGACTCTCATAATGACTTCTCCTCATAATGGGGGCCATTCAATTTAGAGTACCATGGATCATTTTTGGTCATGTGTGGATGGATTATTGAGTATATCTAACACCCCCCCTCAACGTCCACCTACGGTGAACTACCTTCTTGGTCCAATGCTAAGATTTGGAAAATGTCGATGCAGTTGCTCTTTCCCCAGAGCCTTGGTGAAAATGTCTACTCCATTTCCATCTGATTGACAATAGCTCATCTCCACAACTCTATCATCGATCAACTCTCACACATAGTGATATTGGATTTCTATGTGATTAGTTTGTGCATCACAAACAGGATTCTTGGCAATGGCTATGCAACTCCTGTCACATCTCAACCTCGTAGCCTCCTTTCCTTGAATTCCTATATGCCATAGGACCCTTCTCAACAATACTGCTTCACATGGAGCAAAGCATGCTTCTTTGTACTCAGCTTCAGTAGAAGATAGTGCTACGCTCGATTGCTTCTTACTGATCCAAGAAACAATCCCTGAACCTAAGGAGAAGCAATATCCAAAACTTGATTTTCTTGAATCAATATCCCCTACCCAATCTAAGTCATAGTATCCACTCAAAGATGATCATTCATCGTAAAGAATACCATAATCAATGGTTCCTTTGACGTACTTGAGTATTCATGTGCATGCCTTCCAATGAGTTAGACACGGCTTATTAGAAAACCTGCTTACTACTCCAACAGCATAAGAGATGTCTGGTCTACTATTACACAACTAAACAAGACTTCGAACTAATCTCCTGTATCTTCCAATATCCACCAAAGGTGTATCTTCAATAGATATTTTTTGTTGACTTCCATTGGTGAAGAGATTTCTTTGCAATCCTTCATGTCAAATGCCTTCAACACCTGCCTCACATACTTTTGTTGCGAGATAAAGATCATTCCTAGTTCTTATCCGACTTCAAGACCTAAGCAATAATGCATTAAGCCCAAATCCGTCATTTCAAATTCTGAACTCAAGGCATCTTTCGTTTGTTTGAGAAGTACATCATCATTTCCGATGATTACAAGGTCTTATACATAGAGTACAAGCACAATTATCTTCCCTCGTGTCTTTAGAACATACAAATTAGCATCAAAAGCTTATCTTTTGAATCCTATATCCAAAAGATACCTATCTATCCACTGGTACCAAGCTCTTGGGGTCTGTTTTAGCCCATACAATGCCTTTTTCACCTTACATACTTTGTTCTCTGAATGAGGCACCTTAAACCCTAGTGGCTGAGACATACACCTCCTCCTTGAGGTTTCCATTCAGGAACGTTAATTTGACATCCATGTGGTATACTGCCCATTGTGTATATGTAGCCACAGCTAGTACTATCCGAATAATAGTCATCCTTGCTATCGGGGCAAACGATTCACCAAATTCAATGCCTTAGACTTGGGAATAGCCATGTGCAATAATTATAGCTTTGTACTTCTCCAAAGTACCATTAACCTTGTATTTTAGCTTCTAGAACCACTTGGTGCCTATGACCTTTCGCTTTTGAGGTCGCTCCACTAGCTCCCAAGTTCCATTCTTCATGATATTGTTGTATTCTATTTGCATAGCAGTTTTCCAGTTCAAATCATGGAGTTCTTCCACACTAATCGGTTCCTTTACTTGTTTGCCGATAATTCAGCCATCAATGCTGAGTTTACAATATGGGCCTCTAGCCGTCTCTATTCCTCTATTCTGTGTGACCGCCTTGGACCATCCACAACCTATTCGATTGACTATGGGATGGGATTTGCAGAATCATAGAGTTGCCTCACCAATTGTGGTAATGGCTTTTCCACTTGAGTGATAGCAAGTTGGTGACTTTTAGTCTCATCATCTGAGGATGATGCTTCCTTCTCTTTTGTAGAAGGGCTAACTCTTGGGCCAGGTTCATAGTGAATTATTTCTTTGTTTGATAATAGAGTGGACAATCTTTTTGCCTCTTCCACCGCATGTGGCTGCTTCTCCTTGAACACCACATCGCGACTTGCTATGATCTTCTTTGCCTCAGAGTCATAAAGCTTGTAAGCTTTCTTCTCTTTATTGTACCCCAAGAAGATACATTTTATGCTTTTTGGTTGAAGCTTGTTCCTCTCTTTATCTGTAATGTGTACATAACACTCACTTCCAAATACTTTGAAATGGGAAACAAAAGGCTTTCTACCAGTGTAGGATTCTTGTGGAGTCTTTCCATCAAGAGCCTTAGTGTAGCTAAGATTCAGGATGTAAACAATCGTGTTTACAGCCTCTACCCAAAAATGATTAGGCAGTCCTTTTCCCTTCAACATGCACCTTGCCACTTCCAAGATGGTTCGATTCCGACGTTCAGCAACACCGTTCTATTGAGGGCTATGCGCCGCTATGAGTTCATCCTTGATTCCTTTGCCCTTGCAAAAATCATCAAATTCTATTGATGTGAACTCACTGCCACCATCCATCTTGAACTTCTTCATCTTTTTCCCAGTTTCAATTTCAACAAGTTAAAGACATTCTTTAAACTTACCAAAATCTTTAGCCTTATCACAAAGAAAGTACACCCACATCTTCCTGTTGTAGTCGTTGGCGAGTAACATGAAGTAGGAAGATCCTCTCAAGGCTTGTGTAGGCATTTTTCTGCACAAGTCAGCAAATAGGACTGCATGCTCTATTCTTGCCTACTTGTGGAAATGCCTTCCTCTGTTGTTTTCCCATCATGCAAGCTTCACATAGTTCTTTCATCTCTGCAACTGAAGGGAGGTGAGCAACCATACCTTTCCGATGCATCTCTTTCAATATTGGGTACCCGATGTGGCCGAATCTCTCATGCCAAAGCTTACTTGAGCCCACACTTATTGTGGCTATAAGAGCAGACAACTCATGCAGGTTGTTCCTCCTTATTCCGGTTCCAACAACATTGTTGTTTCGGTCCAAAATCTCAGCTCCTGTCTTATTGAAAGACACCTGATTACCCTGATCAGTTATAAAAGCTACTGAAAGTAAATTTCCTCTTATTTGTGGAACAAACAACATGTCGGAAAGCTTTCTAATGTCCCCATTATAGTTAAGAAACTGTACCTTTGCCCTTAGCAAGACACCTTACATTGTTTCCTACCTTTACCATGATGGGTTCCTCTAGAGGTTGTAGGGAACTATAAAGGTCTTTTCTGCTTGTCATGTGATGCAAGGCACCACTTTTCAATACCCATGAGTCATTTGTAGCCGAATCCTTAGCTGAGGAACACATTTCCTCTACTGTAACAAATAAGTCAAGCTCAATTTTGATAGTGTTAGCAACCTCCTTGCCCTTACCACTTTTCGAAGAGCCACTCTTTTCTTCTACCTTCTTAATGCGACAGTCTTGGATTCTATGGCCTTTCTTCTTGCAATGAAAACACTCTCCCTTGAACTTCTTCTTGTCCTTCGTCTTCTTGTCCCCATCTTTCGAAGAATCAAGTTTCACACCTTTAGCATTTACTATGAATGCAGCTTCTCCTTTGCTACTATCATTCCTTGCCTTGAGCCATAGCTCCTCCTCCATGAGCAAGGGACTGGATTCTTCAAAGGTTAGTGGTTGTGGTCTGATTTGGGTATTAAGGGCAGTTACCAGACCACCAAACTTTGATGGAAAAATTAGAAGACAATGTCGAGCTAATTCTTCACTTGACTTTGGTACAGTTGCTCCCACCATTTGATCCCCTAGATTCTTTATGCGAGTGATGAACACTTCAACGGTCTCCCCATCAACAAACCTCTCTAGTGCTAGCTGATTCTCCAAGTTCTGAATCCGTGTCTGATTCCGAGTTTCATATTGATTTCTCAATATATTACAAGCCTCACATGGCTTTGTGGTGTGCTGAATAAGAGTCAGAACACTATCATAAGTACTTGTAACTAAAGTGCCGAGTGCATCTGCATTCCTACGCTTCCAAGCTCGTAAAAGGTCGGCATCGAGTGGAATCATTCGACCAAGATCATTTGAATCAGGTGTTTCTTAGGGCTCACAATCAGTTCCAAGCACAGTCTTGAGCATCTCATAAGATTCAAGGATAGAGGTGATCTTAAATTTCCACAAGGTGTAATTAGTACCATCGAGTTTACCTTTTGTGAAGGCTAGTGGTCATATTTGCAATGTTTGCACAACTAGCATCCTTACTGCTCCAGTTTGTGTTTCGCATGCTCTTGTTGTTGAACCACCTAGGTTGCCAACAGTAGATGATGACACACTGCTTGACATCTTCTCTCTTAATCATTCAAAGACCTCTGTGTTTTTGTTTTTGCGATACTCAAAACCTCCTAAGCTTTAATACCATGTTAGAAAATGAAGATCAAGAGGAATATCATAGTGGATTGAGATTGAAAGGTAGAATAATGAGAAGCAGAACATACTAACAAAAAAAGGCATAGATAGAGAGAGAGAGAGAGGACTCGAAATTCTCAAATTGCCTACAACAATGTATATACACCAATGATATTGTCCACCCGTGTGCTCCCACTATGGAGCTTCAATGGCAACATAGACAGATTCTAGATGAAGGGATTTATAATGTGCATTTCCATGATTTACTTCAGTAATCAGGCCTGCCTGCCTAATCCCATTATTTAGGCATGATCTCTGGCGTTGCCTGATGCTATAATGTAGGTGCAATCTCTGGGATCATCTATAATTCGAAGTATATCAAAATATCGGACTAGGTAGATCTCCAAACAAAACTTTAGACCATCGGACAAATTCGAGCTATCGAACTGGTCACAGAAATTCTAGACAAGTTCACTACCAAACTGGTCACCATAATTCAGGACTGGCTGACTATCGAATTGGTCACTATAATTCCAGATTGGTTGACTACCAAATTGTCATACCTCTGGAATTCCAAACACTTTCCAGATTGGTTGACTACCAAACTGTCATGCCTCGAGAATCCAAAAAAAACATCGTAATTCTGGATTGGTTGACGACCGAACTGTCATACCTCCGGAATTCTGGACATACATACATACATACACACATACATACATACATACATACATACTTACTTACTTACTTACTTACTTACTTTCTTCCTTACATACATACATACATATTTACTTACACATACATACATACATACATACATACATACATACATCACACATACATACATGCATACAGACATACATGCATACATACATGCATACATACATGCATACATACATGCGTACATATGTATGTAAGTACATACATACATACATACATAGCACATACTTACATTACATGCATATTTACATACTACCTTATTTAGAGACATGCTTACTTATATACATAGATACATACATACATACTTACTTACTTACATACTTACTTACATACCTACTTACATACATACATACTTCATACTCACATATTTACATACATACTTAGTTATATACACAGATACATACACACACATACATACTTGTAACTTATTTGCTTACTTACTTGCTTGCTTGCTTGCTTGTTTGCTTTCTTGCTTGCTTACTTACTTCCTTACCTTTTTACTTGCTTGCTTGCTTACTATCTTACTTTGTTAGATAGAGTTGAATTGAATTGCCTAGGGTATTGTGGAACTTTAGTTATTTTTTATAAAAATTCATTTATTTTTTATCAAACATTATTTAGCTGTGGTTGTTTTTTGCAGCATGGCCGACGATAGTACACCATGTTACTATAGTGATTCTTAGTTCTAGGAGATTTTATCTCATATGACTGTTGCACAAATGGAAATGACATCACATATCTTCACAATGTCTACCCTTTTGACTCCTCATACTCCTCCATAGTATCCTCCTATCGAACCACCTACAAGGCAGACCACACTTGTGGATATCAGATCTCCAGAGTATCATGAGGTTTCTACTTCTTGAGTGCCTAGTATACTGCATGATTAGAGATTTGGTGGATCCTCTAGAGACTCACCTATTGTAGCTAGCTCATCATGTTGATCACAATGTCGATGTTCAGGTGGTGGTGGATGTCATAGTCTGGATGATCCATCTACACCACCACGATTACATCATGGGTCATAACCACCTATTTGGACCACACTAGAGACATCTTTGAATGCCCATGAGCATGATGCATCAAAGATATTTAGATCTGATGGGGATGGATCGATCCATATGGATATAATTGGTGTTGCTATGTACCAATGTATCCAATCACCCACAAAGGTGCAATATGCCAATTGCACACTCCTTCAGTGGAAGGAATAGGATAAGGACGAATTGAACTAAATATTTGAGTGTATTTATCGAGAGTAACAGCCAAAATGTGGATGTGTGTCAACTTTGTGTAAATGGATAAAGCTATGGTGATTGATACTCTAAAGCATAGATGTGATTCAACAAGGAAAGCTTCTCATGATGGCCTTTCAAATTCATCCTACATTACTAAGAAGGAGTGAAGGATGCTACAAGAGGAGCAAAGAGAGGTGGCAGCCAGATGTTTGGAAGGTATGGGGACCTCCCATTTTAGGAAGCGAGAGATTCCAAACTTTTCTCCATGAGTTTGTAAGCATTTTTTATATTTTTTAACTATATATGTAGGAATGATTTGTTTCTTTAATTATTTTTTTAATCTATCAAATGTAGTTTATAGCCATTGGACATCATTCTACATGTGCAGAGGAGTAGGATGGGTACCGTCATGGCCCCTTGGATATGGTACTTGATATGGAGAGCATGGTGATGTCCATCTGAGTTCTAATTATCGATGTCAACATGGATTATATTTGAAGCCTAACTAGTATCAAGTGGTGTAGATCAACTTTAATTTGTCAATCCAAGTATGTTTACCCATTATGATGTTTATGTATAGGTTCATGATGTTAATGTACAGGTCTATGAGTATGATGTTTATGATTATATGATATTAATTTGGTTAAGATCTTTATATGTACATGTCCTACTTGATTAAGGACCCACACCTGTGTGTCCCTTGAGTAACTTTGATGTCAATCGTTTCCCTATACATGGACACTTTTTACTCTAGTTTTGGCTAGATGTCGTTTCCCCATGTAACCACATATACATGATATACTCATATGTGGTGGTACATTGTACTTAGGGATCCACTTATAGCTCTCATATCATTCATTCTCATAATATTGATCATCTATCGACAAAGAGCATCACGTCTCTCTGTGCATTGATCTCCGTTACTCTTGTGTGTACTTCTATTCATGCTTCCTAACTCACTCACATACTGCACAATGGTATTAGAACAAGTTAAATTCCTTCACAACTTGCTGTTTTTTTTGTGTGACCATCAAATGTACTTTTAGGTGTGCAAATCAGTTCCCCAAGCATAGAAGTACAAACTTCAACACCCAAAGATCATTTCCATCATGTGCATTGGAGTTTTACCCCCTTTTTGAAGCAATTCGTGCAGTGAGATTCGTCATCGGAGTTACAGTTTGTTTGTTGCATTTCGGCTTTGTTGAAGTTCATATATTGCTACTTTTGAGTTCTTTGGTGCAATGGTAAGCAACAATGACTTGTTTGACATGCATAAATCTGAAGATAAACTTAATGGGACCAACTATCCAATGTGGTCTTACATGATGAAGCATGTTCTTGTTGCAAAGCAACTATATGGAAACAATGCAGCCCCTCAAACCAGTTAGTACTACAAAATTTAAGAAAAAGATAGTAATGGGGAAAAACAAGTTCTTTATAAAGAAACAAAAACCACAAGGGCCAAAATTACCCATTGAACAGTATGAAAGGGCTAAGAGAGAAAATGTGTGCTTTAGGTGCTTGTCTCCTAATCATGCACAATAAAACTATCCACTTTGTAAGGGGAAAGAAAAGAAAGTAGGACCAGGGACTAGTACAATCCTTGACTATAGGTGGGCTCTCATATGAGTGCCATGTGGAACCCATGTAAGAGGCCACATGGTTATCTTCCATATTGAGAGAGAGAATACTTAATAGTTACATGGTTCAAAGGATTATAAATCATCATTCTCCATGCATGCATCTCTTTTGAATTAGTAACTAGTGAACCATTTTTCTTCTCCTTGCACATGCTAGGCATATGTACCAAAATGGGAGCAATCATCGAGGAAGCTCAACATATATGTGCCTAATGTCTCCCATAACTCATTATCTATATGTTCATTATTGAAACAACATTTGTGTATTGTATTTAACATGAGTGAGTGCATTGTATATAAACAAAGATAGAGAAGTGATTTTTTTTACAGTACTTAGAAAAAATTTGCTTGTCCTGAGTATGCATCATACTCAAAAAACTTGCATAGCATTTGTGAGTGTACCAAAAATAAAAAGTCTAGTACTTGTGATCGTACAAATCTTGTGATTAATTTTCCTATGTTCATCATGTGAATGAAAGTAATATGGATCTTACAACTTATCTTGCTGAAGAGAGTTCCTACACGTTTGATAGTGTCCAATTTGTTCCATGTGATTCACTTGCACTTGTTCATTTTCTCAGTTCCTCATTCATTGAACATAAATGTCAAAAAGTCAAACATTTCCCAAAAATGATCAAAATTGATTTAAAAATTGCATATGAAATAATCAAATATTCCTAAAGTACTTGAGGAAAGCTTTCCGAACATTCATAACACTTGCCTATCAGACACCATTTGATAGTTCAAATTTTAAATCTAGTGTGATTACACTATAACCCTATGTGAAAACAAAAATTCAAAAGTTCAAACCATAATGTCTTTTATTATTCACATGGCAAGACTATTCACGTTATTGAATCAAAAACTTATGCATACCAATTAAAGCATGAGGAAAGAGAGTTGCACCAAATTTGGCTTTCACGAAAAATTCACATTAGCTTTTAGCGTTTTGCATAGAGATTTTGTGCCATGTCTTATGCCTATACAAAGACAATGTTGGGCTTATGCATCACACCAAACACATACTAGCCATGCTTGCATGGGAGTGCTCTTGGAGCTTGGAGGATGTGTTACACTCTTAGTGTATATGCTCATACACTTAGAGGTCTCACTTACTCTTATGAGAGGTTGCTTTGGAGAAATTGCCCTAGCTTCTTCATGTTTGTCCGTTACCCTCACATGCTCTTTTTTGTATTGATGGGTTGTGAGTATTTCTTGTGTTACCTTGTAGTTTGATTTGGAGCATATCATCATCTTGTACACATACTTTTATAATTGGAGCATATGACTTTTTGGCTATACTTTGTGTAATCTCTCAAATCTATGTGTGTATGTTCTCTCATGCACAATACAAGGATAACTTCTATTGGAAGCTTCTTGAGCTCAGGGAGGACGGTTTTGTGATTAGGCTGAGCTATAAAGATACACATTTATCTCATGGAGTCTGATGTACCATAGGCCAGATACATACATCCTGACACCAGCTAGAGATTGATACTGGCAGATACAGAGTACGAGCTGAGGTGAGAGCAAGTTGTCATGGCACATAACATGTCGTTGCCTGACACATTATGAGATACATGGTCAGTTCCACTGACTTTTCCAAGAGGATTTCGGATCATTCTCTAGGATTATGAGGTACAAGACCAAAGATCTTTGGGGTTGTTCTTGCTTGAGCTACGGAAACATGCTGATGTGGCCAGAGAGAGAGAGAGAGAGAGGCTCCAGACATGTTACAGACTTCTTCAGGCCAGACATGACAAAGTAGTCAGATAGACAGATACAGCAGCAAGGTCCACAACCCACCTATATGAATGATTCAAGTCATGCTAGTGTGTTCTCTCCCTCCCTCCCTCCCTCCCTCTCACACTCAAATTCTCATATATGGATATAAAAATAGCACACATACTTGAATATAAACGAAATGTTTAGAGTGCACCTTTGATTGATTTCCTATATATACTTCCATAAAGTCCAAAGGGTTTATACAACTCATTCGATTGATTCATTGTCTAAGGAAGCCTCTTCATCTTTTTCTTCTATAACAGGATCTTTCAGTGCTTGACCTACAATGAGTGTGAATTGGGCTTCAGGAACAATTACAAATTCATGAGTCTCACTTCGGACACGAAGCATTTGCAACTCTGTTTGATTATCAAGTTCACGAATAGAGCTCCGTGCCATTGTGGCCAAGCCAACAACATGTGTTGCATAGTTTGTAGTAACATTATCCTGATAAAAGGACATGACAATCTTTGAGCTTGCTTTCAAAGCTTTCATTTGTTATGTGGTATCTAAATCTTACGGTTAACAAATTACATGAGAGGAGTAATTCAATCGTGAAATATGTACAATTGAAAAAAGGCTTCTAAGAGCAAACATTTCAAATCCAAAGGCCCAGTAATATCCCCTACTCATTTATTTTGTTTTTCATCTCCTATCTAACCTCTTGGACATGCCCCACCTTGTCATGTACCCTTAGTAAATTTCTCTTTGGAGTGGTTTTGTTTGTATAGCTTGTTATGAGTGCGAGTACACAACTAATATGTTCGCTTACATTCATATAGTAAATCATAGCTGCACATCGAAAGGATATACAGAAACAATTAAACTGATGCGTGTGCATGAGCATGCTGATCTATCTCTACACTCGTATACTAGTGGGAATAGATAGGGAGACAAGAAATAAACTTTGGAGACTAAACAATGCAGAAATGTTTCCACGCTTTACAGTAAATTTCCTGTGAATAATCATTCTAGGACTAACTGTTTGAAAGTTTAATGAATGATAATAAAATGCAAATGTGGTTTGAAGCTCATCAAAGACCTGTTTATGTAGGAAATACTTACATCAGTAAAAGTCGACCGAAGGATAGTTCCATCTTTGTCCACAATAATTAGACCTTGGACGTTCTGCCACAGATATCTGATTAAATACATTGAGGTACTATATACATTTGATAAATTTTTAAAAATTTTCAAGTTTCTTTGAATTACCTACCTTGATTCCACTGATTCTCTGCATTGCTCGATCCACTTCGGTCTTGAAGAGTGAATGCATGCAGATAAAGAAAAAATAACATTTTTCACTAACTGTTGAATATAGAAATATCTGTGGCTGAAAAAGCATACAGTATGTTTGTCTATGTACACTGAAAATAATAATGGGATCAGGATCCAAGTCCAGGAAGATCACAAAATAGCTTTCATAATGAGAGAAAGGAGGATGCAGAGAAGGGAACTAAATTACTCCAATGAATCCTTCACCTTTGGAGCCCCTTATCTAATCACCAAAAAACTTTTGTACATTTAAGAGTCATCAAAATACTCATGTTAAAGGAAGAAACAATCTCAGCTCCCTTTTGTACAACTCAGAATAGAACTACAATACTAAGAATATAGAATGAATCAGATCACAAGCTTACAAAGGGCATAGAAGGTTTTGCTGTCCAACTGAAATGTGAGTAATAACCGAATTCTGTTTAGAGAAATAAGAAAATATGTACAAAAATGTACTAAGCCCTTACAAGCGACCAATACTGAAAACCTGAACAGTTTGCTTCTTTACAAGATTTTCACTGTAATTCCAAAATGTTTGTGTGTGCATTTTGTACATCTGTACGTCCACCAACAAATTAAGTTGGACCAAAGATTGCAAATGCTATCTGTTGTTAATTCAAATGAACGTTTTGAAACCACAAATGATTTAGCTCGAGAGAGTAAGAGAAATTTTCCTGAATATTGCTGAACAGGTTATCCTTTCTAAAGGTCCTCAAGCCAGACACTGACCCATGAGTCATTGTTCACAACGTACATCGGTGCCCATTGCCCGATGCACATTCTGTGTTCAAATGATGGGGTTCTAGATATAAACACTTTTGGTATAATGGCACATCTCATTTGAACCCAGCAGCATAGACTATACTAGTAATTAGAATTAATTCCAGCATAGTATGACTACAATGTCAGAGAGAACACAGTTCTTTCCTCTTGAAGCATTGGCACATTAACCAGCTTGATATTTAGAATAGATCGAAACGCAAACACACAATGCACAGGACTTGGATTCAGCTTGACCTTACAGCACAGTGCATATCACATATATGGACTATATATAAAGCAAAGTGGTTAATGCATACCACAAGCACGGAAAAGGGCCCAGCCCAACAGGAGAACCATGGGGGTAGAATTGCAATCATCTCTGAACTGTTGCAACATGAGCAGCATCCAACATGAATTCCACCATTAGCAGGCTTCAATCACAGGTCATCCTTGCCTACATAGCTAGGAAATCCTAGAGGACTTGGATTCAGCTTGACCTTACAGCACAGTGCATATCACATATATGGACTATATATAAAGCAAAGTGGTTAATGCATACCACAAGCACGGAAAAGGGCCCAGCCCAACAGGAGAACCATGGGGGTAGAATTGCAATCATCTCTGAACTGTTGCAACATGAGCAGCATCCAACATGAATTCCACCATTAGCAGGCTTCAATCACAGGTCATCCTTGCCTACATAGCTAGGAAATCCTAGTCCTCATCACCATTTCATAAATTATTTCGGGATCTTGCCAAGACTAATGCAGAAAATAGCAGGTAGAGAAAAGAAAAAACCATTGATTTAACACAGTCTTAATGGTGCCTGGTGGCATACATCTGTTCTTCACGCATAGGAATATGATTTGTGCCAGCCCCATGTTTTCAAAGAAATCTGTATCATTTAAAAAGGAAATTCAGATTTGGAAAATTTAGATTGCTGTAATAGGACCCTAGGAAAATATCGGGACTATTTCAACACGTGCCTATTATGGTGCAGAGACATCAATCAAAAAGTTATGTTTGAGGAAACACGAGCTATGGGATATGCAGAATCACCCCAATGTTTGCTGAAAATTCAAGCCATTGATAGGCCATGAGTTGCACCTTGGAATCCCATTTCTCTCTTAAGACACGGTTATTTTCCAGTATGAAAATTCTTTTGACTTCAATGAGGATGGATGAGAATTTGGATCCAAGCATGAACTCATGTCACATGGTAATTTCGTCTTGGTATCCGTGAAATGCCAGGCAACAGGAAAAAGTAAAAATGCACGACTGTTTATAGGAAGGTATGGATACGAGGAAGAAAGCGTAAGGAGCCAAATCAATTCACCCAAGAAGAAAATTTGAGAGCTCTCAAAGACAAATACCAAAATAAGATGAGGTTTTTCCAAAATCAAAAGATCAAACTTAATAATACTAATCTTGTGAAAGGACATTGAAATGTCCTAGGATGTTGTGTTCTGTAAAACATTCTATCTTGCTAGACCTTTTATGATGTGTAGAAATTCAGTATTCTATCACTTAGGTATGATGAGCTGTATTATAAAGAAAAATTACAATACAGAATTTTATTTTTAAAATCACTAAAAAAATGATAGGATATTGACACTAAAAGAAAGCTGTGGAAAAAAGGCAGTGCACGATGTTTTTATCAGTAAGTTACATAATGGTATTTCTCATACCCATTATAATGACTATCATTCAGTGTAAATACCTATACAATCAACTCATAGCGTAGTAGAAATTAAAGATGTAGACATTATTATTGCCATCTGAATGTAATGTCATTAACATTAGACATGATTGTCATGATAAAATTATAGTACCTATAGAAAACATAAATTTTTGAAATTTTTGAATTAGTCTACATCCATTTGAAATCAATAAAATAATATACACACTTTGGAAGCCTACACAATGTTTCTTTGTATGTGAAACATTCTAATTATGATACATGGGCTCTCATTTTTAGTACTGGATGACTTCAATCATGCACAAACATAGTGTTCTAGATAACTTATCATCTTCCTTAAACTCAATTTTCCATGGCTACATAACATTTTTCAGTCCTATACATTGATAGGAAAAAAATATTCAACATTTCTTGCATATAGGCCTTCATTTGAAGGTAGAAGTTTCAATTTGGGAGCCATTTATATGTAAAATGATTTGTTTTTCTCCCGATTTATGTAAGTTTATTATGCTGCATTGAACGGTAAATGAGCAGTCTATCTATAATATTTGTTTTTTTCTGCATCAAGATGACTTTTACTATGCATGAGAGACATATGAACATGATTCCATACTTCTATCAAATTATCACATAAATTTTTCACAATAAAAAAAAAATCCATTTTGAGAGTTATATAGTATTGTAGAAGTTTATTTATGATAATAGATATCGTTATAATCACATGCTCATTATTTTCATAGGTTTCCCTAACATTGTATAAGATGTCATGTGAATAGTTTTACAAGAGTAAGAATTCTTGTTTTATCATGCAAAAAAGGACATTGAAGCGTCCTTTTTTTGTACATGAAATGAATTTTTATAATATTAGAATTTTTTTGGTTTCCTATTGATCTTGGGTGTGTGGGACCTTCAACATCCAATTTGCATTAAACATAAAAGGATTAATGAATACTCAGAGTTTAAACCATTTGAGACTTCAAAAGTGAATTCATCTTTGTAAATTGAGTAATTTCACATTAAATATTTTTTAAGACAAGATTCGGAAATCTTGCTAGATAAGTAGGGAGAAAAGAGACTCTCTATCTTTCCAAACACACCACGAGTCCCTAAAAGTGGCACATTAGGTTTTTAGGCTTCTCCCCTCAATTTTCAACACCCTATGAAAAATAAATGATTCGGTAAGAATCAAAATCTTTTTTCAAAATTGGCAAAGGGAAAACGCAAGAATATGAGGAATCAGCTACTTTAATACTGTAAATTAATCACAACAGATAGCACTTACCTCTGAGTCATGTGTTTTACAGGAAGCAATGACAGCAGAGAAAAAAACACAATAAAAGTATTGGTTATATGCATGTATCTTCAAGTTCATGTTGTAACTATTTTTAGCCAGACAATGGAAAATACTACACCCCAAGCATGCCAAATAAACAACGCGTGTGGTGTAGTGGTATGCCTTGAAGGCCATGGGGCAGAGTGCCTGGATTCAAGTCCCACTCATTGGACATTTCAACTTTACTGTACTCTTGATAAAATTAGATTATTATTAAATTTAAAAAATTAAAAAAATTAAAAAATTAAAAAATTAAAAAATTAAAAAATTAAAAAATTAAAAAATTAAAATATTAAAATATTAAAATATTAAAAAATTAAAATATTAAAATACTAAAAAATTAAAAAATTAAAAAATTAAAAAATTAAAAAATTAAAAAATTAAAAAATTAAAAAATTAAAAAATTAAAATACTAAAAAATTAAAAAATTAAAAAATTAAAATACTAAAAAATTAAAAAATTAAAAAATTAAAAAATTAAAAAATTAAAAAATTAAAAAATTAAAAAATTAAAATATTAAAAAATTAAAAAATTAAAATATTAAAAAATTAAAATATTAAAAAATTAAAATATTAAAATACTAAAAAATTAAAAAATTAAAAAATTAAAATATTAAAATATTAAAAAATTAAAAAATTAAAAAATTAAAAAATTAAAAAATTAAAAAATTAAAAAATTAAAAAATTAAAAAATTAAAAAATTAAAATACTAAAAAATTAAAAAATTAAAAAATTAAAAAATTAGAAAATTAAAAATTAAAAAATTAAAAGATTAAAAGATTAAAAGATTAAAAAATTAAAAAATTAAAAAGTTAAAAATTAAAAAATTAAATTATTAAAAAATTTAAAAATTTAAAAATTTAAAAAATTTAAAATAAAAAAACTATAATGCAGCATTGCAGCCCTTCGGGCTGGGGAGACACTCCCCAAGGGATCCCTTAGAAAGGGGCTCTCTACCCTGCTCCATGCCTCCCCATAAAGGCTGATGTGTAAATACATCCAAACATGGCCCTATTTGAAGCTCTAAAACAGTAAATGTGCAATATGCCCATATAACCAGCGTACCTACATGTACCTATAGTCAGTCATTTTTTGCTATCTAACTCGGCCAAATCTTTTTCTTTTTTACCTCTCATGAGCCAAAGCCATACACACCCTTTAAATTGCCTACAAAGCTTTATGTGCATATGGAATCAGCTTTTTTTCCTTTACTTATGCTTTATGACCTACGTCAAACATTCTGAGTTCATAGAGTTAAAAAAGGAATGGTACACTTGGAACTCAAGAATGAGGAAGGCCCCATGACACACATTCTATACATTGTTCTCTCATTTTGCATGTCTCTCCATTTCCTCTCTCTCTCTCTCTCTCTCTCTCTCTCTCTCTCTCTCTCTCTCTCTCTCTCTCTCTCTCTCTCTCTCTCTCTCTCTCTCTCTCGTCTCTCTCTCTCTCTCTCTCTCTCTCTCTCTCTCTCTCTCTCTCTCTCTCTCTCTCTCTCTCTCTCTCTCTCTCTCTCTCTCTCTCTCTCTCTCTCTCTCTCTCTCTCTCTCTCTCTCTCTCTCTCTCTCTCTCTCTCTCTCTCTCTCTCTCTCTCTCTCTCTCTCTCTCTCTCTCTCTCTCTCTCTCTCTCTCTCTCTCTCTCTCTCCCCCTCCCTCCCTCCTTCCCTCCCTCCATCCCGCCCCCTCCCCCTCCCTCCCTCCCCCGCCCCCTCCCCCTCCCCCTCCCCCGCCCCCTCCCCCGCCCCCGCCCCCGCCCCCTCCCCCACCCCCTCCCCCTCCCCCTCCCCCTCCCCCGCCCTCTCCCCCCCCCTCCCCCTCCCCCCCCCCCTCTCCCCCTCCCCCTCCCCCTCTCCCCCTCCCCCTCTACCCCTCCCCCCCCCCCCCCTCCCCCCTCCCTCCCTCCCTCCCTCCCTCCCTCCCTCCCTCCCTCCCTCCCTCCCTCCCTCCCTCCCTCCCTCCCTCCCTCCCTCCCTCCCTCCCTCCCTCCCTCCCTCCCTCCCTCCCTCCCTCCCTCCCTCCCTCCCTCCCTCCCTCCCTCCCTCCCTCCCTCCCTCCCTCCCTCCCTCCCTCCCTCCCTCCCTCCCTCCCTCTCTCTCTCTCTCTCTCTCTCTCTCTCTCTCTCTCTCTCTCTCTCTCTCTCTCTCTCTCTCTCTCTCTCTCTCTCCCTCCCCCTCCCCCTCCCCCGCTCACTCTCACTCTAAGATGCTTCTCACCCTCTCACATGGAGTGGTATGGGATGCTTCGAGCTAAAAGAAGAAACAAGGGGGGAACATGCAAGCTAGTGGTTGGTGAACACGGGTGGTATGGGACACTTCCAACAAGAGGACGAAGTGAGGGGAGCACATGGAAGCCCATGGTTGGGAACAAGATAAGTGTTCTTGACCTTGCTCTCAAGTTGATAGGCACTACGGAAGATCTTCATTCCCACCATGGCTAGGTTACCGTGCACAAGCTACCCACCTATCTAGGTATGACTTGGTGCCCTAGCCCCCTATGGATATATACCAGCTTCTTCTACGATGTTAGGCTTGCTATGGGATGGAGCTTTGGAGAGAGAGAGAGAGAGAGAGAGAAGAGAGCCGTCTACCTCGTGGTGTGACCAGAGGTCACACATATGATGTGTATCTCTTGAATTCAGGGATACTCTAGGGGAAATTTTTTTTTCCTTTTTGGAGGTCTAGGATAGTTGGATGATCCATGTTTGACCCATATGGTCTCATGGGTATGAGACCCGTCATCGGATCATTGTGTGAATCCTTCCTGACACATGCAGTACTCGTACCCCTAACATGCAGTACTCATACCCCTATCTGCGGTTGTATGTCCTACCAACATCCATACCCATAGGCACTAGATTTTGAGGAGGGCCTAAGAGGGTGGTTCATAGACGCAGGCGATGATCCCTTTCATGCCATGAAGCTGCCTAAGAGTAGTGCCTCTGCACATGCTTCTATTTTGGAAGCCACTTGACAAAGGATAGAGGTTTATCCATGATCAGAGATGAAGATTGCCAAGTGAGAGAGAATTTTTTCCTCAATGACCGACAATGGAGTCTTCCATGTGATAAAGCACTTGTTCCCTATGTTGACTCACCGATGACATCTACCTTATGATGGCAATTATGATCCTTATAGTCGTGTGAGGTATTTGTCATCTAATAGAGGAATTTATTTCCTCAATGGTGTCTAGGGAATGGTGCATCAATTATGTATGTTTGCATTACAGCATCATTTACACATTATTTTGTTTTCATGACATTCTTTTTTTCCTTCCTTTTATTATTTGATTCAAAGATGTGGATGAACTCTACCAAAGGTTTGGTGGATATCGACTTATGGATGGACTGATGATGATTATGCGTAACAAAACATGTGTTGTTTTTAGTTGGACTTTAAGCTAGGACATCCTAAGGGATGGCGGACAAGCCAAAGTAGTGGAGTGCTATTCGATGCATTGATCATTCACATATTGGTGGGCACCCTTACAGATGAGCCACATGTTTATGGCATGACTATCTGAGACTGTGTTTGTCTATCGATACCTTTGTTTTGGAGACTAGGATAGCAAGCATGGTTCATATCCACACTTGGTAGATAGGGGAATTAATCATTGTTTTTTGGCCACTAGAACAACACATGATCTATATTCTTATAGTGAGTTGTGACCTTTACATTGAACCGCTGATAGGGGCCACGTAGGAAGGGTGCATGGGGAAGTTCATGATGGGCTGCCTTCTAAGCATGTTTCATGGACAAAAATCAGCAGTGCTTATCAAATTCCCATTGTCCAACTTGGCTTTCTATCACCTCAAGGGGATACAATTTCCTCCCATTTCCAATCATGGAATGACTCCTCCCACACAATCATCCATTTTTCCTTGCTCATCATCATTTTGGGAAGCTATGTGGTACTTCCGTCTTCCCTCTCCTCTTGCTCTAGTAGGGGAAATTCCAGCCATGGTGCATCTAAAAATGGTGATGAAGAGTGTCAATCATTCAACTCCCTACCTTCATGGAAAACATAACTAGGGTGGGAACCTTACCGGAGCTTTCCCACCACCAGCTTGCATGTGATCCCCTTGCTCCTTCCTCTTGTTGGAAGGGTCTCACACCACCCCATGCAAGATGGTGAGAAACATGTCAAGTTGAGCCATCTTGGATCCATGAGATTTGGCGTTTTTGTACATGTCCCCTTGCTTCTTCATACAATAAGAGAGCTATATTAATGCCAATGTTAGATCCTCCCGGACCCTCCTTGCTTGGCAAGTCAACTTATAAGCCATATTCATAACCAACATAAGGAAGGACATCATACTCACCTCCCACGCCTAGGGCCAATATGGGCTCTCTGCAACCCTAATCTAAATTCGCTTCTTCTTTGATATAAAGAACCACAAATACTTCACCTCTTGGAGTAAAAGGTTGGAAACACCTAGTTCAGCAACAAGACTTAAAGTAGGAAGAAAAATATAAAGCAACTTACAAAACAAGAAGTGCACACACAAGGATTGTGTATGAAGAAGGCAGCAGTTAAAACCCTCCAATCAGCTAGAAAATCTCCAAATCTTAAGCACCTTGGACTTCAAACACTATAACATAACATAAGACCACTGTTCATCCACCCCCAGGCCTCTTTTTGTAGGCATATTGACCTCAAAAGCTTCTCCCAATCACGAGGGATTACATAGGAGCTTTTTTATTAATTTTTCAATTACTTTGGCTCAATTTTGATAATAAATCATGAGATGTGATAAGGACCATTGGATTAAGTATTTTTATGAAATTTAATCTCATCAGTTGGATCTTAAACATAAGTTATGATGAAATGCACTTAAAAGCTTATAAATTAGGGTTTCTTAATTGAGGGTCCATATGTGGTCAATTGGTGTAATGTTATATATGGATAGAAAGCTCTTGATGCGTACTTCCCCTAAGTAAACGATTATATTTTTTTCACCGTCTTTGACCAAAATGACTAATTCCATTCTTGAGAAATGGTAACTCATATAATTAGGTGTAATGTTATATATGGATAGCAAGCTCTTGATGAGTACTTCCCTAAGTATGCAATTATATTTTTTCACCATCTTTGACCAAAATCACTAATTCCATTCCTGAGAAATGGTAACTCATAGAATTAGGGTTTATACCACAATTTGACATTGTTTCCAACATGAAGTTTGGTTGGGATATTATGTGGTGTTTACCAAAAAAATAAAGGAGGTATTTGGATTCTAGACTAAGATCAATGACAAGCCAACGAATAATGAATGGTGGAGTATTGGCTTGGACTTGTAGAATCACGAGCTTAACTTAAAAGCAAGTGCCAAGAACATTGAAGAATGCTCCTTCCAAGATTCTCTGAAAAGGAAATAACAACCCCATTCATTTTCTTCTTATCACTACAAGTTGTGCCAAAGTTCATAGTTCATTGTGTCATTTTGACACTTGCGAAATGAAGTTGAAGAAAATTTCACTAGTCCAAACAAATGGAAAAGGTTAATTGAAATAAAACAAAGAGACTCCATCAAGCTTCCTAACATCATAAACAACCATGTGCAAACAAAAGAGGTGAAAGAGTGAAGAAACTTTGTACAAAAGACTTCACAACCTAAAACAACATTGGAAAAAGGAAGAGCATGAGTTGACATAACTTGGGGATATCAACCTTGACCCATGTTTTGCTTTGAAGATAGGATTCTTCTTAGAAACAAGATGATTGAATAAAAAGAGCAAAAGCAAATACGTCCATCCACCTAGGGAATGGTATAAGTATGGAAAGATGGAAACAACTTAGAAGATATCAAATGTTTACACAATTTGTTTTACTATATTAATGCCTAGAGATGAGCTCTATATATACTCACGGAATCTGATCAGAAGAGGCATGAAAGAGATGAGACACTTGACAGTAGACGGAGCATTGAAAGGGTGGTGCCAAAGGACTACACGCATACCCTTTGTCTCGCTCCTCCAATAAATGTTGAAATTAATGCACACGACAAAGGTCCTGCTAATCGGCAAGAAGTTCCAACTAAGATGCAACTTGCCTGAAGCACAATGTGCACATCGGAATAGATTTGCTGCATTGAAGGGGTTGGAACGAGGACAGAAATGTCGCGTTGTGCCTCTTTTCAGGATGCCCCCCTCGGGGCCTCTCCATGCATATCCTTTGAGAATTAAGATTTTCAGAAGTATCCTGTATTCATTGACAGGTTAAATCCATATGTTTTTTAGTGGAACAAAAACCATGCAAGATGACCGTACAGGCCCAGAGGTACAAAAGCATGAAAGATTAAGCACGTACAAGGTCTCCTGACTAAGACATATCATACGCTATTCTCTCTCTCTCTCTCTCTCTCTCTCTCTCTCTCTCTCTCTCTCTCTCTCTCTCTCTCTCTCTCTCTCTCTCTCTCTCTCTCTCTCTCTCTCTCTCTCTCTCTCTCTCTCTCTCTCTCTCTCTCTCCACACACACACACACATATATATATATATATATATATATATATATATATATATATATACATATACATATATACACACACAATTGAGAGTTTTCGATTGCTGTTTTTCTTTTCTTGTGTGTTAGAGAGAGAGAGAGGCTCTGACAAGCGGTGCAGTAACAGCAGGAGTCTTCGGAGGGGAAGCTCCGTCGGGAGGTGGAAGCGGCAACTGGTCAGTAGCAGGAAGAGGCTCGCTCGTAAGAACGGCCTTCGCTTCCGGAACAGCCATCACACTACAACTGGTCACGTACGTACATGCAGAAATCTCTGCGAACTCTCCCCCGCGAAATATTTGTCACAGTTTTTCTGAGTCTAATTCTTACTGTATTTCATTTTTTCAATAGGGGGTCAAACTCTAACTTCCGGCTACACCTTAAAAAAGCATTCTTTACACATTGAACGCATAGGGGGTCTTCATACGATGGTTTCCATCTCTTTGTTGAAAGACTTTGGAATGATTGGCTTAGTATCGCATTGTACTTTATTGCCTCCACCTTTCCTTCATTATCAAGTCTCTTGAACAAGGCCAAAATTTGATAGAAAGGACCAAATGTCATATGACAAGTAAATTTTTTTTTTTTAATAATGAATTAGAAATACGCACACATCCAATCTCGTAAGGTAAAGGCTCCTAACAATTGGCCACGCCTGAAGGCTGAATATGTCCACTGAGTGGGACTTGAACACAACCACTCTACCCCATGCCCAACCACTCTACCCCTTGGTGTTCAAGGCTTATACCTACACCACACCCGTTTGGACATGACAAGTAAAATTTTGCTCCTACCTTTCATGTGAGAATTTTTTATATGTCTATGGAGGAAATACTTGTAGAATATGCAAATATATGTATAAAAAATGATAGGCAAATTATCAATCTCGACTTGTCATTCGGCAAAAAGTTTCAAAAAATGCCCATTTTTAACAAGCAAAATGGCCTTTGATAGGCAAAATGCCCATCAATTTTAGTTCCCATGAGTCTCGATAGTTCTAGTCATAGAAAAGTGTTTAATCCCTTGTAGAGGATCAAGATTTTGAACTGCCTATCATCATCCTTTTCTTAGCAAAACTCGAATTATCTTTGTAATTAATAATATAGCAAGCAAGGGCTCTTTAGAAAATTGTATGGTCTCTCCATGGTCTCCTGAACTCTAAACATGAGATCCATAGAAGAGAAAAGTGCTTTCCTATTTCATTTGGTAAGTTCCCTCATTGAAATTACAAACATGCGTGTAGGTTAGGTGATGTTATAGAAGGAAATAATTCAAATAGAGAAATTTATTTTAGCATCTTGAGCTTCATCTACATACTTGTACTTGACACTATTTTTAACATTCCCAATTAGGAAAAGTAAAATTGGGGTAAAGAAGGTAAGGCCGATCGAAAACTAAGGGAAGACCTTCCTATTGCATTCATGGAAGTGATCAAACAAAGGAAAAGAAGAACACAAGGCCCAATTATGGAGATGGGACTAAAGAAGAAAAGAAGATATGAAAGAGGTCGAGAAGAATAGTCCTCGTACCCAAAATTGGCACCTCGATGATTTCCCTTTGCATGGGCATTATTCTATTGGGGCATTACTCTATCCTCATCTCCTTTAAATTGCCCCATAAGGATGATAGGACTCCATGGTTCCACATGGGCCCCAGAATTTGTGTGATGCCCTTCACAAGAACATATATTGTAGTCACTTTGAGGGTGGCATTTCAAGCAAAATCATCCCTAGCTCATAGTTGGAATCATGCAATTAAATCCACAAATATTATCATGAGAAGGGCACATAAGGAAATCCAAAGGACAAGGAACAGAAGCTTTGTTAGCATATTTTGGTAATGATGTGAGTAAACACACTTAAGATTGTATAGGCAGGTTTTTGCCTCTTCAGATAGGCTTTTTTCCCTGATTTGTATATATGAGCATAACCCCGAAAGGGCTACTTATTTTTCTACATTCCATACTTAATAATACACTATATCTTGTGCTCCTAATATTCTTCTTCTTCCTCTTGTTGTTTTTGTGTGTTCCCAATCCCCAAAGTCCAATAATTGGTATAAGAATAGGTTGTTTCTTGTTGAGGCATGTTGCCATCACACCCTCACTCACTATCTCGTATTGTTGTGAAGATTGGCGAGCATATCCATGGTGATCGATACTTCAAAACAAATCTTTAGGGAAATCTACATGGTGCAAAAGCCATTTTGAGCTTGTTTCAACCTCCAAATGCACTATTACAACGACTATGCATGCGATTTTTTCCTTTTGTGCCAAATACATGTACAAGTTTCTATTTGCTACCACAAGTAGCCCAAAGTTTCCTATAGTGTAGCAGAGCTTCATTAGGTAATTTTCTTCAATTTTTTTGAGAAATGGTCAATTTTTACATCAAGGTATAATCATCATCTGGTGGACAAAGATACTAATGTATTTTGCATGTTGGTGCTTGAAGATACGTTCAATGGTTCTAACTACCCATTATGAGCATGAGTGATGCAACATGTAATGATTGCAAATAGAATTTGGAATATTATGCAGGGTGTTGAAATACATCCTAACACAGCTAGAAATGTTCAAAATATAGTTGATGTATGTGGTGTTGAGGATGTTGAAAGTTCAAGCTATGATGTAGTTTCTATTTTGAGTCCTCCTGCCACTCCAATTTTGATTATGTCCACTACACCATCAATACCCTCATCCATTGCAAAGCAACTTTTATGAGATGAAAAAGATGCACAAACACATGCCTTGACTTCTTTGTCCATCAAGCATGTCATTACCCCTCATATTTTTCATGCAAAATAGCAAAGGATGCATGGGATGTTCTTGCCACACTATATCAGGCAAGAAATGAAGCTCATGTTGCTTACTTCCGAAAACAATTGGAGAGTGCACATATGAATGAAGGTGATAAAAGAATTGAAGGAATAATTCATTGTTACAAATGAAATTTTGCCAAATGGTTCACTTATGCAAATTCTTGTTAATAGTTTACCCAATTATTATCAGAGTTTTGTTTTTACTCTTCAATTGATGATAAGACAATCCGAATGCCTTCAAGCTTTTAGAGTTAGCATCTATTTCTCTAAAAAAATAAACCAAGCATAATAGATTTGTTATGCATGTTGCAAATCAAGCTTTTGTTGCTAGTTAGAAGTGAAAGGGTATAGGCATCTCTTCGTATACTAAGCAAAAATTTGTAAGTGTTGCATAATTCAAGAAGGAACACAATGATGAGGGGGAAAAAACAAATAAGCATAAACAATTTTTAAAATTTACATGGAAAATGATCATATCATCAAAAATTGTCTCAAGCTTGCTAATGAAGAGGTAAAGAAGAAAATGGAAGGAATCGTTCTTGTAGATAATTGGGTAAGTCTTAAAACTAAGTGCAAAATGAAGAATAGGCATTTGCTACAAGTCCTCATTATGACCCATCAACACAGATCATTAAATGTTGGTGCTGAGAGAATAACAAAAAAGGGGTTCTCAATTGGGGATTTAAGTGTAAGAGTTCCGATGTGTGTTTGCCAAATGGTTGTTGGTTCCCTTAGTTAAAGGGGGCTTTCATCTTGGGAACAAAGTTCGAAAAAGCTAAAAAGAAAATAAAAAGTTAGTAAAGAGGAGAAAAGGGAAAGTTAAGGGGAGGGAGAAAAAGCATAAAAGAAAAGAAAAAGTTAAAAAAAGAGGAGAAAGAGAAAGAGAAGGGGAGGGAGGAAAAAACTAACAGAAAAAGAAAAAAGAGAAAAGAGAGAAGGGAGAAGTTTTAGTAGTTAGTAAGGGGGCCGATTAGAATTGAGAGTGGATGCTTAGGTGCAATTGGGATGGGTAAGTGGGATTGGGTTTTAGTTTTCTTTTGTTTTTTTTTGCCGCTCATTTCCTTAGCAGGCGCTCAAGGGTTTCTTTAAAATGACAGAGATGAAAAAAAATAAGGAGAAGCGGAGTAGATAGAGAAGGAAAAAGAAGGTTTTTTTGGCATGACGAGAGAGTAGGCAGCATCCTTTGTGGGGTGGGTGTGGGTGTTTGTGGGTGGGGGGTCTAAAGAATGAGTAGCACAAGGAAGAGGTCCCATACATGTTAGATAACAATGGGGTGGAATGAACTTCTACAAAAGAGAACATTGAACTAATTACCAACCACTTCACTCAACTCGTGGGATGGACTGTTCCCCTTACTTCTCAATGGCGAGATAGCATGGCTTCCATCTTTTGAATCAGATAAAAAAGAACTCCTCAAAACATTGTGCATCTTCTTGAATTCCCTATCATCAACACGGAGATTTTAGAAGCTATTGATTTGTTGCCCAGTGGTAAAAGCCCACGTCTGGCAAGTCTGACCAATGAATTCTTCAAGACTTTAGGAGTGCCTTAGTGAAACCATTACTTTTGGTATGGATGGAGGCCATGCACTTCGGCGCTCTACCTAACTTTCTCAATGAAGGGGTGATTAAACTAATTCACAAAAAATACAGAAAAAACAAGACTAAAAATTGGAGACCTATCACTATGTTGCAAATTGGTTGTAAGATCTTGGCAAAGGTTCTTGCAAATCACATTACCTTCCATCTTCATTCATGGATCAATTAGGATAAAAAAGGATTCATAAAGGGCAAATCCATCTTGGAGGCCATTATTGATGTGTGGGCCTAGAGTTTGCCAAGGAATCTTCACAAGATGTTGTTTTGTTTTGGACTCCAAGTTGTCCTCTCCAATCATGAAGTAACAAAGAATCAACAAATCATCTTTATTTTGTCAATCCTAGGAATATCCATAAGACCACAGCCCCTTCAAGATAATAGATTCAAGGAAATAAGAGATTAATGGCTGGATTGCTGAGAAAAATTGAAGATGAAGAGAAAATCTAGGGTTTACCATATCTAAAGCAAATCTCCATCATTTTCTATGATCTTTGTGTCAAAACCATGCTATTTATCAGCAGAATACAAATATGAACTCAAAATTGAAAATATCACCTGTATCCCAGAGACGAGACAATCGCGATTCTGTGCATTCAGACGATTTTCACAATTTTGGAACTTTCTTCTATCCTTTTCCACTCATTACATCAGTAAACCTCTTCCTTCATACAACTCACTCAGTAATACACAAATGTAACTCACAAATCTCCATGATTAAGCAAGAAACAAGCTCTCACATCAAAGAAAATACACTCAACAGGAGAAAACACGATTTTTGCAGAAACTCTCTCTTCTCTATTGATAGCATGAGCAAATGACTAACCAACCTCTCCAAAATAGAGAAAATTGACTTATATACATTTTCAAGTGTCCCTTTTCACACTTGAAATTAGGTCTTTTTCTCTAATTTTCTAAAAATATGCTATCTAAGAGTTTCTAAAAATTCTACAAAAATTACATGAGGTCCTTGACTACATAAGGAAGACTCTTCCTTATTTTTACAATCATTGCATAAATATTTTACAAGTTTTTTGGCTTTTTACTAATTTTCTACATCAAAAATGCTTTCCAACAATACTCCTTCCAACAGATGTTCTCTTCATCAAGATTGATTTTAACAAAGCTTACAATCGCCTTGAGTGGGATTCATTCTACAATCCTTGAAAGATATTGGTTGTGGCTCTAAATTCATCCACATGATCTCAACACTGATGGGAAATGCCTTGGCTCAAATTAATATCAACTTTCAACTCTTTAAGGCGATTATATTAAAACGCTCTATTAGATAAGGTTGTCCCCTCGCTCCAATTCTTTTTTCCATTGCCACTGATGGCCTAAGCTCCTTAGTTAACCATCATGCCCATCTTCGACATATCCAAGGTCTACAAATCCTACATAGCTAGAGGCAGTTGTTAATTAGAATCTTTGCCAATGATGCAAACACTTTTGTGCATAATGACCCTATTAGTATCAACGCCTTTTGGCAATGTTTAAATGCTTTCTGCATTGTTTCTGGATCTCAATTTTCCAAAACTGCTTTCAAGAATATCTTTGGGGCCTCTTTGCAATTCTTGTTTAACCAAAGATGTCAAGAGCTACACAATGGAAATATTTTTGGCTACTCACTATCCCGATGGGCTTTGAAGTTTTAATGGGCCAATGTTGGAATTGGGTTCTAGCCAAGCTAGGTACTAAATAATTAGCCTACTAGAAGGGCATGAAGCTCGACTTCTCATGGTGTGCCATAGTGATCAACACCTTCCTCCTTTCATCAAATATCTATTTTTTAGCTTGTTAGGGACCAAAAGACAAAGAATTAGCAAATCTAGAAAGAACTTGTAGAAATTTTGTATTGAGTAATGATCCCAATAGGAGGTTTGTGCCCAAAACCAAGTGGGCCCTCTGTGTTAACCAGAAAGATTATGGTGGATTGTGTTGAAGACATGATTTTATCTACCTCATTTCCATTTGTATACACATGATTGCATCTCTATTTTGTATCCAAGAAACACTCCATTTTCATATCATTTTATATTGTATCTCATTGTATTTGGGTACCTTGCCATTTGCTTCTACCAGTGTATCCATTATCCTTCAAGGGGAATTATCCCACATATGACATACTTTGGAGAGCCCCCTCAAAATCTATATAAAGATGGCCTCTCCTCCATTTTGTACTTGGTTAGAAGCTTGTCAAACTTACTCTATGCTCTTGGCAAGCTCATTTCTAATCCATGTGAGTTTACCCATTTTTTGTTCTACTTAGTTTGAGTCTCTCACACTCTTTCATGTTGTGAGTACACTCTTCTTTTCATTTTGTTTCTGCACATGTACTCTCTATGTATTAATGCATTAGTTGGAGGTCTTTGTGGTCATTTTGGCAGTGATTTAGAAGATTTTGGTGGTGGTGGTGTTTGAGTGTTGCAGGTTTTGCTTTCTCTTCATTGGGAGAAGTTTTTCCCATCAATCTTTACACTTTTTGGGGCTCATTTTGCCCATTTTTCATCTTCCCACCCTTCTCTTCATTCGTTTTCACACCCTTTGTTTCTACCTCATATTCCCACCACTCTTTCCCACCTTACATTTGGTGACTTGGTGGTCATTTCTATGGAGTTGTGGTGAATGGTGGTCATTTCTATGGAGTTGTGGTGAATCTCTTCTTTTGAAGTGTTCATGAACACTTTTGTGAAGCTAATTGGCACTTCCTTTTCCATTTTGGTGATGTACTTCAATGTTATGTAGTGTTTATAGACATTTTGGTACCATCTCTTTATAGTGCTTACCTTTATTCCCTTGCAAGAGTTTTTTTGTGATTTATCTACTACTTTGTCTCCCCTGTGTGAGCTTTGGAAGCGCATTGGGCTGATCTTGGTTTTCTTTGTGATCTTTGGCTTCTCACACACTGCTATTATCCTTATCAAAACACTTTTGAAATAGTGTTCTGCTAAGAATGGGTGGTTCCCATGTACCCTTCCTTCCATCACACCTATGGTTTCAATAAGTAAGGGAATACCAATAAACAGGAAGCACAATCTTTGCTTCTTTCTCATCAGTCTTTTGTTGCTTAGGATTGATTGCACATCTTTTATGGTGGAGAGTGAAAGAGCATTGCTTCACTCATTCTTTGTAGGATCGATGGAGGGGAAACAAGGGTCTACTACAAAGAAGAGCTAAAATAGAGAGCCATGGGATCTACAAAAAATTCTAGCAGGGTGACACAAAACCTTCCTATAGCAAAGCACGTGGAGACAAAAACACCAGACATTATGAAGGATTGGACGGGTTGAACTCTGCCATTTTCTCTCTACAAGAGAGAGAGAGAGAAAGCAATCAATATTAGAGAGAGAAAGATCTCTCAACGCAAAAGGTAGCAACTTGTTTTGCATTTGTAATTGGTGATGGCGTTCTCTTAAGAGAAGCCTATCCATTTTTCCTCATGCTCATCCCACTCTATTGTTTACTCACCTGTGCTTTAGTGCACATGCTCATCCATTGTCTTATAGCCATGCACATATAGAGGAAAGAAGTGGAACAACCTCTCCTCTTTGTTCTTGTTAGGCAGAAGAATATGTAATTGTAATAAATCACCATCTTTTAAACATCATATGATTTTTGTCTTAGAAAACAACAAGATTAAAAGCAAGCGGGTCACTCATGAGCATGACAAAATAGTCATTAAACTACTTTGTAACTCTCTTTAAACCGTTAGTTTCCTTCCAAATCTTAGGTCCCCTATGGGTTTTAGACCGTCATAGTTATTGTGCCTCTAGGCCGGCCTACCCTTTCTTTGTGGGATATGGAGATCCCAAGGGCACTAAACCCATTCACTGTACAATTGTTCTTTTATTAATTCAAGCATGCGAGACTAGGCCCTGACCAAACTTCCTTTTATATATAAAACAAGGGAAGAGTTGAATAAGGGATTGGAAGAGCTTGGAGCTAAGTGAGTTGATGGGGTCGGTTGACATTGAAGTTTCTTCCAAAAACGTCTATATGACACGTGAAAATTTGAAGATTAAGCACTAAGAGAGTCTAGGTACGACCTTCTATCTATCAAACAAAAAAACTCTTTTCTTTACATCCACAATTCTAGAGAGACTATAAAATCTCAATGTAGATAGTTTTGAGAACTTACAAAAAGTTAAAGCCCCAATTTTGTAATGGTAGGGGAGTTCTCTAGCCATTAGGATTCCACATATTTTTTAGAAGACAAAATCAATTAGTTTTCAAGTTTTGTCTGCTCACACTAATAGGAAATTGGACACATGCTCATCTATAAAAGTGAGCTTGAGTCGTTTGCAAAGATTAGATCCTTACTTATGAAATGCAATCTCGTCATTGAGCTTTCTCCCACATTTTGAATATCTAGTTCTCTCTTTTCTTGAGTTGCAAGTATGTGAGAGGTTGTTCCAAGTGGTTGACTACTTATGTGAGCTCTTTCTTTGAGTGAGCATGCAAATATAATGATCTAGGGATGTGTGAGTGATCCTTTTTAAGCATTATATTGATCTCTTTGCAGGAATCCAATTCTGTTCAAAATGTTATTTGAAGTTGAAAAAAGTTATTGATAAGAACAAAATGACGAACCAATGCAAAATGTTGGTTGAATGTTCAGTATTGATAGCCATAATAATATCTCAAGCACCATCCAACGATGTATGAATTTTGATTGACAACTCCACTCATGCAACTTGCATAGGCATATTAACAACTAGTTATGCAGGCAAAGGTTATATAAAGAGCCCAACTAAAGTGCAAAATGTTACACTTATGTATTCCTCAAGTAGCATTGATGTGAGCTTTTTCCCTATACATTGGCATTTTATAGCCTAGAGTTGGCTAGAGGTGTTTTCCTCATGTTACCACATACATGATTCACTCATATGTGGTGGTATTTTGTACTTAGGGATATTATTCAACTCTTACTTCAGTTCATCATCAATAGAGAGAGCTATTCTAGCCATCATGTCTTCTCTGTGCATCTTGCTGCATTTGTGCTCCTTGTGTGTGCTTCTTGTGTATCTCTTGCACTTCTGGATACACCCAATTGTGGTATCAAACTAGGTTCAACTCCTTCTCAAGTTTTGGTTTTTTGCATTGCGGCACATGTGCACACTTTTAAGAGTGCAAATTGACTTTAGAGAATAAAACAAAGATTTTTAGCAACCAAGAAGCATTTCCATCAATTGCAGTGAGGCTCGACCCCCATTTTAGTGTACCCAAAATAAGTCAAACCTCCTACAATAGAAACTTCACCTTGATTTCCATGTATCATTGATAACTTCCAAATATAAAAGAATCACCCAAATATAACTTTTTATACCCCCTAAATGAAGCTCATCAAGAATATTTTTCTTTTTTTGTGTCGAGTACATGGAAAATGTACTAACATTTTATATATTCCTTTAGATATTTTTGGGATGAAAAGATGGTGAAGTAGATGCGTGTAAGTGTAAAAGAGAAAGAAAGGCAAATCTCTACTTTGATCTACTCGTATTCACTCCTTAACCTAGTCCTAACTATGGGACTATGTGTAGATGATGATGGAGCACTACACAACTATGAACATGAAAGAGAAAAATTCAAGCACTTAACTTAAATGGTGTGCCTCACACTCACACCTTATTACCATCATGGACTCCTATATGTGGTGAGGATGCCTCGGAATGGTGTAAAAAGAGTTGTTGCAAACCTACAAGCAGAATGTCTTACCAACATCAAGTGCTATGCAACCTCTCTACAAGATGTATGAAACACCAAACCTAAAGATGGAAAGAAAAGGAGAGAAAACTCATTATTCATGTGAGGAAACACACAAGACATAATATCAAATCACTCTTAAAACATAGGTAAGGGATTGGATCCACTCCCACATTCATGAAATGAAGAGATAAGAGGTTCAAAAGCACATGAGCATGAATTTTCTATCTCATTGTTTACAAAGGAAGTTCAATTCTCTTTACAACTCTTAGTCGTTGCATTTTATAATTTTTGGATTTTCCTTATTCACATTACAATCCAAATAAACTTAAAAATAGTTAAGGAGGTCCAAAACACCTTCAATTTGAGATATGAAAATTTTCCACAAATTTGTAGGAGAATATTATATCAATCCCGAGGTTTGAATACTACTTAACATTGAAAATTTGGAATTATCCTTGAAAATACATTTGAAGCTCGCTTTTATGTAAAATCCTAACCTAATTTCAATTATGTTTGAAAAAACGTTTGTGGGATCCTTTTGCTCAAGTATTTATATTTTCTTTTTGTCATCCTTCTCTTGATTAGCTCCTTGTTGCTCCATTTGTTTTGGTTCTATCTAGTCTTTTTTGAGCTTTTATCAAGTTCTCATGCCTTATTGTGTATCCATTACCACATCCTTCGAACAAATCAGGTGTTAAGCATTGGTAAGGGGTTAGGTATATCTTCCACTACTAATATGGTACTTGATAGCTTGGTTTTCTTTATCCCAAGAGGGGATTTATACCTCTATGTTTACATGTTTTTTTTATCTCCAATTGAGCTAGATGTTATGGCACTTATGTATCCGCAAGTGGTTTTTCTTCATGGTTGGTAGCTCAAAGATATCTTGGTTGAGTAAGAAACATCCTTTTTGGCCACTTCTAGTTGGGGAGGCTAAGTATAGGGAAGCTTTCACAATAGGATTTAGAGTGTGTGACTCAAACACCTTATGGCTAATTTGGGTGTTGTTCATAGTTTTTCCATCACCATCTTCACTAATAGTTAGAGTGTGGTAGTTACAATCATAATGTCATAGAGAAACTCTCTACTGGGGAGATTAGTTTGGATTATGTGACCATATTAATGTTGTTGAAAATATTTTCATAACAGCTTTGATTTATGAGATGTTGGAAGATTTTTGCAAAGCATTGAACTTACTCCCTTTTGTGGATCGATCTCAATCCACATTGTTTGATACTTCCTTATAGATGAGTGCAAACTCTTTGTTAATCACATTAGCTGAAAAGAGGGTTGTTAGTATATATTAGTAATGATCCCATAGCCCTAATCGGTACTTATCTTGGTACATTTCATAATACATCATGCATTGTGATCCCAAGTTTTTTCTTCATCTTTGTACATTTCATAATACATCATGTATTATGACCCCAAGATTTTTCTTCTTGCTTATGCTATTTGTGTGCATTCATGCTCCTCTGCTCCAATAGATATTGACAATCATTCTAAAAGGATATGTTTTCCCTCCTTGGAAAAGAAAAGTATGTGTGTAATGAACTAGACCATTAGGACCACAACATGCTAGAAAGATGACTCTCCTCGCAACCTTACACCTCTATATATAGCTACTCAAATCAACAAGGAACACCAATATAACTAGAGTTCACAAGTGCATGTGCAATCTTCACCGCTACTTTAACACCTTCCACTAGAGTCCATTAGTGGTAGGTGTACTTGTCACTCACATTAAGTCTCTCTAGATTCAAGTTAGCTCATGTTAACTTGAGTTCGAAGGCTCTAGATATCTTTGAGCAAAACTCTCTCCCCATGCTCCCCATGTGGGTTGAGCCCAAGTCCTTCTCTTTCCCGTCCTTGAGACTTAAAACCAGGCTAAGTGGATTACTTGTTTTAGCGAGACCATGAACCTATGCTTAATTCTAGTCTTGATATCTTTGGTCATACATACAATTGACCAAACAATGCCCGATTTCAAATCTGCATGAACTGATTGAACACTCAGATCATATACTTTAAGTTATAACATTCTTCCCTGTTTGGGAAAGATTTTCGTCCTAAAAGATAGAGTTATATATATAATAAAATATAGGCATACCCCCAAAACCCATGTTCTAATCTAAAAGAACATGTTTTCATCTCTATGGTGGGATTCACCTTGTATTCCAAATGGATAGAGGGGAATCTACTATTTGGTCCTCGCCTAAATGATTCAAACCGTCATCTAGCTTTACACTTGAGAAACACGTTTGAGTGGAAATTAGGGAATGAATAAAAGGATGGATAAAAAACATTCATGGACAATTCAATGTTTTAAATATGTGCTATCTCAACGCTAACATGTGAAATGGGTGGATTCAAATCACTACTCCATTTTTGGACATCACTAGTGCATGGATCTAGCGATTGAGGTGGCAATTGTATCCTTATCAAGAATTTGAGAACTCTTGTTTCACTTGATTTTGATTTGGAATTAAAACTAGAAGTTTTTTTACCCAAAAATCTAATTTATATGTTTGTAACATGATCACTTCAAACCAACATTTACTTGATTCTTTTCACCCTATCAGAGGACTACTATGTCCAACTGGGCTTGAAAATTCTATGTAAAATATAGACAAAAGTGTTCTTTATTTTGGTGAACCTTCACTTTAACTTGACCAAAACAAATTCAAAATGAACTCAATCTGGCTTAAGACACATTTCTCAAAGACTATATCTTTAAATTCTTGGAAATTATTAATGATATGAGCAAATTATATTTTTTTTTCAATAGTGTAATGAACTCTATGAAAGTAATTGGAGTTATGTGACTTAACTTGAAGCAAAGTCAAATGAATAAGTCAACTTAAACTTAGCCTCTTTGAAGATTGAATGGGTTCTTGTATGGAACATCTATCTAGGATGCTTGATTTAGTTACCTTTTCCCACTTGTTATCCATTCTATCTGAGTTAGATCCAAAATTTGGAAAGCGAAGAGAAAGAGCTCAAACTTTTTGTAATCAATTCAAAATTCTAAGATACTTAAGTCTAATTTAGAGTCAAAATCTATGTGAGTCAAGAATTTCACATCTCAAAGATCTATTTCAACAAGGTGTTGAAGTAATTATCTATCTTGAAGAGAAGTTAACTGGATTCTCAAAAGGATTCTTGAAGTAAAGCTTAAACATCATCCAACCACTAGACACTAGTGTGGTATCCAACATCAATGTGTCAACTCACTGAGCTCAAAATGATGACATTTCTCCTTCACACAAAACATTTATGCTTCACTAGGATTAAGTTGATCCTTACCTTATTCAATCTCCTTAAGACTTTTTTTCTAGAAACGGAATGCTTATGCATTACTTTGAGTAGAGAGATTTACTTTACCGAGTCAATGCTTATGCATTACTTTGAGTTGAGAGGTTGACTTTACCAATCTACACTAAGAACTTGGTGCTTAACTTAGATAGTTGAAACTTGGTTGAAAGGATCTTGAACCTTTGAACCTCAACTTGATTTAGAACTTTGACTTCATGAAGCTTTATAGACTTGATGTCTGATTTAAATGTGAGAGTAAACTCTCCTTCATTTCTTTATCCTTTCTTTTAGTATAGGTACATTAAATCTATGTACTTTCCTAAGAAAAGGATAATTTGATTGATGCTTTCTTGAATCAGGGGTTCTTTTATTTTTGGCCATCAAAGAAAAGTTCACAAAGGGAGTTAGCATTCCATTGTCCCATACTAGTGGATACTTTCTCCAATCCACAAAAATACATCCTGTTTTTGGTCTTTTGTTTATGTCTTGTGAATGTTATCTTGATAATTTCTAATGATCCTTTCTCTAACCCTTGTTGGCACCAATTTTGAGAACCAAGACCAAGGTGTTATATCCTCTTTGCTCACCTACTAGTTCTTGCAAAGAACTTTGAGGCCAAACATCTAGGATATGCCAATACACTTTTACATATTTATTCCTTTAGTTTGGAAAAATATGATTCCAAAATTTAATATGAGTGAGGATTTTGTGCTTTAAGAGGTAACTCTCATGAGTCGTTCATAAACTTTATTGCCAGTACTGTGATAAAATTCATATTAGTTCCAATCACAACTTCTTGGACAAGTTTTTCGAGGCGTGACCAATTCTTGTTGGCCATGTGGCAATGATAAAGATTAACTCTTTATCTTTAAGATCTCTTTAAATGTCTAAATCTCATTGACTTACCTTATGGATTTTTGAGAGATCTCTTCCTCAACTCAAGTCTAAGCATCTACTAGTGCTTTTTAAATTCCAAAGCTAAAAATCTCTTCAAGATTGATATGCCTTTGGGTTATACCAATAATTGGTTTTAAGTACCATTATTGGTGGTTTGGAACTTCTTGGGAACTACTTGTTGTCTAGCCAACTTGAAGAAGTTTAATTTTCCACTATTATGGAAAAATCTTTTTATCCAATTACTTGAGCTCTCACTACGTCTAAGTAATAAAAAAATAGGAGCAATGGACTCATTTTTTTTCGCAACTCTTGAATGATCCTTGGTAGAAATTCTAGACCTTTGGACAATACTCTAAAGCTCTAATACTGGATTTGCGTTCACTTTCTTAATGTCAAAATAAAGGATAAATATCACTTTAGGGATGATTTTCCATGAAATTTGGACATGAACTTTCATTTACATGTCATATTTATTCCTATACATATCTTTTCTTGAGTTTGAAACAAGAGTTATTGTGATTGGTCAATCTATCTTTGCTTTTTGTACACTTTAAACATATTATGGCAACCCTCTATGGGTACATAAGTTTGAAGTACAAGAATCTTGCTTCTCTTGGTGATTGAACCAATGTACAATAGCATATATGAACACAAAACTTTATTCTTTATCACTTAACAATAATATTAATTCTTTACCAGAAGTGATAATTTTCTAATTTCTTTGAAGACTCCAAGGATTAAGCTTTTCAAATAGCTTTTCCAAAAGATATACTTATCCAAGCTTCTTCTTTAGCTATGCAAATCAAGGTACAACTTATAATTTGACTTTCATGAACCTTAATTATATTTAAGATCCATATATGTCTTAAAGACCTATGAATCTTTGTATAATTGTTAAGATTGAATTTTTACTTAACTTTGATCATTTAAAGAATATTCTTTTGAATCCTCATGGATCAATCTAACTCAAAGTGATACTTTGAATTAGTGCATGATTCCTCAAGCATGATGAAATCTAATGCTTTCATGTTCTCACTAGGCGCACCTTGTTTAAAACTATTCATGTTTGAACATTTTTGGTCGATCCAAAGGTCTATTACTTTGGATTTAACATACTTTAATGTTAAATGTTTTCAACATTTACCTTTAAAGTATTCTTGAATGTTAAGTATAGATGATACTTTGTTCAAGGTCACTATTTGGATTCTAATTCCTTGGACCATTATGTGATAAGGTCTTGAATTAGAATTGCAAAGTTTTTGTCTTTTGAGATACTTAATGGACATCTTTCCATAAGTCTTTCTCATGACTTCGGTACTTATGTTTAAAAGCTATGATTTCCAAAGTGCTAACGTTGTTTGGAGAAAAAATTTCAAAGGGCTTGCAATAGTTAACTTTAGAAAAATTCTACAATCCTTTCATGATTCTTAAATGTTTTCTTTAAGTACTTTAAATACTTAAAAGAAATCCTTGGACCTCCTTGTGTATTCACTACAACAGATCGATGGTATACCGAGGTTTTTACCGAGGAAAATGAATGCGGCTTAATTTGCCGTGACATCGGTGTAAAGGTCGGTTTGCGCGTCGGTATATGCGTCGGTATTACTGATGCAAATACCGAGGCTTCTGCTGGAGATACCGTCGCCTATACCGTCGCCTGCTGGGTGTACCGACGATTATTCCGATGACACTACTGGGAGTACCGTTGCATATACCGATGACCATACCTGCAAAATTTTTTTTGGGCAGAGTGTTTTGTCTTTTGCTACAGCAACATTACCATGATGTTGCTTAACAAAAGACAATACACTCTGCCCAAAAAAAACCGAGTACATGGGATGTGTACTCTAATGACAACCGAAATATGATTTCATGAAACAGAGTATTATTGGACACAAAAGAGATAATCAGAATGAACTATGAACCATGTACAAAAGAAGTTATATATTTCAATAATGAAGCATGTACAAGAGTGTGGCAAACCACTGTCATATATGACGCTTTTACAAAATGTGGCAAAACAATGTATTTCCATATGAAAATCAAATACAAAATATTGGTCTTCCACTGCCATACACATGCAAAGAACGTTCCATGTCAACAGTCCTGCAACAAAGAACATTAATGGAATGAGATAAATTCACATGAAAATTACAAACAACAAGTAAAAACCAAGTTTATAAATTAATTACCTCATCGCAAATGCTCCCATGAAACTACCGCACCGCGTCCCTCCAAGTCCTGCAATAGTGCAGTCAACCCATGACTATATCTGTAAGACTCCTCCGTTCGTGTTGGAGGATGACCCATTGCCAGCTCCTGAAACAAATATAAAAAGATTAGAGAAACATATATGAGAAATTTAACACAAATAAATTCAATAAATGAAATGGTACTTACAAACTCATGACGCATCGTGTCATATCCGCCGCTGCCCAAATGTGACGGTCCAATCGTATCTAAACGTGTGGCTGCGGCATTTCGCTGCTGGCGATATCGATCAGGAGTTTGCTGCTACTCGTCACGAATCATGTCCCACTCCTCAGCATCTAACCATACAGGCTTTGGTAAGCCTTCTCTGAATGCATCACGTGCCTCGGATCGTCGATGGGACATGACCTCACGTGCGGTGTGCAGAATCCACTCTGAACTGACAATAGACTGTCCATCGGCTAGTCGAAATTCCTGATAAATTGTCTGTGTGATATAATTCTTCCGATCTTTATCCTGTTCACTCCATTTCAACATGATGGAGTGTCCAAACTGGATGGAGCAAAGCTGTTATATGCGTGCACGCATTGCTTTGCCAGCCGCATCCATCACCGGAGCTCCATCTCGGATACTATACACCTTGGAGTCATCATGGTCATGAGCACCCCAAGGTGTACGTGGTGTTCCACGTGGTGTACTGCGTGGCGTACCTACATCTGAGGTACTCGTCCTAGGAGTAGAAGCGGGCGACACAACGTCGGTCGCACTGCCTCCACAACAACCACCTCCTCCACCTCCAGACCTACCTGTAGATACACTCCTAGAACCTCCTGCTCCAGAGCATGACCTCGATCTACGAGACAGGTCAGAACCTGTATCGCGTTGAGGTGTCAAACGCACATGTCTACTAGTAGACCCAGTATGAGATGGCTGCAAAGATGGTCGTGGTGGAGTCACAAAGCTATGAGACATACCTCCTACGGGAGTAGCACCACCCGCAGGAGTGACACCGACAGGAGTGACACCGGCGGGAGTGAGGCCAGCGGGAGTGAGGCCGGCAGGAGTAAGGCCGCCAGGAGTGAGGCTGGGAGGAGTGCTACCACGAGCGATCCAATATTGTGATGCAGCGGCCATATACGCAGGAGGAACCTGAGAGATGAATTCCAAAAACTGCTCCTCTGTCATGGAATGTGGAGTGACTGGAGGACTGTCTCCCATCGTGCTCTGTAATAAAAGAAATAATTGTGAAACCGCTGTATCTAGCCATCTGCTCGTTGGAAAAGGTGGGAGAGGTCGAAGATTTTCTGGAAGAGGCAAAAATCGAGTGGAACGATTTCTTCGAAACTGAGCTCTTTCCTTTGCGTTAGTTTCCTTGGCAAGTTCATACCTTTCTAACCACTTTTGCATAGGCTCAGAGTTAACTATGCAAAACTTCATTGCCTTCTCTTTGAAAGCTGCATCCATTTTTCTTTGCAATCTTCTACCTTGTGGCTCATCGCCTATGAGACGAACATCTTCATCATCGCTCCATAAGCGAGGCATTTCAGGATCCGATATACGTAGAAACTCAGTTATGAATACAAGAGATTCTTGTACAAGCCATCCCTCTGCCATGCTACCCTCTGGACGTGCTCTCTGTCGAACAAACCCTTTTAATGTCTTCATCAAGCGCTCTAAGAAGAACATCCATCGACTATGGACAGTTCCTGCTATTGCAACTTCATCTACCACATGAACCAGTAAATGAAGTTGAATAGTGAGAATACTTGTGGGAAAGTATTTCTCTACCATACAAACAACCTCGATAGCATTGAGTTTTGCACTTTCTATGCTATCTCTATTTATCTCTTTAGAAGATATCCACCGTACTAAAGAACTAATTTTATAAATGGTTTTTCGTACATCCTCTGAAAGACAATCTTTTAGGGCTACAGGGAGCACAAACTTGTAAAAACTTGTGCCAATCATAAGACTTGAGTCCTGCAAGATCGTCGTTTCGTGTGAAACCAGTCTTTAGACACCTCATGCATCCAGTAGGTGTACGAAACTTTGAAATTGTTTTCTTCACTTTTTGCTCTTCCATCTTGCGAAGCAGCCAAGGAGCTCTTGGTAACGATATTGTTCCGTTGGGCTTAGTAATTGCCCACAACTCTCGCATACGACCTCGCTCTTCTAAGTCCTCCCTTTGTGCTTTGCTTTCTTTCTTTTCGATCAAAGTTTTCCAAAGAATCTCTCCCACATTCTTAAAAATATGCATCGGGTCTATCAAATGATTGATCACCAATTCACTCCAATAAGGGAGTTCATGAAAAATGGACAACCGTTTCATGCCAGCAACTGGATTTTCTGAATCCCACAATTGTTTCCAATCGCTAGCTTTCATTTGGTGTCGCGCTTGTCGACCAATTTGTCCTTCACGTAAAACATGTCCATCAGGTAAATATCTATGATGTCCTTCATAGACAGTTTTACGTAGTGCTTTGGAATAGCGTGCTTCGAGTCGTGGTCCGCATAAAGGACAAGCATGATAACCCGAAATCGATAAACCTAAACATTTACCATAACCAGGCCAATCATGCATTGTCCACATAAGTATGCCTTGCACTCGCATGTTTCGTCTTCTTATAGGTTGAGACATGTCACACACAGTAATCCCATCCCATAAAATGCACAGTTCTTCCACAAGTGGTGCAAGATATACATCCATGTTTTTTACCTTATACTTACCTGGTACAATAAGAGCTAATAATAAATGGCCTTTCTTTGTGGCCAACCATGGTGGGATATTATAATTGACCAAACATACAAGCCATGTGCTCCATGAAGAACTGCGTAATTCAAATGGATTCACTCCATCCATAGCTAGGCCTAGACGTATGGACCGAGGCTCACTAGCAAACTCTGGCCACTTACTATCTATGTGCTTCCAAGCATCAGAGTCAGCTGGCACTTGCATTACATTATCTATAGACCTTCCCTTTGTATGCCATGACATTAACTCAGCTATAGATTTGCATCTAAACATGTTCTTAATTCGTGGAATGATAGGAAAGTGGCGAAGAACCTTTGCGGGGATTGCTTCGCCTACAACGTCTTCTCTAAATCTATTTGCTCCACACTTTGGACATACGTGGAGATGCTCATACTCATTCCGAAAGAGAATGCAATCATTCGGACAAGCATGAGTTTTAGTATAATCCATTCCGATGGACTGTAAAAGTTTTTTCGCATCTCCACGTGTTGGAGGCATGTCATTGCCCTCTGGCAAAAATTGATCTTTAAGAAGCCTGCAATAAGCAATTAAAATGATATTAGTAAATGAAGTTATTGTGATACAACAATGAAAGCCAATTTGTTCTCCACTTACCTGAACAATTCAGTGACACTACTATCTGACCATCCATAAATGGATTGCAGATTGAGCATCGCGAGTGAAGCACATAGTACAGATATCTTTGCTCCATTGTAAAGTGGTAAACGAGCTAATCTTCGCATGTTTTCATATTCTTCATCAAATTCTGATCGTGGAATTTCTGTTGTGTCCATCTCGACACCTTCTTCACTGTGACAACCCGTGGGCAAGAGCCCCCCCCCCCCCCCCCCCCGTGTATTTCTATCTAGGCCTTTTTGGTGCTTGTGTGGTTTGCCGACCGACGCCAAATTGTGCGCAACTATAGGGGGACCTAGTGAGCCTCCGACCCAAGTGACCCAAGCGAACCAAGCGAACCAAGCGATCCTTGCGCTCAACGTGCGGTAGCCTCCGAGAGGTGCGTGCGGAGGGGACTAGCACGAAGGCTACCGCACGTTGAGCACAAGGATCTCTTGGTTCGCTTGGGTCACTTGGGTCGGAGGCTCACTAGGTCGCCCTATAGTTGCACACAATTTGGCGCCGGTCGGCAAACCACACAAGCACCAAAAAGGCCTAGATAGAAATACAAGAGGGGGGAGGGGGGGCTCTTGCCCACGGGTTGTCACATTCACCATCATGATCTTCATCCATCTCATAAAATGCTTCAAGCATCTCTTCCATATGTTCATTCTGTGTAATATTATTAGTGCTTGCTTGTACGTCTAAGTCCTTTTTTGCTCTCTTTTGTCCACGAGAGGTTACCGGTGCAATGTCGTTTGGGTCCATCTGCTCACTTGGGGGACCATGCGAATGATAACGTAGGTTTTCCAGTCAACTCCTATCAAAGGATCCATGCTCTCTAACATGTGCAGTACAAATCCGTCGTTTCCGATAAATTTGATACTTGCACTGTGTGCAAGGACATGCCATTCTCTCTTCAGGATCCAAAGAAGCCATCTGCTACAATATGGACATTTTAGAACACTTGTTTTTTTATGAAACCTAAAAATCTAACTCTTAAAGACTTAAATCTGAAATGCTAAACCTAAATACTTAAATACCTAAAAAAAACTTAAAACCCTAATTTTAAAACCCTAATCTATATAGTTATCCTATTTTATCTATATATTTGGATTTTTTCTTGATTGATCCTATTTTATATATATATATTTATTTATTTATTCAGATTTTTTTCCTCTTAATTGAGTTATATGTATGCGTAAACCCTAAAACCCTAATTTTAAAGATCTAGTCCTAAATTATGTATATTTCTATACACATATGTATATACATGTATATATGTATTATATGTGTATGTGTATGTGTGTATATATGTTATGTAGGTGTTAAAACCCTAAAACCCTAATCCAAATGACCTATACATAAAACATATATATATATATATATATATATATATATGTATATATATATATATATGCATGTGTATATATATATGTATATGTATATATATGTGCATATAGATAGGTGTATAAGTATGTGTGTTTGTGTATTGTATATATATTCACTCTATTTAAAATGATTAAATTTAAACCTATTTTTATATATTTAATCATATATATTTCATTTATTTATTTAAAATACTAGTTCTTATAATATTTTATTATCTATATAATTATCCTACCTTATATATATATATATATATATATATATATTATTTATATATTCAGATTTTTTTCCTTACTTAATCCTATTTTTATATATTTAATTATAAATATTTAATTAAATTTTTTAAAACACTAGTTCTTTTTATATTTATTTATCTATATAATTATCCTATTATATATATATATTTATTTATATATTCAAATTTTTTCATTACGTAATCATATTTTTATATATTTAATTATATATATTTAATTAAATTATTTAAAACACTAGTTCTTTTTATATTTATTTATGTATATAATTATCTTATTATATATATATATTTATTTATATATTCAGATTTTTTCCTTACATAATCGTATTTTTATATATTTAATTTTATATATTTAATTATATATATTTAATTAAATTCTTTAAAACACTAGTTCTTTTTATATTTATTTATGTATATAATTATCTTATATATATATATATATATTCAAATTTTTTCCTTATGTAATCCTATTTTTATATATTTAATTTTATATATTTAATTATATATATTTAATTAAAACCTTAATCTTAAAATTCTAGATCTAAAATATGTATATTTTTGTATGCATGTGTATCTACATGTATATATGTATTATATGTGTATGTGTATGTGTGTATATATGTTATGTAGGTCTTAAAACCCTAAAACCCTAATTTTAAAGATTTAGACTTAAATATGAAATACTAAAACCTAAATACTTAACCACCAATAAAAATCTAAACCCCTAATCCTAAAACCCTAATCATATTATATATATATATTTATTTATATATTCAGATTTTTTTCTTATTTTTCTCTATATTTTTCGTTAATATAAATATAATTGAGTTATATGTATGTCTAAACCCTAAAACCCTAATCTTAAAGATCTAGACCTAAAATATGTATATTTCTGTATACATGTGTATATACATGTATATATGTATTATATGTGCATGTGTATGTGTGCATATATGTTATGTAGATGTTAAAACCCTAAAACCCTAATCTTAAAGATTTAAATCTAAAATATGTATATTTTTGTATGCATGTGTATCTACATGTATGTATGTATTATATGTATATGTGTGTTTGTGTATATATGTTATCTACGTATTAAAACCCTAAAACCCTAATAAGAAAGACTTATACTTAAATGTGAAATACTAAAACCTAAATACTTAAACACCTATCAAAATCTAAACCCCTAATCCTAAAACCCTAATCATATTTTTTATATATATTTATTTATATATTCAGATTTTTTTTCTTATTTTTCTCTATATTTTTTCTTAATATAAATATAATTGAGTGATATGTATGCCTAAACCCTAAAACCCTAATCCTATTTTTATATATATTTTATACATGTGTATATTCATGTATATATATATTATATGTGTATGTGTATGTATGTGTAAATAGCGTAAAAACCCTAATCCTATTTTTATATATTTGATGTAAAAAAAAACTTCAAAATAAAAATAGGATTATATGTGTGTATGTATGCATGTGTGTATATATGTGTGTGTATGTATGCATGTGTATGTATGCATGTGTATGTATGCATGTGTATACATGTGTGTGTATGTGTATGTGTGTGTATGTAGGCATGCATGTGTGTGCATGTGTGTGTACGTGTGTATGTATGCATGCATGTGTGTGTATGTGTATGCATGTGTATACATGTGTGTGTATGTGTATGTGTGTGTATGTATACATGCATGTGTGTATATGTGTGTATGTATACATGCATGTGTGTATATGTGTGTGTGAATGTATATGTGTGTATATATGTATGTGTGTATATGTGTGTGTGTATGTGTATGTATGCATATGTGTATATATGTGTGTGTATGTATGTGTGTATGCATGTGTGTGTATGTATGCATGTGTGTATATGTGTATATGTGTGTATGCATGCATGTGTGTATATGTGTGTGTATGTATGCATGCATGTATGTATATGTGTGTATATATGTGTGTGTGTATGTATGTGTGTATATGTGTGTGTGTATGTGTATGTATGCATATGTGTGTATGTAAGCATGCATGTGTGTACATGTATGTGTGTATGTATGCATGTGTGTACATGTATGTGTGTATGTATGCATGTGTGTACATGTATGTGTGTATGTATGCATGTGTGTACATGTATGTGTGTATGTATGCATGTGTGTACATGTATGTGTGTAAATGTGTGTGTATGTGTGTGTATGTATGCTCTATTTTCCTATCTCTATCTTCCTTTCTTTCATTATTCTTTATCTCTCACTCCCTCTCTCTTCTCTCTTTCTCTCTCTCTCTCTCTCTTTCTCTCTCTCTCTCTCTCTCTCTCTCTCTCTCTCTCTCTCTCTCTTTCTCTCTCTCCTTCTCTCTCTATCAATAGAGAATAAAACAATCACTTACAAGTATGCCCCTCTTTTGGATCGTTGTCGTCAAAGCGTAATGTATGTCGTCTATCATCCAACTCCAAACAATCGACGCCAAAGAACTTCTACAAAATCAAAGAAAAGAGAAATTATAGAACCTAAAGCATAGAGAAACACAAATGCTAACAGTACGCGCAACACTTACCAAGATGTGAGATCTAATCTGAGAGAGAGTGTATGTGTAGAGAGAGAGAGATCTGTGTGTGTGTGTGTGCACAAGACAATGCAGGTCGCAATTCGGTTCGCATGCGCAAGTTCGACAGAAGACCAACAGTATTTAAACACGTGCAAAAATGTGAAGTTTTGCTCTCGGGTTCGCGGTATGTTTAAAACTCGCCGCCGGTATGGGCGTCGGTATATGCATCGGTAGTTCCCAGTAAATTACCGACGCTTATACCGATGCATATATCGATGCACATACCGGCGGGTGCGGGCCATACCGACGATCCGTTTAAAACGGTCATACCGATGGTCACTTGACCATCGGTATCTCTAAGTGACATTTTCCAAGGCCAAGACCGACGCCGACTGTGACCGTCGGTATATGCAGCATCGGTATGCCCCTCATATGTTGTAGTGATTATTCCATGCTTAAGTATAAACTTATATTTACTTTATGGAATACTTACATAAAAAATCACGACCTTAAGAATTTCTTCTAATTTATGTGGCAATTATGCTTGTCTATTGCTAAGAAATTATCTATAGAGTTTATTTCTAAACTCTTTAGAGTCCTTAATCTCTTACAACTCCATCATCTCATATTTATATCCAAGTCTTATTCTTTATAAAACTTGGATATAAATAGTAGATAATGAGCTTATCTAAATTTAGTTTCTAAACTAGGGACGAGATTGGTATTCTTCGATTCTTGTTTTGAGGGTCTTCTTACCTTCCTAATTGAAGTCTACTCTTTTCAAATTTAATTCCATATTCAATACCATGAATCTTTTATGCATGCATAATTCGTCATGAAAAAAAAACAAATTGATGCCTTTTACTCATGCAAATGCATGTGCTTGCATGTACTTGCATGCACGTTTTTGCATGTGCTTTCATGTCAAACTTGATGCAAATCTCTCCTTGTACTAAGAATGTTTGCATGCATAATCTTGATGCATTTCTTTCCTTTTACTTGATGCACAATATTATGAAAACATATACTTGGTGCAATAAGGAAAACTTGATTCATGCTAAAAGAATCCAACTTTTGATGCACAAACATTCTTTTAAAGACAAGCTCTTATTGAATTGCATGCTAATGTTTAAAATTATTTTCATTCATTATCTAGTTTAGACTTAATCTATTGAAATCCTTTTTATTTCAATGTTCTTCTAAGATTGAGTGTAAGATAATGAAAACAATATCAGACAAGCATCATAACCAAGAATCAACTTGTAAAATACTTAGCTCATCAACAAGCTACATCCATCCTTTGCCTTTACAAGAGCCAACATACTCCTCCTTGCTTCTCAAAACGGTGACTATTGAGAAGAAATTTTCTATCCAGACCTATTAAATCTCCTCGCTTTTTATAGCATTGGAAATTTTATAAAAAGATCTTTCCAACAAGATAAAAATCATAAAAAACAAACACTTGAGGAGAAAGACACATACAAAGTTGATTAGCTACTACATCATCATTGCCTGGAAATAGTGTTTGGAGGGGCACTTTGGATGCTCTGTCCAAGGACACTTGGAGATAGATTCTCAAATTTGAAGTGACATACGTGTAGAAAATACTCCAAAGTACATATATGAACCAAAAACATCAAATTTTTGTGAAGAAGGTGATGAGGTCATCAAGGTCACCATGAAAGTTTTTTATGACACCAATGTAATGAACTAGATTATTAGGATCACCACATGCTAGAGAGACAACTCTCCTCCCAACCTTATGCCTCTATATATAGCTACTCGAATCAACAAGGACCACAAATTTAATTGGAGTCCAAAGTGCATGTGTGATATCTATCATTGCTTTAACACTTTCCACTGGAGTCCACTAGTGGTAGTTGTACTCATCACTTGAATTAAGTCTCTCTAGAATTAAGTTAACAGTTAACTTGAGTTAGAAGGGTCTAGAGCTCTTTGGGCAAAACTCTCTCCCTATGCTCCTCGTGAAGTTGAACCCAAGAACTCCTCTTTCCTGTCCTTGAGACTTAGACACTAGACTAGGTGGATTACTTGTTTTAGAGACTACATTAACCTATGCTGAGTCCAATCTCAAGATCTTTGGCTATACGTACGAGTGACCAAACGATGTCCGATTTCAGATTTAGTTGAACCAAGCAAACACTCAGATCATACACTTTAGTTTATAATAAAGTGAGTTCACCACATAGTCTGCTTTAAAATCATCAATGTGAGTAACGCAAAAAACTATTTGCATACATGTTTTTGCATAATGACGATAGGTACAAGGTAAAATCAATGGTGTCCTTTTATGTGATCAAGATAAAGCATCTACGAATTAGTTTGAGTGATTTTCACCATCTCTTTAACAGTTCATACTCCATGGTTCCTATAGTTCCTTTCATTCACACCTTCTCCTTTATCCTTTACTTATAGCACTACAACAAGAAGTGTGTGGAGGAGTGGATATGAACAATTTTGTCTTTCTATACATGTGAACCAAGAGTTGAAAAATCAAAATGATGGTTGAAAAGAGAGGAGAATGAATTTCAATTGCACACTCTTGATGTGTCTCCAATATGTTGAAACCGCGTGGAAAAGAAAATAGTTTGAATTTGAATGTTATTAGTCGTATTTCTTCAATGAGAATATTAAGGGCAATCGATAAACATGTTAGATGCGACAAAAAAGGATGATGTTGGTCGTTCAACATTGGATGTAGCATGATAACAAAAACATGGAAAGAAGAACGAGTATATAAGTGAAGGGCATAATATTCATGGGACTCCTCTTATCTCACAAAGCAGAGGTTAGATTATCCAAGCATCACAAGAAAAGGACTCTCTGAAGGCATCTAATTTCAATGGCTCAAACACATTACAAGGATACACTTAGCCACACTACCCAAACATGTCTAGGAGCCGCCAAGATTGAACACACAAAGTCTAGTGCCCAACCAATCGGCCCATGGGGTGTGGAAGATATACCCACAAATTGGTCTTAGTTTGATGTTAGACCTTTAAAGTGAGGGATAAAAAGTGTCACTTGAAATTTCAAGCTAAGGGAAGAGTAATTCCAAGACAAAGCTTCCAAAAAGAACATGGAAAACAATCAAGTAGTGGTGACAACTATTTGTAAAATCTCTAAGTATGTCTTTTGTTTTTAAAATTTTAAGGAAGTTCAAGCTTGTGATCTACTCTTCTTGAGAGCTTGAATTAATTGAAAGTACAATATGAAGGGCATTGTATCCATGAGACTTTTGAATCCCACAAAATCAAGGGTAGAATGCCTAGCACCTACTAAGAATGAAGAGAGCCTAAAGGTTTGCTGAGGGTAGGAACTAGGTAAGGATGGCCTTAAGATCAAATGAAGAGACTGGTTTGAGTTGAAGTGGACCCTATCATAGTGAGCATGGCCCTTAAAATTGCTAGCATAATCCGATGAAATCACTCGAAAGCCAATGATTTCCCGAAGAGAATTTGTTTAACATTTCATCATATCATGTGATGAGAAGTGTCCTACTTGTGTAACCAACAAGATTTCAACCCACATCCCCCCTCAAAGAAGGCTAATGATTGATCCATTTGAGCTAACGATGCTTGACTTTCTTCTATGTCATTTGATCAACCCACAAACACTTAGGTCCACTCAATAGGACATCGTTAATTCTTTTGAGGCACCCACCTTGCAATGAAAATGTGATGCATGACATCGTCTCTTCAAATAGTGAGATGCCTCTCATCTCTCCCACCATTTTTGACTCAACACCAAATGCTACATTTTATACTTGCTCCTTTTCATGTATGTTCCAACTACAAGTCGACAAAACCTATAATTATATATAAAAAGAACAAAGTGGTGAGAAGAGTTGCTCTTCTCCAGGCCAATGGCGAGGACTGAGGAATCAGGACACGGAAGTTCAGAGTGAGTCTTGGCCCTTGGGCCTTGGCCTGGCGGCCACAGTTCCCAAGTTACCTCCTCTCTCAGAAGAGTCTGATGTAAGAGAAGCTTAAACATCGTCGTCTTGCATATGCAAACACGTGACGGCTCTCGAGTGTCAGACACTCGAGAGCAGACGTAACCCGCAGGCTTCAAAGTTCAGCCTTCAGGTTTTCGTGCGTTTGCACTGGGCAGTTGGCAACTTGGATTCTGGAAGTTGGCACTCGGCAAAGGGCATCTTCAGACTTCAGGTTCTCGTGCGTTTGCACTGGGCAGTTGGCAACTTGGCACTCGGCAATGGGCATCTTCAGACTGTCAGGACTCAGGATCTCCAATGACCAATGACCATAGCTCCCCGAAAAGGCCCGATTCTCGACACCCTCAGGGTCGGGGGCCTGGCCCTTGATCCTCCTCCCCACAATGACTTTCTGTCGCGTACCATCGCGATTCGTCTGTAGATTGGAGTGCCCGCTGCCCACTCAATCGAGGGCCGAGCCGCCGACGCCGAAGAGGGTGCTGTACGCCCTACATCCATCTACAGTCACCAATGCATTCGCAGCGCGAGTGCGCTCACAGTCCTCGTCTCTCCTCCACACGCTCGCATGCACACGCAGGCGTCCTTTTCCTAAAGACACGTATATACACACAATTCCTCCCTCAATGATGGATTCATAGTCCCATTGTCCTCGTAGTGTCTCTCTCCCTGCCCTGTCTCCATCTGTTTGTTGTACTTACTAGTTGGCAGTCCTCATGGTGCTTTTTTGATCAGCCAAGTGCCCACCCGCGATTCCCGCAGAATTTGGATGACGTTCTTGCGAGCTCCTTTGCATGTAATCTCGCCTCTCTATATCATCTATACACGTCAATTATATCATCTATGCACGTCAATAATCGCATGTTTGGGAAACTGCCTGCACTGCTGTAGAACCTTCTTTCGTCCGCTAAACTTCTTTATTTACGAGTTGAGGATCTGCCAGCAGGCTTCTGTGTGTGCGTGTTTGTGATTTTGATTTCATTCTGTCTACACTTACATTTTTCCGGATGAACTTCTCCCTTCAGGATTTCTGAATATCTCATCTCGCCGCTCTCTTTCATGCTCTCATGTCTAGTAAGTAGTGGTACTCCTTCACCGCTATAGTCGCTATTATTCACCAGAGACATATATCTATGCGTGGGACTAGTATCAGTCGATCAAAGAGCGTCGCCAGCGACTTTGTCCTCTCTGGTCGTCCAATCGCAATCTGCATGTTCTTCTGAATTTCGGTACATTTTTACGCGCAGCCATGGCGAGCTGTGATGCATTGTTGTGCAAATGTCCCGTTTCAAAAAATGTTTCTCCTCAAGGTTTTATCTGCCGCAACTCCTCTCATAGTTTTATACTTGTAGAGGGAAGTTCCGAATCTTCCCCCAGTGTAGATGTGACCACCAATGATAGCTTAAGCAGCACTAGCTGTACCACAGGTACGACAAGCAATAGTGACAATATGAGCTCTTTGGGCGAGAACAGTGCAAATGGAGAACTTCGGAGCAAGCGGACAGCCGGGTACAGAGTTAGTTGTCCGGGTGAAAATTGCGTGCACATGTCCAATTTTAGTATTGATGAACATGATGTGGGCGCTGAAAGTTCCGAGGATAGTCTCAGCACAAGTGATGGAATCGAAAATAGCCCATTTGTAGGATTTGTACATAAGCCACATATGGCGCATGATGGAAAATGGGAGGCCATACAATCCGTGCAATCCAAGGAAGGGCCACTGGGTCTCCATCATTTTAGATTACTAAAGAGGCTAGGATGCGGGGATATTGGGAGCGTTTATTTGGCTGAGCTTAAAGGCACCAAGTGCTGCTTTGCGATGAAGGTCATGGACAAAGAGTCCCTGGTTAAAAGGAAGAAGCTTCTGAGGGCTCAAACAGAAAGAGAAATACTTCAGGGTTTAGATCATCCCTTTCTCCCTTCATTATATACACACTTTGACACAGAGAAGTTCACCTGCCTGGTGATGGAATTTTGTCCCGGTGGAGATCTACACATGTTGAGGCAAAAACAACTGAGAAAACACTTCTCAGAGCCAGTGGTAAGGTATGTGAAAATGGGTGCCTGGGTTGTTCGTGTTTTTTATTTATAGCTTTTATTGAATAATCAACCTGATTTCCTGGGTCTCCGATGATGAATGTGCTTTACATGTTATTTTTTGTTACGAAGTAAGAAGCCAGCTTTCACAAGGCTTGTCCAAAGAAAAAGAAATGTTATAGGTCGCCATGTCATATATAAGATGCGGTAGCAACATATGCCCATAATAGTGCACAGTGCAGGGAAGGTAAATTATGTAGGTATGGGTTTATTTTCCTCGTATTTAGAAAGCATGCTGCTTAGTATCCTGGATTACTTGTCATTATCCATGGGTGGATGGCATTGGGCCAGATTGTGTAATCTTCTCATTACTTCCATCTCGGTGGTAATTGAGAACTGAATGGGCCAACAAGGGTATCAACGCTCTTTTATGAGGTGTCATTCCTTGTGAGTTTGATTTAATTAGCTGCGAATGAGATTCATTTAACTATTTATGCCATTGACCTTTCATCTTCGACCGCGAGAATGTGAATTCTTGATTTGGTCATCAATGGGTACTGCCATTCATGACCAAAGCAAGATTTCACATTTTAGCAGTTGAAATTTCTTTACTTTGAAAAATGTGCACTCTTGAAGATTGATTGAAGCTGAATTGACCAAATCAAGATTTTACATTCTAGTGGTTAAAATTTCTTTGGTTTGAAAAATGTGCACTCTTGAAGATTGATTGAAGCTGAATTACGAGCCCTTAAATTCTTTAATATATTATTCATGGTTTCTCGAAGTAACGTCAGGTGGAGAACCTAGTAGATAGCCACGTGCATGCAAAAATCCAGTGACAAAGGAACAAGCTTTTAGGGAACATATCCAAGATGTTAGAAGACTTATAGAAAACCTTACCATAAATGCATGGTCATGTTTGTTTCTATTTCATTGCTTACATGTCAGAAGAGATGTAAATGATGGGAAATGCACTCTTTTGCAGCTGGTCACCATACCCATTAAATGTTTTATTTGTGGTGTCAAACCTTGTTTTAGAGGGTAACCTATTAGGTAGCCACATATACGTAAAATGTAGTGTAATAACATCCTACCAAGGTGATTTATGTAAATAAACTAGGACTGTAATGAAGCTTTTTTCCCATTTTAGGATTCCCATGTCCCCATTTTGCTTTCTTATCATTTGTACATATGATTGGAATTGTCAAGGGGATTCATCTTTCATCAATTTGATGTAATACCCAGTCATGTGCTTTGATGCTCTAGCCGCCTCCTCACATCTTCTCGCTAATGTGATGCACACATTCCTACAAACTTGAGTCCTTCGCCAACTTAAAAGAGTGTTAGAGCAAGAATCAATATTGCTCTTTATAATCTCAAGTTCCAGTCACTCTAGGGTGCATTTATTATTTACATGTTTTATACAGTACTAGACAAAAGCAGTGTTTGTCTATTATGAGCCTGTTGGTGTGAACGTTTTTCATACAAGTTCACCACATCATAGACAAGTTTACAATAAGATAGCTTTTGTTTTTGGGAAACTGATGGAAAGTTGGATGGAATAAATTATGCACGCATTGAGACATGATATTTTTTGTTGGGACAAACATAGAACTAAAGGTTCACTATGCATTTCCTTTTCTTATTTCAATTTGATGTTTCCTTTTGTTTGGGATTATTATTTATTGATCTCAAGTTGAATTGTATAGCTTGCTTGCATTGAAAAGACCTATAATTGATTTTTCCCCCAAGCTTTTACTTAGGTTTAATGAATGCCTCTCTCGGATCTATGGATAGACTCAATGTTAATTAGGATAAAAGGTTTATTAATTCTATTAATTGCTTGTGAATTCAATCAAATCCTTAAAAAAAAAAAACACTAGAAAAGGAGAGAAAACAAAAGAATAGATCAGACAGAAGTAAAAGAATAGAAAAGGGAAAAACATTATCAGAGTATCCAATATAGGAAATTGAACCCTCGATGTAATATGTGAAATTGTGAGCTACAAAAGTGGTTCATTTATTAGTTCGCCTTCTACATGTCATACATAAAAAAGGGGTCTTGATATGAAAAGATTATGTAAAAGTCAACATCTAGAGCTCGAAAACTTACAAATATTAGAAAGAAGATCTCACATAAGTTTCTTGTCAAAAATGTTTGTGAAATACAATGGTTATCAAATTTTAGAGAACATATAATATTGTCCTTCCTTTCTTTCTTGAAGGAAGAAACTCAAGGGGCCAAAAAAAAAACTTTGCAATAACAAATATTGAGGGAAAAATTTGAAAGGAGAGGTTCTTGGGCTCAACTAAAGATTTGAATTGTTTTGAAGTAAAAAAAACATTGATAAGTGATAAAATTGCTGCTCGTTGGGGTCAGCGAAGAGGACTTGAAAGTAGAAGAGACAACGATGGGATCTGAGGTTAAAATGCATTGCCAAAATATTAAGGAAAGAGGTTGAAAGAAGAGGTTCTTGGGCTGAAGGTAAAGATGGAATTGTTTCTAGATTCTATTGTTGTGTGATAAGAGATAGGACTCCAAAATTATTAGGAATTGTTGTGAGATCACCACCAATGTGATAGTAATTGTCATGAGCTATCACCATAAGGAATATTCAATAGACGAATATGGTAGAGGGAACTTGGAAGATGTAATTTGTGTGGAGAGGCATGGAGCATGAGAGGGGATGTAAGAAGAGTCTTGTCACTTTTAATTCGCTCTTAATCTGATGTAATCCCATAGGGTCTGTTTATAGGAACAAGATTTGAAATTAAAACTACAACTTATTTATCAGAACCACTAAAATTGGAGCTCTGGTGATGAAGTTATGGTCTTTACAAACTTATATAGAAAACTTGTGTAGAGCAAAGAGAGATTTTAGACCTGAAGATAGTTAATCAACCATAAGTTCTAGAGAAGATCAAGAAATGATTTGAATTCCAACAAAATGAAAGTTAGAGTTCAAAAGACAACATATCCAAGATAAATGCCATAATGATAATGCACCTCAATGTGCTTAGTGCGAGCATGGAACACAGGGTTCCTCGCAACTGCCAATGCGGTCTGAGTGTCGGTGAAGATGGTGGTGGCAGAAGACTGACCAACACCCAAATCAGCCATAAGGCGTCTTCGCCACACACACTCAACGGTCGCTGTGAAAGATGCCCTATACTCAGCCTCAGAGATGGAAGTGGAAGAGTAGGCTGCTTCTTGCTCAACCAAGATATACATGAGCTACCAAGCATGAAGCAAAAACCATTGGTGGACACGTGAGTGTCATATCAACCATAGTGGAAAGCAACGTTTTAGCAACGGCAACGGCAACGCGTTAGCAACGGGTTAGCAACGAGGGCAACGTTTGGACCTAGGCGTTGCGATAAAGTTATTTATTTTTAAAAACTTATATATATATATTTTAGGTATTTTGGGTCCCATGATATATAATAAGAGGGGATATAACTATATATACCATAAAATTGTATGTATGTATGTATGTATGTATATATATATATATATATACATACATACATACATACATACATACATACATACATACATACATACATACATACATACACACACACATACACACACATACAAAAAGAAAGAGAGAGAGAGAGAGAGAGAGAGAGAGAGAGAGAGAGAGAGAGAGAGAGAGAGAGAGAGAGAGAGAGAGAGAGAGAGAGAGAGAGAGAGAGAGAGAGAGAGAGAGAGAGAGAGAGAGAGAGAGAGAGAGAGAGAGAGAGAGAGAGAGAGAGAGAGAGAGAGAGAGAGAGAGAGAGAGAGAGAGAGAGAGAGAGAGAGAGAGAGAGAGAGAGAGAGAGAGAGAGAGAGAGAGAGAATCACACTCATATGAGCCATGGTATAAATCGTAAGTGGCAAATGACAAATATGAAGTCACAAGTGCCACCAGAACAGTAAATACCATGGTGGAAAGCAACGTCGCCTATGATTTCCAAAATATTAATCTATTTCAAGATGATAAGGCCGAAAATCATATATAAACGAATCTGTGCTCCTCTAAAGCTTTTAGTGTCTTCCTAGTTCTGCACATTTTTTGAAGATTTGGAATAAGATTATAGATAATTTTCTATCCCTCCTAAGAAAAATATGATTTTTGGTATTTTTTGGATTAAAAAAAAAAAATGAATGCAACGCAACGCGTTGCGAACGTAGCAACGTTGCGAAGTTGCGGTGGCGAAGTTGCAGACCGTTCGCAACGTGTTGCGATGCAACTATGATATCAACCAACCCAATCACTGTCAGAAAAAGCATGCAAATCTGGCGGTAGTGATCTTCCCTTGGGATAAAACAATCCAAGTAACCGGGTACCACTCAAGTAGTGAAAGATTCGCTTAACTGCTTGCCAATGCTTGACACACGGGCAATGCATAAACTTGCTCATATGTGAGACAGCAAACTGAATATCGTGCCGAGTAATGCATAGTAAATCAAGCATCCAAGAGCCCGCTGATAGAGAAAAGCATCAAATGCATCTCCAGCATCATGAAGACTCAATCGTAAACCTGTCTCCATGGGAGTGGCAATAGGCTTACTCTCTTTAAGGCCAAAACGTTGTAGTAATGTGTCAATATATTTCGTTTGAGACAAAGCCATTCCACCATCAACTTGCATAAACTGAATGCCCAAATAGTGATGCAAATGCCCCAAATCAGACATCTCAAATGAGGCATGCAAATCAGCCTTAAAATCAGCACGTGTCATGAGGACTAGTGAGAAGCATGTCATCAACATATACCACACTGATCAGAAGCACATCATTAGCATGCTTAACATATAAGGTGCTTTCAATTGGATTGTTCTCAAAACCATGTGCAATGAGATAGGCATGTATCTTTTCATACCAAGCATGTGGTGCTTTCTTTAAACCATAGGATGCCTTCTTTAACCTACACACCTTGTTTTCATGCCCTTTCTGCACAAAGCCACGGGGCTGAAAAACATACACTTCTTCATGCAAGTCCCCATTCAGAAATGCTGTTTTAATGTCCAACTTATGTACATTGCAACCATGATGAGGTGCAAGTGCACAGATGCGACGAACAGTAGTCATTCGGCAAGTAGGAGGAAAGGTTCCAAATCAATGCCTCTTTCATGTGCATAACCCTTTGCAACAAGCCTAGCCTTATACTTGTCAACTGTTCCATCCGGTTTACGCTTCAGCTTGTATACCCACTTAGTGCCAATGGCCTTCTTGCGAGGAGGCAAGTCACATAAAGATCAGGTAGCATTTTTCATGATAGCATCATATTCAGATTGCATTGTAGCCATCCAATGTTCAGAATTTTGTGCTTCATCAAATGAAACAGGTTCAGTCTCATCATAGAGACTAGAGGCAGCCATAGCATAGCAATCTAATGCAAAAGAGGCACTATGAGAGCCTGACCGAGTACGATATGACAGAGGTGCATCTAATTTGCTGTCATGCAAAGTCTTCACCAACCATTTTGGCATAGTTTTTGCCTGCTCAATATGAGCTCTCTCATCAACAAGTGATTCATGTAAATGTGCATCAGAAATGGAATGATATGCATCATCACATGAAACGTGCAAAGGTTTAGAAGTTGCCTCATTAAGAAAAGCACTAGACTATCCACCTGTAAAAAGAAGAAGCAAAGTATCATACATGTCTTTGGAGCTAACAAAGGTCTCCTTAATATATGAAAGTAAGGGCTGAATAGCATCTTCCACAAAAACAACATGGCTAACTAGAATGCGTTTAGGTTATGGATATTACAGACGATAGCCTTTGCTTTCAGAACTGTACCCAACAAAAATACATTTTACTGCATTATCATTCAGCGATGTTGTTCGGGCACTAATGCATATACCAAACAACCAAAAACATGTAGATGAGCAAGAGATGGCTTGCGACCATGCCAAGTCTCATATGGAGTGATAGACTGCAACGCTTTAATGGGACACCTGTTAAGTACATATGCTGCACACATTACAACCTCAAGCCAGAAACTATGTTGTAAAGGTTAACGCTTGACCATACACCTCGCCATCTCCATAGTGACCGGTTCTTCCGTTCAGCAACTCCATTCTCTTGAGGTGTATATGGCACTGTACACTGATGTTTTATCCCACGTTCAGCCAGAAATGCATTAAAGTCAGAAGACATATGCTCCCCCCCTCGATCAGAATGGAGGGTTCCCATTTTACATGCTAACAGATTTTCTGTCAAAACCAAAAATTGTTTGAAGCACATAAACACTTCGGACTTTGCTTTGAGTGGATAAACCCATGCATGCCTGGAAAAATCATCAATGAAAGTCACAAAGTAAAGATAGTTTCCAAAAGAAGGTGTCTGCATAGGACCACACACATCACTATGTACAAGCTGTAATTTCTTAGTAGCCCGAATTGAACCAGCAAAATTTAGATGACCAAGCGTGCATGCCAAAGCTTTGTATCTGACATAGCCTGAGAATCATGTGCTGCACATGCCAAATCATTTACAGATCTTTCATAGTCTATGAGCTTATACAACCCACGACATAAAATGCCAGAAGCAATAATGACGTCGCCATTTGACAGATCATGAACTGTACATCTGTCATCAACAAATTTCACAACCAAGCCAATCTTGGCTAATGCAAAAATTGATAACAGATTTTTCTTGATCCCTTGATCCTTGGCACGAACAAAGCATGTGACAAAGTGAAAGAACTACCATCAGCACTAGTCAAAATGATCTTACCAACTCTCATAAAAGGATAAGAGGAGTTGTTGGCATATGTAACAGTATTCCCTGTAGGGGCAGGAGTGAAGAGAAGAAACTACGCTGCGAGGTAATATGTTTGGTCTCCCCACTATCAAAGTACCATTCGTATGAGTCTATTGTAGACATGCACTGCTCATGAGAAGATTGGTCAAAACTGCAAACAATAGTAAACACCTATTCTTCATCCTGCACAAGATTAGCGGACTCTGTTTTCGGTATAGAGGCGTATGCAACAACCATTCCGGCCTCTTTCTTCTTTGCCTCTTTAGCAACCAGTTTTGGACAGCTCTTAATGACATGATCATTTGCTTTACAGGATTTGCAAAACAATTTCTGCTTTTCTGATTTTTTCTCCTTCGAATGTGTAGCATTTGTAGATTTCTGCTTACTAGTAGAAGAGCTCCATTTTCCTTTGCCCTTCTGACTAGCTAGGAAAGCTTGATATGCAACACGCATAATAGACCTGTTCTGCCTAGATTGGTCTTCTTGCAACAAAACAGAAACTAACTCTTCAAATGTTAAGGCATTTGGATTGCCGTTCATCATCAAACGAAGAGTAGAAGCAAAACTCTAATATGAGTTGGGAAGACCATTCAGAACAGTCTGCACAAGTGAACTGTCAGGAAGGACTTGATCTGTAGAAATCAATTGTTCCTTCAAATCCTTGATCTTTGTCAAAAGAGTGTCCATAGAATCACCTTCATTAATGTGCTCACTCTACAATTGTTTTCGGAGGTGAGCAACACGAGCCTCATTCCTAGCCTAGTACAATGTGGTAAGTGTATCCCAAGCATCCTTAGTTGTTCTACAAGAGCGAATGTGAAGAATAATGGCAAGTTTGACTCACAAGGCTATCAATGCATGTGCCTTAGCATCTCTGCCATCTCAATGAATTTGCTCTGCAATAGGTGCAGCAGAAACCGAAGCACGAACAGGAATATGCAGAATATCACCGTCTTCGATACCTTCTCCATCAGCTTAAGTACTTGTAGTTGTAACAGTTGCAGGTGTGATAGGACGTTTTTCAACATCATGCACAATGTTCCATAGTCCTTTTGCAACCAATACATGTCGCATCACATAAGCCAATAACGGGTAGTTGGTACCATCCAACTTATCCTCAACAACCAACATACGAAATCCATCACTGCTTTCAGCCATGGCCGGTGACTAAAATACCTTGATGCAGAAAATTGATTTTACCTCAAAAAGTTGAACAGACATGCCCAGATGAATTCTACTAAACCTGTAGCAGACTTTGAGACGCTTATATTGGCGAACCGAAACTGGTATATACCTTTGGCACAAAAAGATGAAGTAGCCTGCACAAGCGTTGCGATAGTGTGTTCGGAGGCCGAAACGAGCTCAGATTGCGATTTCGGCACCAGAAAGCGAAGCCTTTTTGATTTCTGAAACACCCTGAGTATGCGCACCAAAATTCGTGCGATTCTGAGACTGCAACTGGAGAGGTGTCAACGACGCCCTAGATGAAGCGGAGACCTGCTCTGATACCAATTGTTGGAGTTAGACATTTGCGGAAGTACGCGAAAAGCACAAGGAAGAAGAAGAAGCTTGGAGCAAAACACACAATACTAAATGTATTACCACTAGAATGTACAAAAATTAGTAGCCCGTTAGGGCAATAGGCGTATACAAGCCGGGGAAAAAAACCTCCTAAAGAGGGAAAAAGTGCCCTTGCGGTCCTATAGGCGTATATACAAGCCGGGGAAAAAAAACCTCCTAAAGAGGGAAAAAGTGCCCTTGCGGTCCTAGAGTGTTCACACACATCACTACCTAAATATATCAACAATGTTATTCAATTAATGATAATCGGTAGAGAAGAAAAGAAAATGACTTAAAATTGTCCAACAAGAAATTTTGAAATTCAAGTCTGAATGATGAAGTTATAGGGTTTGGAAAGTGAGCTTTCCTTCCTTCTCGAAACACGGATTCTTCAAGACTTTCTTCTTCTTATTCCGTCTCTCTTGTAAAGCTCTTCTCTGCCTCAAATTAGGGCCCCAAAGGTCTTTTTATACATGTTTTAGGCCCTTGTCTTTTATTGGAAAGTGGCAAAGCATATTGCTACATGTCTTGGTTAACTTTTTTGGGAGTTTCTAGAAACTTTTTGTGTGGCTGTTGGCAAAATATTTACTTGTGAGAATCCCAAAGGAAGCTCATCATAAGTCATTCAAGAGCATTGAAGAGGTTTACAATTAAGCTCATCATTTGCACATTTTTGTATTCTTGGATGAAATACTTCATGACACTGAGTTTTTGATGAGTTTGAAACCAACTATGTAGTATGTATACATCCATTATTTTAATCACTCTTATAGATCTATAATATTTTGACGTATACAAAACTTATTGATCACAGTTTCAAATTTTTTGCTTTCAAAAAGGCTTTTCATAAAAAAGAGAACATGGAGGCATTTATTCATGATGAGTAATTCATGATGAGTAAGAGGAGATCTATTGGTTGATGAAGTCTTAGCTTGAGGTGATTGATAGGAGGCTATAGGGTACACTTACATGCTAGTGTGCAAGAAGATTGATACAAGAGAATCATCAATCTTCTATTGCAATTATAGCAAGGAGGTGGAAGATCTACCCTTGATATAGAAGGCATCTGTTCCGCAAGAGGACCTTGTTGAGTACGATGCAAATAAAACCTTAGAGATTGGTGTTATAGTGGAACTAGAGTTTGATGATGAAGGAAATGCGAGTATCTTAAACAAAATTCCTATTTTCATCATCTTCTTCATCAAAATCTTGGAGCATAGATTGGGCATTTAATGAGATCATTACTTTCTAGCCTAAAGGCTGAACTTGGGAATGCTTTCTATCGAGATGCAGATTTTTTATGGGGAAAACAGATTCTGATAGCTTTTGGGATTACTATTCAGCCTATAAACGAGGTAATTGGGTTACTCTTTGGATTATCATTAGCTCATCATTTTCATCAAGAGGAGTGGAAGCTTGGACATCTTTGAGGTCAGCTTTGGAACCTTATTCATTATACCTCCATATGCTGGAGGCCCATATCTTCTTTGTCAATTCCTATGTTTAGTCCATATTCAAGCCACTTCTTTTTCATACTTTTTTTTTATACTCAACATTTACTCTGAGGATTATTATTAATCTCTTCCTAAATTATTCTACTGAAAGGGAATTTATTCCTACATGTTATTATTTTCAATTGCAACTTCCAAATGTAAGAAAAACAACAATTTTGTATCAAAGAAGATTATTTCAATTTTGTGGTGTTTATTTTAGATTTGTCATCTCCGGTTGGTTGAGTATGTCAATTTTATGTGTATCAAGAAATCAAATTTATTTCATGATATCCTTAATCATTTTATGATTTCTGTAGCTCTGTTTAACTCCTCTATTTTGTTATTAATCATTTATCTTATATGTTTCGCTCTTCTTTAGTTCATATATGGAGATGATGATTTGATCATCTTATCTCAATTGTCCTTATCATATTCATCTTCATAAACTTTGATATTTTTTGTTCTTTCTTTCAGACTTCATATTCAACTTTCAATTCCTCCTCACAGTTTTCAGATTTGTTTCAATTCATCTTTCTTTGTGTCAATCATGTTTTCTTTAGCTGTGTTTGAAATTGATAAATTTAAAGATGTTGGGTTTCATACTTGACAAACCAAAATTTAGTATCTTCTAATGAACTAAAACTTGTGGGAGGCAATCAAGAACTACATAGATTGAATCGATTTAGAAGAAGAATAACTCTCTTTTGGAGAAGGGGGTACTACAGTGAAAGGGTTCTAAAAAAAGCTTTTTAATGTTACACTCAATTTCCTTGAAGCCTAGAGAAATTGGGGGTGCAAGAAGTTAGGGAAAGGTCCTGTGGAGGTTTTTGGAGAAGAAAACGATGAAGGAGAAGGGATTCATGTATTTGTGTAATTTCCCTTTTTTTTTTTGGTATAATGTGAGTTGGGCATGTCGGACACATGTGAATAGAGTTCTCAGAGAGAGCTATTATTTGGAAGTGTTCTATGGAACTCCCATCGTTTGAATGCATAGGAGATGTTGTGTCTTTGGTTGATACTTGTGAGACCATCGATAGAATTTTGTGATATATTGACCTTGATCAACATGATGAAGCCATCCTCAAGCACTTCTCCTATGAAGTGATATCACACATCATTGTGTTTTGTGCATATCAATGTGTTTTGTGCATGTGGGAAACATAGGCGACACTCTGGCTGTCATATCCAAGTGCAAGGGCCTATCATGCATATCAAACTTAGTGTAAAGTTGTGCTAACTATATGGTTTTCTTGGAAGCATATGTCACTGAAATATATTCAGCCTCTGTTGTAGATAGTGCTACTATCCTCTGAAGTCCAAAGCACCATGAAACAACACCATCTACAAGTGTGTAAACATAGCCACTTGTGGATTTTCTTGTAAACACATCTCTTGTCATGTCAAAGTTACAAAATCCTCTCAATCCCAATGGACCCTTTCCTTAATATAGGCATTTGGCTTTAGTCACTTTTAAATACCTCAAGATGGACTTTTGATTGCTTCCTAATGAGCTTTGCCAACGTTAACCATGTATGGACTCACAACTCCCATTGCATGGGTAGTCTTTGGCCTAGTAGCAAGCATAACATATATAAGTGAACCACAAGCATTCTTAACCAGACATATGGCACACTGGCTATCACATCCAAGTGCAAGGACCTTATTAGGCATATCGAACTTAGCGTAGAGTTGTGCTTACCATATGGTTTTCTTGGAAGTCTATGTGGCTGAAATATATTCAGCCTCTGTTGTAGATAATGCAACTATCCTATGAAGTCCAAAGCACCATGGAACAACACCATCTACAAGTGTGTAAACATAGCCACTTGTCGATTTTCTTGTATCCATATCTATTGCCATATTAAGTTACAAAATTCTCCTATTTCCAATGGACCCTTTCCGTAATATAGGCGTTTTGCTTTATTCACTTTCAAATACTTTGATTGCTTCCCAATGAGCTTTGCCAGGTTAGCCATGTATCTATTCACAAAATCTCATTGCATGGATAATGTCTGACAGAGTAGCAAGCATAGCATACATAAGTGAACCACAAGCTTCTGCATATAGGACAGCTTTCTTGTAATTGTCTGCATCATCTCTCTAGGACAATCAGTTGTAGAGAGCTTCATATAGGGCTGCAATTGCAGTTTAAAAGGCTTTGAATCAGAGATTTGCAGCACTTTTTCAATGTATTTCTCGTGCTATTTATCCCTTTTTATCCTCATTCCAAGGATATGTTCAGCTTTTCTAAGGTATTTCATTGAAAAAGCAATGTCCAGCTGCAGTTTTAGAGCATTTAAAGTGCTCTTTTTCTTCAAAACCAGCATATTACATGATAGCCAAGATGTGGAAAAGGTTATCCTCGGAAAGCTTTCAAAGAGAACTATCGTTTTGAAGTGTATGTCTATACAGAAGGAGAGTCTTTTGGGCCTTTACCCCAATAATCGCCCATTTTAAAGGCCAACGAGGTTCTTTTAAAATTTAAGCTATGGACTTGCATCATATATATGCATTGATGATGTTGTCTTTGGTAGACACTTATTGAGATCAGCTATAGAATTTTGTGATATATTGACCCTGATCAATGTGATTAAGCCATCTTCAAGCACTTCTTTGATGAAGTGATACTATACATCATGTGTTTTGTACATGCATGAAATATGACATTCTTAACTAGACACATGGCATTTTGCCTATCACATCCAAGTGCAGGAGCCATATCAGGCACCTGACATACCAAACTGAGTGAAAAGTTGTGTTAACCATATGGCTTCTTTGGAAGCCTATCTGACTGAAATATGTTCAGCGGCTGTTGTATATAGTGCGAATATCCCCTGAAGTCTAGAACATCATGAAACAACACCATTTACAAGTGTGTAAGCATAGCCACTTATGGATGTTAATGTATCCACATCTCTTGCCATGTCAGAGTCACAAAATCCTCTGACTTCTAATGGAACTTTTCCACAAGATATGTATTTTCCTTGTCCCTTTCAAATGCCTCAAGGAGGAGTTAGTTGTTTCACAATGAGCTTTGATAGGATTAGCCATTTATTGGCTCACAACTCCCATTGCATGGGCAATGTCTGGCCTAGTAGCAACTGTAGAATACATGAGTGAACCACGAGCTGATGCATATGGGACACCTTTCATGTAATTTGGCTGCATCATTATTGCTAAGACAATCAGCCTTAGAGAGGTTCACATATGGCTCTGATCGGAATCCAAAAGACTTTGTGTCAGCCATATTAAATCTGTCTAGCACTTTTTTCAGCTTCTCCAAGGTCTTTCATTGAGAAAGCAGTGTTCAGGTGCAGTTTTAGAGCATTTAAGGTGCTCTTTTTCTTCCCAGCCAGCAACATCATCAACGTAAAGCACAAGAATCACTGGGCTGCCATCAACAATCTTATTGGTGTATAAACAGTGATCAATATGGCTTCTTTTAAACCAATGTTTGAGACTGAATACATCAAACCTCTTATACCACTGTCTCCGAGCTTGTTTCAGCCCATACAAGCATTGTTTTAATTTACGTACTAGCGTAGTTGCTTTGGAACTCATTTCAAACAACTTTTATGGTCCGGTGCGTATGGTTCCGCACCAGATTTATGCATAAATGTGGATGCTTAAAAAATCCCAAATCATTTATGGGGAGGTGTATTACAAAGATATTTCAAGTAACCTACTGCGTGGCTATGTATTGTAGCATCAAAAGACTTTGAATCTGCTTCCGCCGGTAGAAAAACATTAGCATCCATAGGAGTTTGCATAGGCTTTGAATCTTGCATTCCAAACTTTTCAGAATAGTTTCTCAATGTATTTCTATTGGATCATGAATATACAATTATCCTTGTCAATAAATTCAATGCCGAGATAATAATGTAGAAAGTTAAGATGATTAACCAAACATAGAACTTGTAACTTTTGCTTTCAACACCATAACCAACGAAGGTAATTTGGATTGTCGGTCATCAAGCTAACCATGATCCTTTTTGTCTATCTCAAACATAGAACTTGTAACTTTTGCTTTCAACACCATAACCAACGAAGGTAATTTGGATTGTCGGTCATCAAGCTAACCATGATCCTTTTTGTTTACATGAAAATATGATAGAAAATCAAAAACCCTAAAGTACCATAATAGGCTTGATAATGTATAATAACCTTTAAAGCTTTTGTAGATTCCTTATTAAGAATATGATTAGTTGTATGAATGGCATCAAACCAAAATTTGTGAGAAAGCTTCTTTGAAATTAACATGCTACATGTAAGCGTTTCAACATCATTTTTCTTTGGAGTAAGTACAATTGTGCGTAAATGAACAATATCTTTGTCTTTCAAGTAAGGCTTGAAATCATTATATTCATCACCTCTATCACTTATTAAAATTTGGATTTTCCATCGAGTTTCATTTTTAATCATAGCTTCAAATTTCTTGAATGTAGAAAAAACTTCTGACATTGTCTTTAAACCATCAAAATATCTCATAAAAGCATCAATGAACGGAACAAAATATCTCTGACCATAAATAGAGTATGCTCTCATTGATTCATTCACATATGAGTGAATAATTTGCAAGTTTCTTGTAGCTGTGATAATTCCATGCTTCTTGAAAAGTAATTCACGTAATTTTCCTTCCAAGCATCCTTCACGTTCATCTTGAAGTAATACATACTGAAGCTCTTCAAATGTTGTGTCTCTCTCTCTCTCTTGTGGAAAGAGAAAGAGATGCAACTAATGAACTATATGTTGAAGGTAGAAAATCGAAAGAGATGTATCTAATGAACCATATGTTGAGGGTAGAGAATTGATTAGGGTATTTATCATCTCTTCATCAACAATATTCACACCAACATTGAGAAGTTGATCATGAATATTATTTTAATTTCAGCTTGACAAGAGGTTTTTCTTGACTTGATTTGAGGTATAGTATGACGTTTCACACTTATCACAATAAGAGACATTGCTTGTGCATCTCCTGAATTTCTTCTCGATTTCTCTTTAGTAGGTTGTCCATCTTGTATGTCCTTGTATGTGGATGAATAAAGAGTCTCTTCTTCTTCCTCTATCTTCTACACCGAAATTGGAACAACATATCTCTTAGGAGAAGATCCAACATCCTCTTCTATTTGTCTTGGTCTTGGAAACTTGCCATTGACAATATTCTGTTGGAATTGGGGTGGGCCTCAATAACAATATTAATAACAGGTTTACAATATCTTCCAACACATGAACTTTAGCATACACACCTTATTACTCAAAAAGAGATGAGTGAGAGATAGAGGGAGAGTAGACAATAGTTTCAAGTGTAACGGTAAGCAAATAGCCCATCTACACTATTTTATATATGAATGTCAATTACAATGCGTGTAGATGATTACAAACTTTGAATCTAAGTAGAAATAGGGAACTAGATACAAGAATTTGTATGTGAAGTGCCTAAGAGGTATGAAGAGAGTGTGTGTGAGAATGTAGAGAATATGAACAATTTAGAATTGTTTTACAGCAAACACTAATTTTGATTCTGAAATTAGGGTTTCAGAAACCTAAAATCAGAAACTTCTGACCTTACAAGTAAGAAACTGATATAGACTTGTTACTCACGGTAAATCAGCAATAAGCTGATGGTTGGCTGATACTTACTCCTCCACAAGATCACCAAGTGTGGAGCAAACCACCTCTATGTGTGTAGAACACTTCCTCCAAGCTGCATTGATCAATGAGTTGATCTCCAATGATGTCTTGAATGACCCCCATGGGTCCTTTATATAGTTTTAGGCTGCCCCAAGCGATCAAATCCAAAAGCATGCGAAAAGCAAAAGCTTGTGCCATAATTTTGCGAAAATCTAGCTTTTTAGGATCATAAATTACTTAAATCTGCTGCGATCAGTCAACTGCACCATCAGATATAGCTGAGGGTGCTTTCCTTGATCTATGGGCTGAGATGGACCAAATGAGGTAAAAACACATTTTATGACAGAAATTAGGGTTAGGGTTTTTATGAGAGAAATTAGGGTTAGGGTTTTCTCCTGATCTGGACCTCTGATGATTGAACGTTATAAATCAAATGAAAGCTCTTTTCAAGTTCTATGTGATAAGCCAATAAAAAATTTGGACCTTCTGTACTCAAAAATTGGCTAAGTCCCAAAATTAGGGATACTGGAATTTTAGGGTTATGGACAATTATGACATTGTTTCCAACAATCCCCTCCTTCAATTGTCATAATGGTACAAGGTTCAATAATTTGCAAAACTTTTGATACCTTCAAAATTTCAGATCTCTGCAAATAAATCTCTTATCTGATTTCCATTGAATTTTGAGCTTATTGTGCATGAACTAGATACTTGAGAGACCGCAAATTGAATGCGAGGACGTGTATTACATAAATAGATCAAGCAACCAACTTCTTGACTATACAAAGTGGCATCAAAAGGTTTTGAATCTGCTTTTGCCCGTAATGACACATTAACATCCATGGGTGTTTGCATAGGCTTGGAATCTGTGATCTTAAACTTTTTCAATAATTTCTCAATGTATTTCTGCTGCGTTATGTAGATACACTCATCTTTGTACTTGAACTCAATCCCAAGATAATCATGCGAAATACCTAATTCATTCATATCAAATGTATGCTTAAGTTGTGCTTTAAAATATTGAAGATATAAATCCTTGGGGCTTTTCATGATCATATCATCATTATATATGATAGTAATAATCAAAACATCTTTCTCAACTTTAACATAAAGAGCGGGAGTGACATTTGAGTTTTCAAAACCAATAGATAAGAGATAGATATGTATCTTCTCATACCAAGCTCTTGGTGCCTACTTTAGTCCATACAAAGCTTTAAATAGTTTGCATACTAAATGCTCTTTATTTGTCTCCTCAAAACCTTCTGGCGGCTTAATGTAGACATCTTCACGAAGATCAACATTAAGAAATGCAGTTTTGATATCTAATTGGTATATATTCCAACCAAAGAATGCAACAAGAGAAAGTACAGTTCTACCTACTGTGATTCTAGGAGTAGGTGCAAAAGTCTCATCATAGTCAATACCTTTCTTTTGTGCATAACCTTTGAATGCTAACCTTGCTTTATACTTGTCAATGGTATCATCTTCTTTTCTTTTGATTTTGAAGATCCACTTAACACCAATTGCATTTTTACCTTTTGGTAACTCACAAAGCTTCCATGTTTAATTCTTATGAATAGAATCAATCTCTTCTTGCATAGCTCTCTTTCAAACAAGACTTTGTACTTCATCTTGAATATTAACTGGTTCATTCTCAACTGAAGTTAGTACTAAAATGTTATGAATCTCCAAATGTTATGAATCTCCAAATGTTATGCATAATTTACCCGATGTGCTTGTTCTCTCCTTGTCTGACTTCGGGTTCATCTTGTGAAGTTCCCGGTGTCCTTCCAAGTTTGATACAACCACCTCGGCGTATTCTTGAAAAGTGGTGAAATCTCTTTTGATTCTTTAGTATCTCTTTCTCCTTGAACTTTGGAATCTTCTCCAACTTCATAAGTAAGAACATCAAGAGGTATTGATGATGGACTAGGTACTTATGTAGGTAGTGAAATTCTCTCTTCACCTTTATCAAGTGCATCTTTTAGGGTTTGATAAGGTTCATCACCCCCTTTGTATGGCTGAATATAAGAATCCAAATTCCTTTTAAAAAATGCATAATTATTTGCTTTTATGAAATTTGGAATCTCTGTCTTTTTATAAAAAATCTGACTTTCTTCAATATATGCATTGTGTGAGAGTAGGATATCACCTGTATCTAAAACATAGAATCTGTATCCTTTGCTTTCAACAACATAACCAATAAAGACAGCTGTAATGGCTTTTACATCGAGCTTACTACAATCCTTTTTTTCAATGTGAACATAAGCGGGAGAACCAAAAACTTTAAAATAAATCACATTGGGTTTTTTCCCATAATAAACTTCATAAGGTGTGATAACCTTTAAAGCTTTTGTGGAAAACCTGTTCAGAATGTGTATGTACTGCATCAAACCAAAACTTGGGAGAAAGCTTTTTGGATGACATCATAGTACATACTACGCATCATCTCAACAAGTATCCTATTTTTTCTCTGCAACATCATTCTGTTCTTGCATGTAAGCAATAGATGTTAGTGCAAATAGCAAGCCTAAGTGCTTGACTATTATCTTAGGACTACACATTAGTTTATGCACCTCACATGGAGGGTCACATATGAACAACCACTTGTCAATTTGATTGCATTCACCTTGGGTAAATGTAAAATTCAAGAAAAGGTAGGAATCTCTTGATGTTGGAGATCTAAACCCACGACTCATGTGGTAGCAAGAATCAATTCAATCATACCTAAAGTGTAGGAACATTTTTAGGTGAGGGGAATTTCAAATTTCAAACTCACTCGATGAGTATAACTAGAGGTGGTTTAGTCGCCGGGCAAGCGTGCCATTTTCTGAGAGGATTGAAGCTACATCATTGAGCATACATTGAGCTTAACTCATGTATGAGTAGTCCACTACAATTCCCTTGTATCATATGTGCATTATCGTATACTAATTGATAAATTTCTTCATGATCATTTCTATCTACTTTTCTGTGTTACATTTTCATCACTTCAGTGATTTTGCAGAAGTGATTTCTTTGTGTGTACTCAACCAATTGCTCCACTTTAACGTCGTATAGTTAGAGTGAAGAGTCTACTATATACCTATCAAGTTTCATTAGTTTTGGTTTAGCCAATATAGAGATCTTAAGTGAGAAAGTCGACTCTGTTTGCATACCTTCATGCTTCTGAAATGTCAGGATGACCCTCTTGAGTTGCTAAAATTATTTCTCTGTGTATGGTGCCTCTAGATTCATGAAATAACTTGTGTTAGTTAGCTATACACTTGAATTAGATGTGTGCAAAAGCTCTCTGGTCAATTCGTACAAGGTTGTAAGCTCTAAGCAAAACACTAAGCACTTCTATTCCCAAATAGAAGGTTTCTTCACAGTTCTAGTACATTCAAATCATCTGTTTTGATGCAAACTTTTGGAAGTGATATTCCAAAGTATCTAGTCGGTCGAAATGCATAATTGTGAAGCCAAAGGAGTCTACTAAGCATCACTGGAGCTAACTTGGCAGGTTTAGAGCAGGTTTTGTGCAACACGAGCTCATCTTTGGAGTCTAACCTTCCACCTCCTCACAGTGGTATCAGAGCAACAACAAATCAACATGGGAGATGGTTTTCTTTCATCCATAGACAAATTGGTTCGAGCTAATTACTTAGCTTGGTCACTTAGAATGGAAGCATATCTTCAAGGGAGAAACCTCTATGGCTACATTTTTGGAGATGAGATGATGCCAATCCTTAGAAGCAAAGGACAACCAACTCAAGAAGAACAAGAGAGGTTAACCACATGGTGCTCAAAGGATGCTTTAGCCAGGTCATACATTCTTAACTCAATGTGTGGTTTTTTACTTCCACACATAAGGAATTGCAAGACTTGGAATGCTCTTGAAGCATTCATCTCATCAAGTACCAAGGCAAGGAAGAATCAACTCTGGATGGAGTTCACTACACTCAAGAAGATGCTGTTGGAATTTGGGGCCCAAGGATCGTTCCAATACTAAAAACCTTTGAGCATACACACTTAATTAATCAAGATGATATGTGAGAGATAGAAAAAAAGAGATCTTGAGACAAGGATAGGGAACGTAAGCAGAACGCTTACTTACTAAAAAATAGATGTCCTAATTACAACATGGGAGTACTACTCAACCATATAATGTGGTGCACTCACTAATGGAAGAATAGCCAAGAAGATGATGATACAAAATTCAGATTATGTTGTTATAATCTGAGTGTGTGTGAAGCGAATGAGCAACGAAGTGAAACTAACCTCACAAGAAAGACCAACAAATCTGAAAATCAGAAAACCCTAATTCTGAAATTAGGGCTCAGAAACCCTAAAAACAGAATATAAGGCTAACTTACAGAAGATAGCTATCCATTTTACACCTATAGCTTTCTTTCCCTCCGGTAACTCACATAGCTGCCAAGTTTGATTCTTATGAATAGAATCAATCTCTTCTTGCATCGCTTTTTTCCAAATAGGAATATTAAGTGCATCTTTAACACATGCAGGTTCATCTTCAACTGTCGTAAGTGCCAAAATATCATGAATCTCAAAGTCTTCAACAAAACTTACATGATCTTTTTGTTGTTGTTGTCTAGTCTGACTCCTTGTTCTTCCTATAAAAGTCTCTATACCACTATCTTTCCAAGTATGATGTAACCATGTAGGTGTATCCTTAAATAGTGGTGATACTCTTTCTGACCCTTCAGCTTCCACAGGTTCTGGAACTTGTCCTTCTCAGGTGTTAGGACTTTCTGGAACTCTAGTACTTTCTTTCATTTCTGGAACTAAAGTCTCTTGTGGAACTGACTCTGTAGAAGGTTGTGAAATTCCTCTTTCTTCAACTCTTTCTTGAATCCTAGGAATTTTAACTCCCTCCTGATATGGCTGAATATGTACATCCAAATTCCTTCTAAAAAATCCAACCATAGCCACAAATTTCTTGAACATAGGAAAGACTTCTGACTTCAACTTAAGACCATAGATCCATGAGTATCTCGTAAAATCATCAACGAATAGAACAAAATACTTGAAACCTTGAATAGAGTCTTCTCTCATAGGTCCATTCACATCTGAATGACTAATCTGCAATTTCTTGGTAGCTGTAATATGACCATGTTTCTTGAAAGGTAGTTTATGCATCTTACCTTCAAGACAACCTTCACATATATCTGAATCATCTGGTAGCTCGAATGAGGGTAAACTCTCAACCATACCTCTGTCTTTGATACTCTTGAGAGCTCCAAAACTTATATGTCCAAATCTTTCATGCCATAGCTTCATATCTTCCACCGGTGACGAAGATTTGACCGCATATGCCTGACTGATTTTTGACAAAACAAAAATCCCTCTTGTATGCTCACCTTGCAAAATACACTTCTCTTCTTTGTGTGACAAAACCTTACAAAGGTCTCTCTGAAATACAACTTTGAAACCATCACCTAAAAATGCAGATATGGATAGCAGATTCTTCTTCATTTCAGGTACATATAAAACATCTGAAATCTGAAAATTACCACCTTCTCTCGACTTTAGGGTTACTGTACCTATTCCCACAACATCCAAATCATTGCCATCTGCAATAGTAACTCTTCTACCTATAGAATAGGAAAGAGAAGAAACACATCTCTGCAACCTCTCATATGCTTTGTAGCACCTGAGTCAAATGTCCAAGGATTTGCTGAAAGAACTTGTAAAGCTACCGGATCAAAAGCTACTTCCTCAATGGTGATACAGGCATAAGAATCACCTTGAGATTTTCCTTTTTTATCATCTTCTGCAACATTACCTGATGCCTTTTTCTTTTCTGTTGCAATCCTTTTCTGACAAGCTGATATAAAATGTCCAGGTTTCTTGAAGTAATAACATAATGCTTCCTTCTTTTTAGAAGACTTCTCTTTAGATGTAGTAGAAACAGAATCTGAAGTAGAAGGTGAAAGGGACTTACTTTCCTTCTTGGATTATTTTTCCTTCTTCTCCTTCTTTCTTCTTTTTACCCTTTGATGAAGATAAAAGTGCTTCTTCATTCTCTTCCATTCCCTTCAACTGATCTTCATCTTGAAGTAACAAGAACTCTAACTCTTCAAATGTAACCTCTCTATCTCTTGTGGTAAAGGTAAGAGTGGTTATGAAAGAGCGATATGAGATTGGAAGTGAATTAATCAGCGTATTTACCATTTCTTCATCAGATATCTAAACTCCTACATTTAGAAGTTGATCTCTCAAGTCAACGAGTCTCGTAATGTGGGTTTGAATTGACTCACCTTCCTTCATCCTTGTATTTGCTAGTTGTCTCCTCAAGTGAGCTTTCCTAGCAGGATTTTTGCTCTGAAAAAGATTCTCAAGCTTCAACCAAGCTTGTCTAGAACTTCTACAAGATCTGATCTGTGGTAGAATATGCTTTTTGACACTCATTGCTATGAATGAGAGTGCTAAAGCATCTCTAGAATCCCATCTTGCCTGATCTTCAGTAGGAGGAACTCTGGGTAAAGATCTATGTGTGACTCTGGATGTAGAAGTGGTTACCTCTTCTTCAGTTGGTTCTGTGATTGCAACTCCAGTACCTCTTGAAGCTGTTGTGTCCCCTTCTTCGCCTTCTCGTCGTGGTCTTGTTAAGGACTTTGTCACTAACAAATTCATCATCATGAAACTCTACATGGGATAATTAGAAGATCCATCCAACTTGTCCTCAATCTCAATTCTAATCTCACTCATTTTAACTAAGTGTGTATGTCAATTATGCTATGATACCAAGTGTTGGAATTTGGGGCCCTAGGATCGTTCCAATACTAAAAACCTTTGAGCATACACACTTAATTAATCAAGATGATATGTGAGAGATAGAAAGAAAGAGATCTTGAGACAAGGATAGGGACGTAAGTAGAATGCTTACTCACTAAAAAATAGATGTCCAAATTACAACATGGGAGTACTACTCAACCATATAATGTGGTGCACTCAGTAATGGAAGAATAGCCAAGAAGATGATACAAAATTCAGATTATGCTGTTATAATCTGAGTGTGTGTGAAGCGAATGAGCAACGAAGTGGAACTAACCTCACAAGAAAGTGCAACAAGTCTGAAAATTAGCAAACCCTAATTCTGAAATTAGGGTTCAGAAACCCTAAAATCAGAATATAAGGCTAACTTACAAAAGATAGCTGCCACCACCTTGTAGAAGACTCCTTGCTCCAAGAGAGTAGCCTCTCCTTCACCAAATCTTCACCTCCAAAGCTTCAGAACTCCAAAACTCTAGCTTGTGGATTGTTAAAGAGTGTGTCAACATGCTCCTTATATAGTTTTACTCCCATCCAATAAATCTAGCGATCCAAATAGCGAAAATCAGCTTTTTAGCGATTAAATTTGCGATCGCTATTTTTTAATTAGCTTTTCGCTAATTTTAGCTTTTCTTGATTAATAAAAACTCCATCGCTAAAAATATGCTTTATTTTAAATTTGATCGCCCACATAATGTTGCTTTTGGTCAACTGACATTATAACCTAGCTTTTTCAAGTTTGGACCTTGATAAAATGCTTTTCCTCCATTTTGAGCTGAATTAGGGTTTGGCTTTTCTCCTTGTTCTGATCTCTGATGGAAAAATGAAGTATACCACTAGATAGCTCTCGCAAAGCTCTATCTATCTAGCCTAAAAAAGTTTTACCCAAACTGTACAAAAAATGCTAAGTTCAAAATGTAGAATTGCTGGAATGTGGACCATATGTACATTGACTTCCAACAGATGCCCAAGCAAAGTGTGACTAATTTTGTCACCAAAATGAAGGACATCAGATCAACTTGGGAGCATTGGAGAAGTCATTGATGAAGAGCTGATAGTAAGGCAAGTGATCAATGGAATGAAGGCAGATGACAAACGGGAAGCTTTCACCATAGTCATGGACCTCTACATGGATATGAAGGTTCTTGATTTCAACACTCTCATGGGACAATCGTTCACACATGAGGCAAAGCTTATGAAGAATGGAGACAACTCAAAAGGTAATCAATCCTTTTCCCTATATACAGATAAGAACAAGAGTAAGGATGGTAAAGGCAAGAGTAAAAAGTATGATGATGAAGGTAGTACCTCTCAAGCAAACTTTGCAGGTAGAGGTAGAGGCTCAAGAGGCGGAGGTAGAGGAGGAAGACAAGGAAGGGAGAGATCTCAAAGCTCCTCTCCATGTCCCATATGTGGCTTAACTAACCATATTACTGAGAATTGTCTCTGGAACCCTAGAAACCAAAGAGGAAGAGGCTACAACAAAGGTGGATATGGAAGCTCAAGAGGAAGATTCATAACAGTGGTTACAACAACTCATACGACAACAATAATTATCAAGGAGGATATAATTATCAAGGAGGATACAGGGAAGGAGAGACTACATGTAGATGATCAAACTCAAGAGGAGTCATTACTTTTGATGAATATGACCATGAAGCAAGGTAAAAAAGATGAATATGTATTCTATATAGACTCAAGTTGCTCAAATCATGTAGCACGGAATGTAGCTCTACTCTCAGACTTGGAAGACCGAAGGAATAGACATGAAGTCCAAACAGGAGATGACACAAGGCATCCAATGGAAAAGATAGGCAATGTGAAGGCTTCAGATGGTAATATGAACCTATTGAGCAAGGTATTGTATGTACCAACCATTACCAAAAATCTCATAAGTATTGGTTAAATTATGGAGAAACGATTGCACGTCAGGCTCACACAAAATGGAGCATTCGTTGAAGATCCACATCAGGGATTCAAGAGGATAGCAAGAGGAGAAAAGTCATGTAGATTATTTACATTTGAGCTCCAAGATACTAGGAACATGGCTTTGCTCAATTATGATAGTCAAACATTATCAGAATTGGAAAATTGGCACAAAAGGTTAGCTCACATATGTGAAAGGTCCTTGACGCAAATCAGGGATCAAAGTGTGCTTGGTCTACCAAATATCTCCAAGAAACATATGATTTATAAATGCAGTGCTTGCCAATTTGGCAAATCTCACAGACAACCCTTCACAAAGAAGGGATATATTCATGGAGACTTATTGGAGATAGTCCATACAGATGCATGGGACCCAGCAAGGAGCCTTCAATCTTTGGATTGAGGTACTGTGTGTCTTTCATTGATGATTATAGCAGATGGACAATATTATACTTTATGAAGCATAAAGATGAAGTGTTCTCTTGTTTTAAGGAATATCTAGCACTTGTTGAAAATCAAACAGGAAAGACTTTGAAGAGGCTAAGGTCATATGGTAGGGGCGAATATATCTTCCATGACTTTGATGCTTATCTCCAAGAGAGGAATCAAAAGAGAGATTACAACCAGGTAAATGGAGTGGAAGAAAGGAGAAATAGAACCATAGTGGAGGCTGCAAGATCAATGCTCAATGAGAAGAAGTTGCCCAATTACCTATGGGTAGAGGCTGTATCCAGAGCCACCTATCTGATCAATAAACTCCCATCAAAAGCATTGGATGGGATTACATCCTATGAAGCATGGAATGGAAGAAGACCCAACCTTGATCATTGCAGGATCTTTGGGTGCATAGCATATGCACGCATACCTTCACAAATTAGAGGCAAATTGGATCCAATGGCAAAAAAGTGTATATTCATTGAGTATGACCTTAATCAGAAGGGTTATAGATTATATAATCCAAACAATAAAGGTTTCATTGTTAGTAGAGATATTGTTTTTGATGAAAACGAATCTTGGTTTGAAAATGGTTGCAGGAAAATCAAACTTCCCTATGACCTAGAAGAAGATTTTACAACACTATCAAAGAGGAATGAACATACACATGAAGACTCAAGTGATTCTGATGATGATTAGAAGGCTCTAAGAAGAGAATTCAATTCTTGGAACTCCAAAGGTAAAGTTAAAGTACAAGAGATGAGAGATGTGGCAGAATCATCTCAACAAACTATAAGGAGATCTACTAGAGAAAAAAGGAAGCCAGAAAGGTATGGTTATGACGCATCCTTGGTCACTAAGCATTCCATTTATATTGCTCAGGATACAAACTCAGAAGAACCATCAACATATGAAGAGGCAAAGAAGAAACCAGAATGGAGAGATGCCATGGAAGAAGAAATTGAAGCCCTACAAGAAAATCAGACTTGGGAATCGGTTCCCAAGAATCTATGAAGATCATTGGATTAAGATGGATTTACAAGGTACAAAAGAATTTCGATGGCTCAATTAATAGGTTCAAAGCAAGGCTTGTGGTAGAAGGGTTCGCTCAAACCCAAGGTATAGATTATGAAGAGACATTCTCACCTGTGGCAAAGATGCCTACTATTAGAATACTCATGAGTATCGCATCTTCTAAGAATTGGAATATCTATCAAATGGATGTTAAAAATGCTTTTCTAAATGGTTGGATTTCTGAGGAGGTATACATGGCTAAAATTCCTGCCTTTGAAGATGAATCATATCTAGAACATGTATGCAAGTTAAGGAAAGCCTTGTATGGCTTGAAGCAAGCTCCCGGAGCTTGGAACCATAGATTGGTCACTTATTTATAGGATAAAGGATTTATGGTGAGCAAGGAAGATCCATCCCTCTTCATAAAGAGGAATCACTCAGAGGTCATATATCTCTGTGTATATGTGGATGATATAAGCATTACAGGTAATGATGCAAATGGAATCAAGAGGATCAAGGCTCATATGAAAGAAGAGTTCAAGATCAGTGATCTTAGCTTACTCACTTACTTCGTAGGTTTGGAAGTAGTATATACAGAAAGAGGTATGTTCCTAACTCAGAGAAAGTACATTGGAGATATGCTCTACAAATTCAAGATGGAAAATACAAAGGTTGCAGGTATACCCATGGAGGTAAATCATAAACTAAGTGCTCATGAAGGTGAGCTAATTGAAGATGTGACTAGTTACCGAAGCTGACTCAGTGAAAGTACATTGGAGATATGCTCTACAAATTCAAGATGGAAAATACAAAGGTTGCAGGTACACCCATGGAGGTAAATCATAAACTAAGTGCTCATGAAGGTGAGCTAATTGAAGATGTGACTAGTTACCAAAGCTTACTTGGAAGCTTAAACTATACTACTCTAATTAGAGTTGATATATGCTATGGAGTTAGTGTGCTAAGTCAATTCATGCACACTCCAAGGAAGCCTCACATGGAAGCAGCTAAAAGAATCTTAAAGTATTTAAAGGGCACAATTAATGAAGGGTTATACTACCCTTATACCTCTGATTTAGATGTCAAACTATTTTTTGATGCAGATTGGGTAGGTTTACAAAGATGATAGGAGAAGCACATCAAGCTATCTCACTTTTGTAGGTACCAAATTGATTTCCTGGTCATCAAAGAAGAAACCTACAGTTTCACTTTCATCAGTTGAAGCTGAATACAGAGGACTAGCAAATGCTACTCAAGAAGCTATGTGGATAAAGACCCTATATTCAGATTTAGGGCTGATTACTTCTACTCCACACATATTTGGAGACAACATTAGTTCATTGCATCTTGTTGCTAACCCTATCTATCATGCCAGGACCAAACACATTGAACTTCACTACCATTATGTCATAGATAAGATGATGAGTAAGGAGATACAACTCTCATATGTATCCACACATCAACAGTGTGCAAATATGATGACAAAGGCATTGGATGGAGGCAAATTGAATAAATTTAAATCAATGATTGGTTTGCAGGAAATCATGAAGAACTGAAGACTTAAGCATCTTAGGCTTGAGGGGGAGCTGTTAGTGCAAACAGCAAGCATAAGTGCTTGGCTATTATCTCAAGCCTACTCATTAGTTTATGTATCTCACATGGAGGGTCACATATGAACAACCACTTGTCAATTTGATTGTATTCACCTTGGATAAATGTAAAAGTTCAAGAAAAGTAAAGAATCTCGTGATGTTAGGGAGCTGAACCCACGACTCATGTGGTTGCAGAAGTGATTTCTCTGTGTGTACTCATCCAATTGCTCCACTTTAACTTGGTATAGTTAGAGCGAAGAGCCTACTATATATTTATCAAGTTTCATTAGTTTTGGTTTAGCCGATAGAGAGATATGAAGTGAGAAAGTCGACTGTATCTTCATGCTCTTGAAATGTCAGAATGACCCCCTTGAGTTGCCAAAGTTATTTCTCTGTGTATGATTGCTCTAAATTCATGAAATAACTTGTGTTAGTTAGCTATACACTTGAATTAGATGTGTGCAAAAGCTCTTTGGTCAATTCATACTAGGCTCTGAGCTCTGAGCAAAACATTGAGCACTTCTATTCCCAAAATAGAAGGTCTCTTCATAGTTCTAGTACATTCAAATCATCTATTTTGATGCAAACTTTTGGAGGTGATATTCCAAAGTACCTAGTGGGTCTAAATGCATAATTGTGAAGCCAAAGGAGTCTACTAAGCATCCCTGGAGCTAACTTGGAAGGTGTAGAGCAGGTTTTGTGCAACACCAACTCATCTCTGGAGCCTAACCTTCCACCTCCTCACAATAGTGAGCTGATGAGAAATACCTTTGTCTTCAAAAAAAGACTTAAAGTCTTTAGACATGTATTCTCGTCCTCTATCACTTCTCAAAATTCGGATCTTTGACTCACTTTCATTTTAAACCATAGCTAAGAACTTCTTGAAAGTAGGAAAGACTTCTGACTTTACTCTAAGTCCCTAAATCCAAGAGTATATGGAGAAATCCTCAATGAAAGTAACGAAATACCTGAATCCTTGAATAGAATCTGTTCTCATTGTACCATTCACATTTGAATGTATGATCTCCAACTTCCTCGTAGACGTGATATATCCATGTTTCTTGAAAGGAAGTTTGTGAAGCTTTCGTTCAAGACATCCTTCACATGACTCTACATCATCTGACTCTGCATCATCTGACTCTGCATCATCTGGTAAAGCAAAAGTAGACAAACTCTCCAATATACTATGATCTTTGATGTGCTTGAGAGTTGTATATATGATATGACCAAACCTACCATGCCATAATTTCATGTTCTGCTTAGGTGTAGAAGACCTAGCAACATTAGCATGGCTAATTTTGGATAACACAAACATGCAACTTTTATTTTCACCTTGAAGTAGACAATGCTCCTCATCTTGTGAGAGGATCTGATATGAATCTTTCTTAAAATCAACTTTAAAACCATCTGTTTCTTCTCATTAAAAGTCCTTGTTATGCATTTTGCTATGAAATGATCTTGTTTCTTTTAGTAATGGCGAATTTCTTTTTTTGAAGTAGATGTAGTAGAAGACTTTTCTTTGGGTGTAGAGGAAGCATTAGGGGTAGGGCTAGAAGTTTTAGGAGTAGAAGACTTACTCTCCTTCTTAGATTGCTAACTCTCCTTCTCCTTCTTTATGGTTTACTTCTTCTTCTTCTTTTTCCCCTTTGATGATGATAACATGGCTTCATCATTCTCTTTCATATTCTTTTGTTGATCTTCGTCTTGAAGTAACAGGAACTGCAACTCTTCAAATGAAAGTTCTCTATCTCTTGTAGAAAGAGATAAAGAAGTAACAAAAGCACGATATGAGGATGGAAGTGAGTTTAGAAGTGTATTTACCATCTCTTCATCTGAAATAGTTACTCCTACATTGAGTAATTGATCTTGTAAATCTTTGAGCTTCAAAATATGCGGCTGAACTGACTCACCAGCTTTCATCCTTGTGTTGGCTAGTTGTCTCCTTAGATTAGCTTTCCTAGCAGGGTTGCTCCTCTGAAAGAAATTCTCTAACTCCAACCAAGCCTGACGAGAGGTTTTTTATGACCTGATTGGGGTATAATATCCCTCTTGACTCCCATATCAATATATGAAAGTGCTTGTGCATCCCTTGAATCCCATCTAGATTGCTCTTATGTAAGAAGTAATCTGGTAGTATGGACTCGTGATGATGAAGTAGTTCCTTCTTCTTCTTTATTAACCTCCTGTCGAGCGAAAATATGAACAGAAGGTCTTCTAGAAGATGAAGAAACATCTTCTCCGACTTGTCTTGGCCTTGGATAAGTGCCATTGATAATACCCCATAAGTCCTTTGATACTAACACATTCATCATCATAAAACTCCACAACTATCCTTCAAGCTTGTCTTCATTCTAAAGTCTATAATCACTCCCCTTGTTAAGGGTGTATGTCAACTACGTTCTGATACCAAATGTTGGAATTGGGATGGGCCTCAATAACAATATTAGTCACATGTTTACAGGTTCTTCCAACACATGAACCTTAGCATACACACCTTAATACTCCAAAAGAGATGAATGAGAGATAGAGAGAGTAGACAATATTTTCAAGTGTAATGGTAAGCAAATAGCTTATCTACACTATTTTATGTATAAATGTCAATTACAATGTGTGTAGATGATGACAAACTTTGAATCTAGGCAGAAAATAGGGAACTAGATACAAGAATTTGTATGTATAGTGCGTAAGAGGTATGAAGAGAGTGTGTGTGTGTGAGAGAATGTAGAGAATATGAATAGTTTAGAACTGTTTTTGTTTTACAGCAAACCCTAAAGGTTTCAAAAACCCTAAATCACAAACTAGTGACCTAACAAGTAAGAAACTGATATAGACTTGTTACTCACAGTAAATCAGCAATAAGCTGATGGTTGGGTGATACTAACTCCTCCACAATATCACCAAGTGTGGAGCACACCACCTCAATGTGTGTAGAACACTTCCTCCAAGCTGCATTGATCAATGAGTTGATCTCCAATGATGCCTTGAATGACCCCCATGGGTCGTTTATATAGTTTTAGACTGCCCATAGCGATCAAATCCAAAAGCATGAGAAAAAGCAAAAGCTTGTGCCACGATTTTGCGAAAATCATAAAAAAAAAGCGATAGCTTTTTAGGATCATAAAAAATTGCTTTTCTTGCTTAAATCTGCTGTGATCAGTCAACTGCTCCATCAGATAGACAATTGAGAGTGCTTTCCTTGATCTATGGGCTGAGATGAACCAAATGAGGTAAAAACACATTTTATGACAGAAATTAGGGTTAGGGTTTTCTCCTGATCTGGAGCCCTGATGACTGAATGTTATATATCAAATGAAAGCTCTCTTCAAGCTCTATCTGATAAGCCAATAAATTTTTTTGACCTTCTGTACCCAAAAATTGGCTGTCCTAAAATTAGGGGTGCTGGAAGTTTAGGATTTTGGACTACTTTAACATTGTTTTCAACATATTCCACAAATCTTTGGACACTAAAAGATTCATCATCATAAAACTCCGCGTAGGATAGTTAGACATTCCATCAAGTTTATATACTTGTTCGAGTCTTTCTGTAATCCCTCATCTTAGGAATAAGTGTGTATATGTAATAAGCTTTGATACCAAGTGTTAGAAGTATGGTAAGCCCTCACAGATTCATAGGATCTTTCACACAATGGAAACCTTGCTCATATACACAACTTGAACCAAATCAGATAGAGAAAGAGACAGCAGACATAAACGAGCAGCAAGTGCTACTCAAAAAATAATTTCAAATTGATGGAATGACCATTGACTATACAATGTATGTAAGTACAAAAGTAATATAGAGGTTGAAAATTGAATGTTTCTAGATACATAAAGTGATGGTAAATAAGTTGGAGAAAGAATATCAAGCCTATGAGCTGTGTGAAAGTGTGAAGATTTGCTACAAAACTTGAATATACTTTTTTTTTTTTTTAATGTAAGAAACTGCAAGGACTTCTCAACTTGAAATATATGGCTGGAATAACTTGGTACAGCTGCAAGAAGAGGAGTGGTACAGAAAATATGCAGCAAACTGATTATAACCAATTGTAGACACACACAAGAGTGTGTGTAGAAGAGGTGGGAGCAACAAATCAACATAAACAGCAACAAAACTGATCACCAACAGGCAGCAGCAACTCCAGCAAGAACGCCCACTAGCTTGAGTGTAGATGATAGGTTATGTGCTTCATGTGATTAATTTATAGATCCAAGCAGCCAATGTGGAAAAATTGGCGAATAAATAGCTTTTTGGGCATATATTTTTTCGTCAGCAGCTTTTTTAGGCATGGGATGCTGAGTTGGCATCAGTTTGGTGATGTGACACCCTTAATTTAGGCGCCTTCACTTATTACCCTTGGATTAACTTGCTTTTTCCCAAATTAATAGGATTAAGACATGTGGCATATGGAAAACAAGCTGAAAAGAAGCAAACTAGGGTTTGTAATTTGAGGTACTTAGATTTGTCATATGGCCAAGTATCATATACCATTAGATACCTCTCAATGAGTACTTTAAGAATATGCAATGATAATTTTTGACCATTTTTTACCAAAACCATTTTGGGAAATGGTGACGTGAAATTAGAGTTTGCTTGAAATTTAGGGTTTATAGCTCACAAGAAACATGTTTTCCAACACTTTCCTTATGAAATAAGAAACAGGGCCAGTAACTGATCAAAGAACTATCATATGAGATATAATGGGATATGACTTGTCATAATTGACTCCTTTGTTTTGAGCGAAATTTTTGGAAACTAGTCTTGCTTTATAACATTCAATTTATCTGTGTTCCTTAAAATCCGGAAAATCTATTTAGGCTCAATAAATAATTTCCATTTGCATCACTTTCATCAATCGTTGATCTTTAAGTGCATCTTCAACTGCTATAGGTTTTTCTTCTGCAACAATCAAAGAAAGTATGGAATCTAAATATAAATTTTCATGATAAAAATCAATACCTTCAATTAAATCAGCTCTTGTGATTTCCTTTGTGCTTTCTTCACTTGAATCCTTGTTTTCTTATTGAGAGGTTAATCCATCTTTGTACTTTTGTCATGTATTTGTAGCCCAGAATGGGATCTTTGTGAATACTGATAGTAACCTTTTCTACAAGATTTCTGCTGAAGAGTAGGCGAAAATCTTGAAGGAGAATAAGAGAGGGAAGAAGGTCAATAAGTAGGCTGAACATACTGACTAGATTGTTGTATTTCAACAATTTCCATGACATCAGAATCTCCAAAAGAAAATGGAAGCATATTTTCAAAAATTCAGATTTTGTGAACTGCGCAAGAATAGCATCAAGGTTTATATTAATATTGATTGCTAAAAGCTAGCACTAAAACCTAAAAATTCAGCTTTTGAACTATGGAACATCAAAAAACATTACTTTCAGTTTGTAGATTAATTGAAGAACCGCTCAAATAATTGCTGATGCTTTGAATGTAAAAGCGCTACTTGATTCCTTAAAGCATCAAATCTCTGAATTTGATCATAATAAAATATACTTTCTTCCCTTTTTTTGTGGAAAAAAATTTTATCAAGAACTGGGAATTTGTGCTGCTCTTCTTTTGTGACATATTTTTTACCAAAAGTGGTGAAATTTCACTGCCATTCAGACATATTATTGCCTTATGCTGATGTAGATACCTATAGAAAAAACTGTTGAGCATATCGAAGATATATGTGCCTTTTAACCAAACCTATTTCTAGGATTAGTCTCCAAAATGGTTTTCCCGACATTAAAAGCGCATATGAGAAATGCAATGATTGTGAGTTGGTTTGAAAATATAGATTCCACCAATTCATGCAAGATTCGTCTATCCAATGTAGAGATAAGTTTCTATGAAGAGAAAAGAAGAGCTATTTGAACATGCTCCTATGCATGGAGCGTTTTTGCCACAAACTATGCTTAATCAAACCTCAAAGCATAGGTTTGATCACTTCAGGATGCTGTGAAAGAAAACAATTGAATTGGAATAATCGTACTCATATAAATGTGGGGTTATAATTAGATTTTCGAAGCAATACGATACACAACATGATGTTGGTGAAAGCTCCTTAACCAAAGCCTCTAAATACGGTAATTTGTTTCTTGAAGAATATCGAAATGTATGAGACGGGGTGACATTGTAAGCTTTGTAATACTTAGGATAGAAAGAAATCACTTCTTTATCTGTTGGGTTTAATGCTTCTTATGCAAAGAGGAAACTTGATCGAATCCTCAATGCTCAAGAAGCTAAACCACCTTTTTGAGAGGGAGTGCTTTATAGTGGTTAAACATCTTGTCAATGTAGAGGCGAGCAATTGTTAGATGGATTAAATTTGAATAACTCTTGTCATTTGCATTGGTTGACCAATGCATTTCAAGTAGACAAATCATGGTAAGCCTCAGTTCAAGTTTTTTCGATTCCATTTGGCAAAACAAGTAGAGCAGTGTTGTTGTAGGCTTCCAAAGGTGCTTCAAAGCCATTGCATAAATATATCTCTTTAATGATTGAGTTCATTGAAAAAGATAGTTGAGTAAATGCTTTTACTTGATGTAAGGTAAGTGAATTTAAAGTAAGAACAAAGGAAACTCATAGCAAAGAAATGCAAACAATAAAGGGTTTGAAAATTAGACAAATATAAAGCAAGGTTGGTACCTGCATTACTAACTTGCTTGAGATGGTAGTTAAACAGACCCAAATTTGATCCAATGGCTTCTTGTGAGTTCATGCTCGTGGTGTGTGTGTGTGTTGTGGGGTGCATGTGTGAGCATGTATTCATTCTTAGCTCTATATCCACTATTGGGCACCAATGACATTAATGGGGATGTCATAATATTGAGTTGATGCTGTGCATAGTGGAGCTGATATGCTATATAGTCTTGTGGTTGACTACCATGAGCTTATAGTTGCATTTTCATTTGAGGGTGAATTTGGGGTTTACCTGGATTCATTCTGGTATATATGCAGCCTTGAGAAATATCGAAGGCCAATATGTGTTTATTTTCTTTAATCCAAATGTGATAGATACTGGGCATCAAAAGAAAAGAGATAGGGCCTATTGCAGATGGAAGCTGTAAGCCTAATGACGGCCATTGATAAGTCGAGATGTAGAATCCTGTAATTTCGTATCATAGGAAAGTTAGGATTTTATAGCTTGACTTGTCAATGGCTATTCATAAGCTTATAATTTTTTGGTAAAAGATGTGCCATATTATGAATCAGACGTCGTCATTGAAATCAAAAGGGGAAAAATGTTTTTGAAGCCTTTGATCCATATCCGACGAATTTGAGATAAAACATTGGTTTACAATAGTATGTACCTTGACAAAATGGAGAAGCTCAAAGAAATCGAAATATCCTAGCATTATGGAATATTGCCACAATTTTTACTTGAAGCTATCATGTGTGCTGCCTACACATTAAATCAAAGTCCCATGAAAGCATCGTTGTCTTCCATTCTTATCAAACTACAAGTAATGATGATTATCTCTGAGTGGATTCGTACTAGATCATCATCGTAACTTGTTTGTCGGTTCTAGAGAGAAAGTTCACATGATAGTATTGTTGAAGGGAGTTAAAAAATAATGAGATTAGATCCATGCTAGAATGGTTACTGCAGTCATTGTGACAGTAAATTGAAAGTACATTTTTTTTAAAAGCGAAATTATATTAATAGAAAGGAAGAAGAGGTACATTCCCTCACATACTTGGGGAGGGAGACTGACAAACAGGATCGAGCTAAAACAAGGCAGTCAAGCAATACAGACTATACAGATACATAGAGAAAACCAGCAGCAAACCAAGGGTACAAAGGAGAAGCCTGTAGTGGGACATATGGGTGCAGAGGCACAGGGTAGACCAAATGAGGTGGCAGACCAAAGGGGCAGCAGCCTGAGAAAAAGAAGGTATCTAGGTAACCAGAGGCAGACCAGGGGAGAATAAGCCAGAACTGGGAGGGCACTACCTTTTGCCCATCTTCATGTTACTATAGTCATAGACCTGATATATATCATCTACATTTCCAGGCTGCTTGGGTAGAAGTGGCTAAACACCATGTACTCTTCCAAGATAGACTCATGACACCTTTGACCTAGAAGTACAGTACGACAGAAAAAGCCTTCTTCTTTTTTAGGACTTTGAAATATTTTGGGTACAATGTGCCCACAGTTACCGTGTCCTTATAATTCATCTTCAACTTATACACGAGAGCATGCCCTCTCTGTCCATCCAGGAGTGCTTTACAGTCCATCTTTTTTTTTCTTTCAGGGGAGACATTTCAGAACCTTGTTGTATTCTTTGGACGAGATCTTCATTAAATCTCTCTTACCTGCAAAAGGGAATGTTTAGTTGAATCTGTAAGTGACTAAAAAAAAAATCGTTTTCACTGTTGCTCCAAATGATAAACAAGATCCTGATTTCAATTGTGTTCCATAAATATATGTCTGTGAATGAGGTAACTCAATAGTATTTCCTGCCATTGAAGGGGACTTCTTTTCCAAGGTAGCCATTTGGAGTGGAGCCAGAGTCAATATCGTTTTGCGTGATGGTAGTCCACAAAGAGATGCATAAGAGATTCTTCCTGCTTATGGAAGGTGCAAACAATCTTGGTCTGTTGAATTCTCTTCAGCCTTTTGCCATACCAGATACCCTGGTGCAGTAAAAGCCAAGCAAACACCGACTCTTTGTGACTGAAGGACAAAAACCAAAGAACACAAAATCTATATTTTCAGTGTTGCCAGGACCAGTCAATATGCCAGATCCTATTAAGTTGGTAGTAAGGGTCAACCTGTAGGCACTAGGTGCCAGAGGTTTGTATGTCTTATGCACCATATTCCTATGCTACTATGCTACTATCATGCAGATTGAGGATTATGCTACTATGCTGAATGTAACATGACCTTTACATAATTTTCCTATTGGAAAATGGCTAACTATGGCCAAGAGAGAGAGGCTTTTTGAATACCTATGTATGGATTATACTAGCAAGAGATATAGTTTGATAACATTTGTGGCATTTCATCAGGTTTTATGCTGCTGAGGTTCTCTTGGCATTGGAATACCTTCATATGATGGGCATAATTTACAGGGATCTGAAGCCAGAGAACATCCTTGTAAGGGAAGATGGGCACATTATGCTCTCAGATTTTGATCTCTCCCTACAATGTGTAGTGCGACCGACTCTTGTCAAGTCTGCTTCAGTCACAGACAGTGACCATACAAAACGAGTCTCAGCATATTGTGTCCGACCAATATGTGAAGCTGCTTGCATAACCCCAGCTTGTGTAGCTCCAGTTTGCATTCCACCTTCATGCCTGGTTCCAAAGCTGCTGACATCTTTAAGCTTTAAGAAAAGCAGAAAATCAAAGCAGGATGCTGGAGGGATTCGGTCATGTTCTCTTCCCGAGCTGCTGGTTGAACCAACAGGGGCAAGGTCGATGTCCTTTGTCGGAACTCATGAATATTTAGCTCCTGAGATCATCAAAGGAGAGGGTCATGGGAGTGCTGTGGACTGGTGGACTTTTGGAATATTGCTATATGAACTGTTGTATGGGAAGACTCCTTTCAAAGGTGGGGGAAACAGGGCTACTCTTTTCAACGTGGTAGGGCAGCCTCTGAAGTTCCCAGATTCTCCAATTGTTAGCCATGCTGCAAAGGATTTGATAGAAGGCTTGTTGGTGAAGGATCCTGAAGAAAGACTTGCATGCAGGCGGGGTGCAGTGGAGATCAAACAACATGCATTTTTTGAAGGTGTGAATTGGGCACTTGTTCGAAGCATGGCCCCACCAGGGATCCCAGGACCATTCGAGTCCAACCTTTTAGCTAGTAGACCTACATCCAACCCATTGTCTAGATCAGCTACTGTATCACATGTACCAGGCCGACTTGAAGAATCCATACCTCCAGGCCAATATTTGGAATTTAACTTCTTCTGAAACTACTTGGTGATAATACATAGCAAAAATCTTCTTGATATGGAATATTTTCACGAGCGTTTCATCCCTGCAATCATGGAGCTATCTGAATGGATACTTCTGAAACTCTCACAGAGAACTTTTGAGACTCATCGTCTGACAGAATTCTTTGCTCTTATATGCATTTGTAACATACTTTTCTTCCGCAGAACTAGAAGTTCTGAGAAGTGATACGTAAGAGCACTCTCTCGTATGGTGGTCTATGGTAGCCTAAAATTAATGCCTGTGCATGTGCTTCTGTTTCTGGACTGTTCATGTAATTATCCGAGGTACCTGTAAGAAGTTTGAGGGCAATCTCATCGTCTGACAGAATTCTTTGCTCTTATATGCATTTGTAACATACTTTTCTTCCGCAGAACTAGAAAATTCTGCTTCTGAGAAGTGATACGTAAGAGCAATCTTTCGTATGGTGGTGTATGATAGCCTACAATTGATGCCTGTGCATGTGCTTCTGTTTCTGGATTGTTCATGTAATTATCTGAGGTACCTGCAAGAACGTTTGAGGGCAATCTCGCTCTGCATGATAAATAGCCAGTGCATGTGTGGCACTTATATGCAAGCATTCTGCGGGATGAACTTTGATCTTATTGGAGAGGGTTCATCAGAATCCATCAGAGTATACGCAATCTCATTCTTGATTTTGTTCTATCTTTCAAGCCCATCATTCAAAACCTATCAGAATATACAGAAACATGCAAAAGCTTTCCAAGTATATACAATTCAACACTTGGTTGAGATAAACTCTCGTATGCAATTGAAGAAGACGACAAAAGCATTAGTTAAATATTTTGGACTTAAACAAATACTAGTCTAAACAACACTAGTATGCGAACACCAGATGAAATCATTGCTTGTGCAATTACATATCACTAAATATAATGTGAATAAGATATTTGCATAATTTGGAGCAGTGTTTTGTGTTAATCTCTTAACATAGAATAACATGTTGATATGATCCTCGGGACCAATCATTGCAAGAAGTACATACATTGATTTGCCATGACATATTCAGTGATATTCGCATTGGCATAACCCATAGTATTGAAATCAGGATAATTCGAAGTATGTCCCTTTGGTACAAGTGTTTGATGATCTGTTACAGCTTTGCTCTCTAGTCTTAACAAAGACAGTATCTTTGAAACAAAGCGCAAACATGAAAAGCAAGAAAGATAATCACATTATGTGGATACTGTTATGATACACGAGAGTTTGAGAGATTACTAATCTGCAACTCTATTATTATCGTTATTCTGCTGTTGATTTGTTCATCATTTTTTTCTCTTTTTTTTTTTTTCCCGTTTTTGTCAAGTTTTTCCGAGTGTTTAATCTTCCTTGATTCAGCTACTTTTTGGATACTTGTTATACCTTTTGACATCATTGATTAAATTTGTATTCAGAGCTGGTTTTATTATATAATGGCATCGTTTGAGCTTTGTAAAGTAACACCATGCTTCTTATAATAGGAATAGCAAACCTCAATCTTCTTGTCTATAAATTGGAAATTATCTCCTCATGCATTATTAACTTCAAGCATGGCACAATAAAACACACACACACACACACACACGTGTGTGTGTCACAACGTGTATCCACGTGTGTATATATAAAACGTTAAACAAAAAGAAAAAATTATTACCATAATTCGATAAAGATCAATGTTCCACGTACATGTGGATCAATCACAATCAAATTGTTTAGAAATTTTGACAATCATTTGATTAGTAACAAGCCTTGAAATTGAGAGAGAGAAAGAATTGAAAGAGAGAGAAGTTCAGAGAAAATATGAGAGAGATATGGAGAGAATCAATAGAGAAAGAGGGATAATTGTGTGTGTGTGTGTGTGTGTGTGAGAGAGAGAGAGAGAGAGAGAGAGAGAGAGAGAGAGAGAGAGAGAGAGAGAGAGAGAGAGAGAGAGAGAGAGAGAGAGAGAGAGAGAGAGAGAGAGAGAGAGAGAGAGAGAGAGAGAGAGAGAGAGTATCATTACATGCTTGCACACACAAACACAATAAACAATTGCTGATTGATCAATCGAACAGTCAGTTTTTGGTTACCGTTCTAGACCTTCGCTTAAGCCATGCTTATCATCACTTAAGCGACACAATTTTTTTAATCCTTATTGTCACTTAGCCTTTCTTTGTCGTTTAATTGATGCTTTTATTTTAATTTTAACCATCGCTTAAGAACTTGAGAGGCAATCATGAAAATAGTAACTTTGAAGTGTGTGATCATGAACTTGAAAGTTATAAAAGGGAATGGGTGCAGATGTATCCATTGCTAATGATTCAAGTGCCATGCATTTACGAGTATAATGTATGTATGTGCATGTATGTATCTATATGTATGTACATATATGTATGTACATATATGTATGTATATATGTATTAATGTATATACGTACATATATATGTGTGTGCATGTATGTATATGTATGTATATATATATGTATTAATGTGTGTGTAGATATGTATATGTATGTATGTATGTATGTATGTATGTATGCATGCATGCATGTATGTATGTATGTATGTATGTATGTATGTATGTATGTATGTATGTATGTATGCATGTGTGTATGCATGCATGCATGCATGCATGCATGCATGTATGTATGTATGTATGTATGTATGTATGTATGTATGTATGTATGTATGTGTGTGTGTGTGTATCTATGTAAGTAAACATGTATGTATGTATGTAGATGAAGGTCTTCCTAAATCTAGAAATGTAGACTATCTTATATCAAGCCTTATTAAATTAACTAAATTGAAGTGCAAACTAAAAGAAAAATTGTTAATGCATTATCATGGTAATGCCAAGAGATTGTAATACATAGTTTTCTTTTTTGAAAAAATAGTCTGAAGGATTTTTATATCTTACCACAACATCACTTATATGCGTTTAAAATTCATAGTTCACACGCATATTCTACATCAAATACTCAATCACCTTCAAATTGTGTGGAATATTAAAAAAATCCAACTTCAAAATGTATTAAGAGAAGGGGATATATTGAGAAGGGAAAGGGAAATACAAAGGAGGCCTCAAGGCCTATCCACCTTGTTATAGGGGTTTTGACATTTCTTGTAATTTCTCTTCTCTTTAATTTAATTGGAGCGTTTTTTTTTTAAATTAAAAAAGTTATGTGTAATTTCCATAAAACCTGCGTATGATCAGTGTATCTTAGTCCATCTTTTTATCCATAAATAATAACCCAGTTATCAACTTTAACAACCAAATATTTACAATCCTGATCATTCTTGGAAGGAAAGCATAACATTTTAACAAATCAAAATATATTTAATAATATTTAATTAGGTAGAAGCTTTATCAGTTACAACTCATATATGCAAGATTTGCAACAAAGCTCCCTAAAAATTTCTCATGATACCTTTCATGGTTCAGTACATATAATCTTGAGACAACACTATGGTAACCATATTGAAATTTTAGTAAATACTACCTGTTGATATATTTAGGTAGTGATGTGTGTGAACACACTAGGACCACCGGGGCACTTTTTTCCCTCTTTAGGAGGTTTTTTACCCCGGCTTGTATATACGCCTATTGCCCTAACGGGTCACTTATCTTTGTACATTCTAGTGGTAATACATACTGTATTGTGTGTTGTGCTCCAAGCTTCTTCTTCTTCCTTGTGCTATTCGCGTGCTTTCGTAGACCTCAAACTCTAACAATTGGTATCAGAGGAGGTTGCCGCTTCATCTAAGGCATCATCAACATCTCTCCGATCACAGTCTCATAATCACAAGAAATTTGGTGAGCATACTCAAGATGATTAGGAGATCAAAACAACTTTGTTATGTGGTGTCGAAATTGCAATCTGAGCTCGTTTCGGCTTCCGAACACACTATCGCAATACTTATGCAAGTTATTTTATCTTTTTGTGACAAAGGTATATATAGCTTTCGGTTCGCCGGTATAAGCGCCTCGAAGACTGCTACAGGTTTAGCAGAACTCCTTAAGGTAGTTCTGTTCAACTTTTTCAGATACACTCATTTTTTTGCATCAGGATATTTAAGTCGATGGCCATGGCTGAAAGCAGTGATGTATTTTGTATGTTGGCCGTTGAGGATAAGTTGGTTGATACGAATTACCCATTGTGGACTTATATGATGCGTAATTTATTGGTCGCAAAAGGACTGTAGAATATTGTGCAGGGTGTTGAAAAACCTCCTATTACACCTACAAATATAGGTACTGAAGCTCATGCAGATGGCATCGAAGATGGTGATATTTTGCAAATTCCTCTTCGTGCTATAGTTTCTGTTGCACATACTGAAGAGCAAATTCGTTGGGATGGCAGAGATGCTCAGGCACATGCATTGATAGTCTTGTATGTCAAACGTGCCATTATTCCTCACATTCGCTCTTGCATAACAGCTAAGGATGCTTGCGATACACTTACCACATTGTACCAGGCTAGGAATGAGGCTCATGTTTCTTACCTTCGAAATGAGTTGGAGAGTGAGCATATGAATGAAGGTGATTCTATGGAAAATTTTCTAACAAAGATCAAAGATTTGAAGGAACAATTAATTTCTGCTAATGAAGTCTTGCACAACAGTTCACTTGTGTAGAATGTTTTGAATGGTCTTCTCGATTTATACTAGAGTTTTGCTTCTACTCTTTGTTTGATGACAAAAGGCAATCCAAATGCCTTAACATTTGAGGAGTTAATCTTTGTTATGTTGCAGGAAGATCAATCTAGGTAGAACAGGTCCATTATGCGTTTTGTCGATCAAGCTTTCCTAGCTAGTCAGAAGGGCAAAGGTAAATGGAGCACTTCTAGTAGTAAGCAAAAATCTGCTAATTTTGCACACAAAGAAGGATGAAAAAGACAAAAAGAAAACAAAAAAGAAAAATTTTTTTTTCAAGTAAGGTAAAGAAAGTGATCATATAATAAAGAATTATCCAAAATTGGCTACAAAAGAGGAAAAGAAAAAAGAGGCTGGAATGGTTGTTGCAAAGGCCTGTACACCAAAAAAAGAGTCTTCTAATCTAGAGCAGAATGAAAAATGGGTGTTTACTACTATTTGCAGTTTTGACCCATCTTCTCCTGAACAGTGTGTGTCTGCAATAGACTCAGATGTTTGGTACTTTGATAGTGGGGCAACCAAACATATTACCTTGCAGCGTAGTTTCTTCACTTCACTCAAGCCAACCCCTACAGGGAATACTTTTATATGTGCGAACAACTCCTCTTATGCTGTCATGGGAGTTGGTAAGATCATTCTGACTATTTCTGATGGTAGTTCTTTTACATTGACACATGCTTTATTTGTGCCACGGATGGTAGTTCTTTTACATACTAAAGATCATTCTGACTATTTCTGATGGTAGTTCTTTTACATGCTTTATTTGTGCCACAGATCAAGAAGAATATGTTATTAGTTTCAGCTTTAACCAAAATAGGCTTGGTTGTGAAATTTGTTGATGATAGATGTACAATTCATGATCTGTCAAATGGCGATGTGATTATTGCTTCTGGCATTTTATGTCGTGGGTTGTATAAGCTCATAGACTACAAAAAATCTATGAATGATTCATCATGTGCAATACATGACTCTCAAGCTATGTCAGATGCAAAGCTTTTGCATGCACGCTTTGATCATCTGAATTTTGCCAGTTTGCTATGCCTGTAGAAATTTGAAATGGTGTCCCCTTTGCCCAAACTTGAGGCACCCAATAAACATGTCTCTGAAGACTGTATTTTGGGCAAAGTTCAGCGTTCCTCATTTCCAAAAGATGGTTCAGTTCGAGCAGACACACTCTTTTGGAAACTATATTTACTTCATGAATTTTATTAATGATTTGGTTCAGGCATGCATGGGTATATCCACTGAAAGCAAAATTCCAAAGTGTTTATGTGCTTCAAACAGTTTTTAGTTTTGGTTGAAAGTCTATCAGCATGTAAAATGGGCACCCTTTGTTCTAATCGCGGGGGGGAATATATGTCTTTTGAGTTTAATGCATTTCTGGCTGAACATAGGATAAAACATCAGTGTACAATGCCATATACACCGCAACAGAATGGAGTTGCTGAACGGAAGAACAAGTCACTCATGGAGATGGAGAGGTGTATGGTCAAGAGTTAGGCTTTACCACAGTTTCTAGCTTGAGGCTGTTATGTGTGCAGCATATGTACTTAACACGTATCCCACTAAAGCATTGCAATCTATCACTCCATATGAGGCTTGGCATGGTCATAAGCCATTTGTTGCTCATTTGCGTGTTTTTGGTTGTTTGGCATATGCATTAGTGCCTGAACAACAACACAGGAAATTGGATGATAAAGCAATGAAATGTAATTTTGTTGGGTACAGTTTTGAAAGCAAAGGCTATCGTCTGTATCATCCACATAATAAACACATCTTGGTTAGTCGTGATGTTGCTTTCGTGGACTATGCTATTCAGCTGTTACTTTCACATATTAAGGAGACATCTGTCAGCTCCAAAGACATGTATGATACTTTGCTGCCTCTTTTTACAAGTGCAAAGTCTAGTGTTGGTCCTAATGAGGCAACTTCTCAGCCTTTGCAAGTTTCATGTGATGATGCAGATCATTCCATTTCTGATGCAGATTTACATGATGCACTTGTTGATGAGAGAGCTGATATTGAGGAGGCAAAACTATGCCAAAATGGTTGGTGCAGACTTTGCATGATAGCAAATTAGATGCATCTCAGTCATATCATACTCGTTCATGCTCTCATAGTGCCCCTTTTGCATCAGATTGCTATGCTATGGCTTCGTCTAGTCTTTGTGATGAGAATGATCCTGTTTCGTTTGATGAAGCACAAAATTCTAAAAATTGGATGGTTGCTATGCAATCAGAATATGATGTTGTCATGAAAAATGATACTTGGTCTTTGTGTGACTTGCCTCCTCGCAAGAAGGCCATTGGCACTAAGTGGGTATACAAGCTAAAGCATAAGCCTGATGGAACAGTTGACAGGTATAAGGCTAGGCTTGTTGCAAAGGGTTTTGCACATGAAAGAGGCATTGATTTTGATGAGACCTTTGCACCTACATGCCAAATGACTATTGTTCATAGCATCCGTGCACTTGCAGATCATCATGGTTGGAATGTACATTAGTTGGACATTAAAACTACAATTTTGAATGGTGACTTGCATGAAGAACTGTATGTTTTTCAGCCCCATGGCTTTGTGCAGAAGGGGCATGAAAACCAGGTGTGCACGTTAAGGTAGGCATTATAAGGTTTAAAGCAAACACCATGTGCTTGGTATGAAAAGATACATAACTATCTGATTGCACATGGTTTTGAGAACAGTCCAACTGAGAGCACCTTATATGTTAAGCGTGCTAACGATGTGCTTCTGATCATTGTTGTGTATGTTGATGACATGTTGTTCACTGGTCCTCATGAGAAGCATATTGCTGATTTTAAGGCTGATTTGCATGCCTCATTTGAGATGTCTGATTTGGGGCATTTGCATCATTATTTCGGCATTTAGTTTATGCAAGTTGATGGTGGAATAGCTTTGTGTCAAACAAAATATGTTGACACATTATTGTAGTGTTTTGGCCTAAGACTATAAACCTGTTGCCACTCCTATGGAGACAGGTTTACGACTGAGTCTTCATGATGCTGGAGATGCATTTGATGCTTTTCTCTATCAACAAGATATTGGATGCTTGATCTACTTATGTATTACTTGGCCAGATATTCAATTTGCTATCTCACAGATGAGAAGGTTTATGCATTGCTCAGGAGTCAAGCATTGGCAGGCGATTAAGTGCATCTTTTGCTACTTGAGCAAGAAGCAGCCTATTGTGGACACTTCTAGTTATGAGGCTGAGTATAGGACAACTTTCACAACAACTTTTGAGTGTGTGTGGCTCAGACGCCTTATGGCTGATTTGGGTGTTGGTCAGTCTTCTGCCACCACCATCTTCACTGATAGTTAGAGCGCATTCGCAGTTGCAAGGAACCCGTGTTCCATGCTTGCACTAAGCACATTGAGGTGCATTATCATTATGTTAGGGAGAGGTTCTTTGCTGGAGAGATTAGCTTGGCATATGTGCCCATGGAGGAAAACATTGTAGACCTTTTCATGAAGGCTCTGCCTAGGGAGAAATTTGAAGCTAATCGCAAAGCTTTGGGCTTACTTCCTTTTGTGGATTCCACATAGCTTGGCACTTCCTTATACATGAGTGCCAACTCCTTGTTCCTCGCATGACTTCTAGGGGGGATTTGTTGATATATTTAGGTAGTGATGTGTGAAAACACACTAGGACTGCTGGGGCACTTTTTTCCCTCTTTAGGAGGTCCCCTCCCCCCCCCCCCCCCCCCCCGACTTGTATATATGCCTATTGCCCTAATGGGTCACTTATCTTTGTACATTCTAGTGGGTAATACATATTGTATTGTGTGTTGTGCTCCAAGCTTCTTCTTCTTCCTTATGTTGTTTGCGTGCTTCAACAGACCTCAAACTCCAACACTACCAATATACAAAACTTGTGGAAAAGATAAGTTTTTTATTTATTTTTCCCATTTATCTTGTACAAATTGTTTAAACATTAAGAAGGAGAGGAAAAACTGTTTGCAAAAGCATGATATGTAACTATTGTCAGAAGGAACACGTGTATATCAAGAGCAGTAAAAAATCCACTTAATAGCTATGGTATTCAAGTTACATTCGTGTTGGAGACTCATCATCCAAACTAAAACCCAAATGCATAGAATATCCATGCATAAAGAATACTCTTCAAGGGAAACAAATACTCTTTGAACCCCATCAAATATACCATCATACAAATAGTGGAAATCTCTTAATAGGTCAATTGTTTCTAACCAACATGCATCAATTGAATCTCATACAAGAATACACATTTGTAAAAAAATAGACATTAGGAAAAGTTTGGGGTTTGCAAGGGCCACTTTGCTAAAAAATTAAAAACCTTACTCTTCATTTTTTGTGCATTTGGCTCATACCTACTTTCTAAGAGTTCTTTACCTTGTCCTGTAGATTGCAGGTGTCAATAACACTTGTAAGTTTAGGAGGATGCATTCATCACAATTGAGAAATTCAAGCTTGAGGATTGATTCTTCCAATAGAGCACACTTGCAAGAGGATGAAAGCTAGACAACCATGTTAAAGAAGGTTTTTTGGATTACTATGAGGATAAACGTTGGAGGAGTTTAGGAAGTTTGGAAGAAGATTGTCAATTAGCAAGTATCACTAGAGGGGATGCATTGTTGATCTCAAACAAGGCATAAATGGCAAAACAATCAAAGTTCAACATATCTACAAGGCATCAAAACTGAACCTCTATGAAAGTAAAATGGTAAGCTATTAATCTAACTGTAAGTGCTATGTTATTTTATTAAATTCCATCAACCCATGACAATGGTAGTGTTGCACATCATTTTGCAAGTGTATGTAGCATCAAAAACAACATTTTCTTGGAGCTTCAATATGATGCATGAAGATAGGGAATCTTGTAAAAGGGTAAGCCTCAACCTGATAAATAAAAGGTTTCTTTTTACAAATTCATATACATTTTTCCTTCATAATCTTGTGGAGGTTTCTAGTCTTGTTTGGAAAGCATTAGATGTTATTAGTTCAAATAGATGTTAACATATTTGATGAGAATTTCCATTTTTATCATGTCAATGTGTATGATAATTGGTCAATCAAACTTTTAGTGGACTACATGATATGAAATTTTAGGTGGGGAAATTTCAAATTCTCTTTCCATAACATAGCTATATTATAAGAGAAAAAACATATATTTTGTAGGTAAGGTGATGCATCCACCACAACACTTTGACATAAAATTTTATAGAGCACATCAATTGGATTCCTCATTTTTTAACCAAATTTTTGAATCAAGAATAATTTAATAGTTTTTCAAATGATTTTTTGTGATATTAAGTGATTATACCTCGGGTCTATCTCTACTCGTGTCCCTCTGAGTTCCATGAGCTTGGGATGTTCCAGCTCCTTGGTGACCATAAGAGACATTGGATCTTGCTCTCCTCCTAAATTCCCTTGCTCTATGTTGCCTATTTTAGTCTCCGAGATTACAATGCCAAATTTGTCTATTCTATGTGGCTGGTTGGTGACTACATACATTGATACCTCTTTATCAATGAATGAACCATCTTCAAATTTGACTACTGGGTGTTCTAGTCTAGTAGGTTGATGTGGGTTTTTAATTTTGGACAACACATCTTCTCAGACCGTCTTCATAGATGTGAGCACCTAATTGGTTGGCCTTGATATAGTCCAGTTGAGTCTTGTATGGCCTTTTTGGTTTTTCTAGGTATGCCACTCTTGAGCTACCTACTGGTCTTCCCATGCTATACGACATCTCAAAGTCACTCATTTTTGAACTTAGAATGTATGGATAATCGCTCAATTGTTGGGGCCACAACCTAGCTATATGATTGACACTAGCTTCAGAAGGTTTGATGCTTTATCTATCACATCCCTGGTATCGTCCTGACCTAAGGTTGATAAGCCTTGGCTGTTATCCCAATTTTCATAAGTACAACCTCGTTGCAAAGTTCTTTTGTATTAGTCACTTGTTCTTTTTATTTTTCTTAGGCTATCACTTCTTATCCAATAGTTTATATCGTGAAGAACACTTAAAGTTTTATCCCACTTGAAGTTGATCGATTGATTTATGTCCTTTCACTTTAGGTTTTTTTTTGCAAAAAATAACCAACTTATGCTTGCACTTGAGTAATTAGGGTTCTTATACTTGTATCATGCCTAACATAGCCCTAATTAATCAATACCACTAATCATACTTAGCCTAAGCTAGGAATTGACTGAGGGGATTGAGAATGCTCCAACCTCAAGTTGCTTCTCCTTTGCTCACACTTGAGTGACACTCGTTCTCAAGCTTGCAACATGCTCTTGCTTTGGACGCCCTTCGATGCTCTCAAAGGACCTATAAAAGTCCCACAATTAGATCACACTTTAACTTTGATTGACAGACCATTTTGATTCAAGTATTTTTAAAGACCCTTTTCCCCCCTTTGTATTGATGAACAACCATCTAGAGCACCCCTGGTTTCCTATTACCACTTGAGGGTCAACTTCAAAATACCCTATCTGAAAATCAATGCTGTGTGGGTTTGGAAACTAGCTTTCCAACACACTCTAGAGCTCCAAAAATAGATTTTGTATGAAAACGTTATGTCAATTCAGGGTTCTAGGAGTTAAAATAGGCAAACAACCAAACAAGAGTTCTCAAAATATTTTCTTGGTGGTCTCACAATGCTCGAATCACTTGAAAGTTATGACCAAAATTAGCTAGAATTTGAAAATTAAAAAAACCCTAAAATTTGGTCAAAATTGCCTATCAATCGCAGTGGACTTAGCTGTCCATCATGGCCTGTCTGTCCTGATAGATAGTGTCAATCATGATGGACATGTCAATCATAATGGACATGTGTCTCTCACGATGGATGTGTTTGTCATGGTGGATACATGTTTGTCGCGATGGACATGTTTGTCATGATGGACGTATCTGTCCCGATGGACGTTTCTGTCATGATGGATGTGTCTGACATGCTGGACACTTCTGTCACGATGGACATGTTTGTCGTGATGGACACCTGTCTATCGTGATGGATGTGTCTTTTGTAATGGATGTGTTTGTTGCGATGGATATATTTTTTTCATATTTTTGCATCTTTTTGTGTTAATCGTGGGCCTATAGGATTTTGGATGAATTTAAGTGTCAATCGCAATGGATAAGGGTGTCCATCATGATGGATATCTATCTATCATGATGGACAAGCAGTCCATCATGGTCTATCTTTCAGGATGGAAAATGTCTATTGCGATGGATGTTGTCTATCACGATGGATGCTGTTTATCGTGATAGATAGAAAAAATGCAAATGTTTTTTGAAATTTTTGTGGATGTGTGATGTGAAAGGTCTCTACTCTATGATGGTGCATTCCCTTTTACCAAAAGACCAATTCTTCTATCTGTCGTGATGGACAAAGGTCAATGCCTTGGGACATATGCAAAGCTTTTCTTTACTTGTTGGAGTTGCTACAGCTGCTGTGGATGTCTGTACCTGCAAGAACGCTCAAGAAACATGCAAAAACAATGCACACAAAATCGCTCTCTCTCTCTCTCTCACACACACACACACACACACACACTAGTGAAATGAGCAAATGGAGATGGAATGTGGGGATATGATCAAAATGGTGAAGATGATGATGGAGCGAGATGGAGAGTAGAGATGAGCGTGATGATGATGAAGGAGGTAGAAAAGTAGAAAGAATGAAATTACCTATGATTCCAACGTCACGTCTCGACATCTTACCATCACACATTTGTCCTCAAAGCTTGATACTTGACAACGATGCCAAATTTGGTGTCACTCTAGCACAATGGCAAGTACCAACATGAAGGGGAGATCCACCTCATAATTGTCAATCAAGAAAGACATAAGGAGGGTATGATGACCATGAGCAAGTGAAGTGCACAAGTGAGTGAGTGAGAAGCACACAAGCATGCACACACATACACACATGTGCACACACAACAAGACAAAGAGATGGAGCAATGGAATCCTTAATTAGCCAAAAACATGTTTACAAGCTCTTTTCTTTACTTCAATTCCCAATTTGCTAACCTAAAAAATGAGCTCTCTAGATCCTTTTATAGTTTTTGACTAGCTTTTGGCCCTCTCTAGACCTAGTGTCTGACCTAGTTAAAAAATAGGTTCCCATGCTAATTCAAAGGCTCAAATGAGCTCTAAAAAAATTAGTACATACTTAGATTCTATCTATCTATCTATCTATGTATCTATCTATCTATCTATCGAGTATCTATCTATCTATCTATCTATCTATCTATCTATCTATCTATCTATCTATCTATCTATCTATCTATCTATCTATCTATCTATCTATCTATCTATCTATCTATCTATCTATCTATCTATCTATCTATCTATCTATCTATCTATCTATCTATCTATCTATCTATCTATCTATCTATCTATCTATCTATCTATCTATCAATTGATCTATCGATCTATCTATCTATCTATCTATCTATCTATCTATCTATCTATCTATCTATCTATCTATCTATCTATCTATCTATCTATCTATCTATCTATATATCTATCTATCTATCTATCTATCTATCTATCTATCTATATATCTATTTATCTATATATCTATCTATCTATCCAATTATTCATCTATCCATCTATCCATCTATCTACATTAGGGCAAAATATGGCAAAAAAGCGACCGTGTAAGGATTTTAATTAGTTTGCTTAATTTGGATTAATGTTGTCAAATCATTTTAAAGAATTCCATGCACGTGCATTTAAAATGTATCTTATGAAGATATATTAGTTTTGTAAGAGAGAGAAAGTTCATGTGATAATCATGAAAAGTGATCTGCCTCAAAGTTTGTGCTCATCAGGCGTTCACCAAATTTCAAGTTTCCCTCTTGTTCTTCCACCTATATAATGTGTGTTTAGGACGTTCTTCACTTTTTTACTCTCCTCTTCATAGTATATCTTCTTCTCTTTTCCTCGTGAATCTGAACAATTTCTCCATGGAGAACCTCAATCCAAACACTCTCACTGACCTTTCGTCTAGCGGAAATATGCATGATAAATTCCATATCAACATTGCAATCAGTCAAGAGTATGAAACAACAAGAAAGGTATTCCAAAGAGCTCTTCAACCTCGTGAAGTTGATGGATTGTGCAAAGAAGGCAAAAAACATATCAACATATGGGCAGATGGAGCTGTTTATCCGATTGATCCACAAACTGGAAGGTATCCACTTTTCATAATCTTCATGATCTGATTAGATTTGTAGGAGATGGCGATGACGCTTTACGTGGCTATTGTTCAAAGCTCTGTGAGATGTCAAAGAACTGTTTGCAATACATAAACTATTTGCAAAAATGTACTACATCAGAGAGACTTACATGAGAGGGATCTAGAAAAAAATTTGTCGAATTTTTCTTCTCAATTAGAAAGTTTCAAACAAATGAAAGAAACTCCTATAGGATTGAGAATGCAGTCTAAACAGGTAAACCCAATTTTAGATTTGATTGAAAAATCTGGCCAGAAGAAAAAGAGAATGAAAATTGCAAGAGATCATGTATCAAATATGCTAGGTTTAAACATGTTGAGCAGTTTTGACCGTGTTCATTTTTTTAATGAAATTATGAGTCAGAATGACGTTTTGAAACTATTGAAACTGAATGAAAATGTTTGCTTGAAAGAATTTATTTTTGAAAAACTCATGAAGTAAATGAATTTGTTGCTAGAACCATCTCAAATTCAAGAGGTTTATAATGGAGTTGGAGTGATTAGAAAAAGGTTATAGAGAAATTTCAAAAGTTTGGTGTGAATTTCTTAAATTTAATAAAGTAAAACGCTTTGGATTGCATATAACTCATCATGTAGGAAAGTATCGGCTCTTCTTGAATAAGAGTGTCACATCTATATTTGGTGACTATAAACACGTTCAAGGTAACATGCCTTATGAGGAAGGAAAATAAACTTTACACTTCACTTACAATGCGTTTAACAATATATGGATAGATATAATCGGACTTCAGACATACATGGTTCAGTTCTATAATATAAAAGAACATGAATGTTCTGGCCTTTTGAAATTTGTAATAAAACTTGATGAAGCTGAAATTAAAAAACATCAAAAGCTAGAAAGAATAAGTATTGCAGTAATGAATAGAGCATTGGACTATAGCCTTGGGAAACTGGATACTCCATCTCTCAAAGTACAATAAAAAATGGAGTTATGGTGGGTTGGGTGTGCTCAAGTTCCATATGAGAATCATAGAACACTTAAGTTGTTATTCTTACAGATAGACATTCCAAATGTTATCCAAAGGCATCACTCAAGAGAATTGTTGAATGTGGACAACTACAAAAGCTTTAAAATTGAGTGGCATTTGAGTGGAGACTTGAAGACTCTTAAATGCATGTTTGGTATAAGCGGGGGTGCAAATTGTAAGTACCCTTGTTTGTATTGTATGCAAAGTCTAGGTACAAGAAGGTGGATTACTAGGAGTGAGGTTGAGGAAGTTCCTTCCAGATAGAATGTTAATCTACGTAATTACTCATCTTCTACCATGATTTGGGATCCCATACTTCCAATAGAATTGATTAATGTACACATATGTATGCTGCATGCAGAGTTAAGGATCATTGATAAGTTGGTCCGCCTTCACTTGGATTATGCATATTCCATCAAGCCTAGAGCTCTTGTAGATGAATGCATAAAAAAGCGTGAAACTCTGCTTTCAGAAATGGGATTTCATGGTGGTGATGTTCATCTAAGAAAAGATCCAAAGCTTTCACCAAATACAGGTGATGTATTATAGGATGTGTCAATGGGAGGTGCAAAAGCAAGAAGATTCTTCAGCAATACCGATGGAAAAATAACTAAATGCAATATGGAATTACTGGAAAAATTTTTGCGAGTTAAATGACAAATGTAAAAAGCAATCCAAAAATAGCCAAAAAAAAGAATGGAGGTTTGGGTCAAACTAGATAAATTTTTGAAGATCATGAGTCAACAAGTTACATCTGATACCTATGTGATTGAATTTAGAAGTGCAATCACAGAGCTTATAGAAACCATCACACAGGCTTGGAGTGTCAAAGACATAACTTACTACATGGTGAGTTTCATCAAAGAAATTTACTCCAGCAATATACTAGGTGTGTTTTGATATTTAGCTTTATGTTTTTACAATATATTCTTCTTCTGCATGGTCCATTCTTTACAAAAAAGGAAACACTTTCCACATGGAACACCCAAGGCATGGAAAAATCTCATTATCAAGCAAGAACAAGCTTTTTCATATGCACAAGAAAAGGAGGAGGAGTCACAAAAAGTAATGCTTTCAAAGAGCTTTTTGATTGGTTCTTTAAAAGACAATTACAAAGGAGCACATGTGAGATATCATCATCAAATAATCTATACAGATCATATCAATGAGGACTATCATCAGATGTCCTCTAAGACATCGACTTACAAAAAGGAATGAGATTTCATTCCAGTTTGAAGCTATAATATTCAGAGTATCTTAAACAATTCTTCTGGCAAAAAATACATATGGATGTATATACAATGTCTGAAACTCATGAATTTTTGAAATGAAATATTTATTCTTATTTCAATCTTTTGAATGAGCTTGACTCTGGAAAATCTCTTATGTATCTAAGGAACTCCTTTCTCCTGTAGCCAGCAATAATTTGTACATCTGACACCTCTACAACCATTGCATAGCTTGAATAACACAGGAAATATCCAGCTCTAGAAGCATTGAGCCCCGAGACATGGCCAAAAATCTTGAATGCTACAGTTCTCTCAAGAAGCAAAATCCTATATGCATTAAATGGTAGTGAGGAAAAACCCATGTACTTTGAAAGAGTCTTCAGAGAGAATAATGCAAAATCAAGGTCCTCACTATACTGCTTATGTGCAACACAGAATAAATCTAGATTTAATTTTGGAAGATACTAAATGATTGAATGTATATCCAATTTTGCTTTTCCTTTACTCTCTATAGCTTTTCTTGTGCCCTTGCCCTTGCCCTTGCCAAGATAATTTTCCTCATCCAATATAGAGAACTATGGAAATCATGAGAAAGCAAGATCAGAGAAAGCACTGGGCAAAAAATGAACTTATATGAAATGCTTAAAGAAGACGACCAATTCAAGCGATTAAGATCATCAGGAAATCTTGGATCAGCCTAATCGCTTGAATCGATCATCACTGAGAATCATGAAAAAAATACCATCGCCAGCCATCATTTATAAGTATTATGAGATAAAACCCTTAAATAAATTGCAAATGAAGATAATCATAAATCGATAGAGAAAATTAAATAAAAAAACAGAGAAATCCAAGAGACGATCGATTCAAGCGAAAAGGCTCATCCAAAAGTCTCGGATGGGCCTAATCGCTTGAATCGGTTGTGGTTCTAAATGGTAGCAAATAGATCTTATTTCATAGAGAAATCCAAGAGACGACCGATTCAAGCAAATAGGCTCATCAAAAAGCCTCGGATGGGCCTAATCGCTTGAATTGATCATGAGTTCCGAATGATAGCAAATAGATGTAACATAAGGGATAAAAAGGAACAAAACTAGCATGACCAATTCAAGCAAATAGGCTCATGAAAAATTGTTCAATAAGCCTAGTCGCTTGAATCGTAACTGTCTTCTAAATGATAGCAAATAGATGTTATTTGGCTTTGTTACATAAGGGAAAGCTAGAAAAAGAATAAAAAGGAAGAAATCTAGGCACAACCAATTCAAGCGAATAAGCTCAATACAAATTCTTCAATGGGCCTAATCGCTTGAATCAGTCGTCTCTTAGAATTTTCCTGTCTAGACGTACCTTGACCTCATCTTCCTCCTGAATCGATTCTTTCTCGTCAATCCTTATTGTTCATTTGTCCTCATATACCTCCACAAACGAATATCCTCATCCAAATGAGTAAATCCCTAAATCTTTTTGTCATTCGTCCAAATCCTCGTCTGTAAGGGTTGGATTTTGTGAGAGCACTTTTTTGTAGCAGGTTGAGAGAGCTTTGGACGAGTCTTTGAAATGTTTATTTGAAAATCATAAGTCCAACTTCAAAAATTCCTCCTTAATTTTATCCTTCTCATTTATAAACCTCCTTGCAACTTCTTCTGATTCAGCTATATCAGCAAGGCAGTAGTCTTCTCTTATGTTGAAAAGCTTTTGAATGCAATAGAGAGGAACAAAATTCTTCCCAGAGATAAAGTAATATGGGAGATTTGGAAGGAGAAGTGATTTCTCTGAGATTTTCATGTCTCCTTCTGGCTCTCTTATGGTAGTCTCTGCTCTGAAAGAAGTGATATCAAAGTTCCTTACCTCTTCTTCTTCTACTTTGAGGTTAATCTCTTCAACAATCTCTTTGACTTGCCTTTCTGAATATTTCTCAAGAGAAACTTGTAGGGATTCCTTTTTTTTTTCATCTTCCTTTTCCTCAATTTTCCCAATTGAGATGTGATCAAGTCAAATCAGAAACCCTATGCTCGAGGGCACTAAACAACAATTGTTTTGGTGTTCTAGGAAAATTTCTATCCTGCCTGGCAAGGGGAAATCTTCTTGCATTTTCTAGTGATTCTGGCCCTATCCAAAGGATCCTTCCCAAAAATCATTGGGTGGATATAAGTTTTCCTAGATATGATAAGTTCTTGACCATCTACTATCCTATTGAAGCTCTCCCATTCATCCGAGAGAAATTCCTATTCTCCACAAGTGCTTCAAAATCAAAGGTGGGATTGAAGATCTTCATTGCATCTGGAAAATGATTCACCCTCAATCCCTCTTGAACCATAAAATCTAGCAGTTTTTCAGATGGAGAAACACTAATAATTACATCCGTCTCTTCCATCCCAAAGGGCGATTGATACAAGCGAATAGGCATAGTCAAAGGGATTCAAACAGGCGTGATCGCTAGAATCGATCGCCTATAGAACTAGAGCTCGGAGTGATTGGCTATGAAGACAAAAATTAGATGAAGGTTAAAAATCTGAAATGAGCAAGCCAACTGGTATTTATAGGCGAGGAGAGAAAGCAACAGTCATATGATGTGGACCAATGAAAGTGTGCCATGTGGCAAATTTGAATTTGAATTTTCAATGGTCAAATGACGTGGACCACTTAGATATTGACATGTGGAAATTTATGTTGGGATTCCTAATGTCTAGATGAGCTGGACCAATCAGATCTTGCCATGTGGCATGTACGATCAACTCGACATGAGATCTATTTAAGCTCTTGCCTTCATTTTTGCCATTTTTTGTGACATACCTGCTCTCCCATTTTTCATGCTGCAATCCTCTTCTATGAATATCACTAACTCGCCTTCTTCTTGAGCTCGCTTGGTGTACAAATTCAAGGGATTAGTGAAATCAGAGATTTTTGGATTGACCTATTGGCTTGAATCGACCGTGTATAGTCAAAAATCATGTTTTGTGGAAGACAAACGAAGCGATTAGTCAAATCGGAGATCACTGGACTTCCCTAATTGCTTGAATTGATCGTCACTAGTTTAAAGGATATTTAAGATTATTTATTATTTTAGGATTAGTAATGAAGATAAGGGGATTTCATTTTCTCCACTTGCTATTGGGACAACCGATTCAAGCGATTAGGGGAACCAAAGATTTTTGGATTGACCTATTCGCTTGAATCGGTCGTGTCTAGTGATTTTCATTATAAGGTAGGAACGCCTGTAAAGACGGCATGGAATACATAAAAAGAAATCGAATACCTTGATTTGTTTGATACGACCGATTCAAGAGATGAGAGGAATCAGAGATTTTTGGATGACCCGTATCGCTTGAATTGTTCATCTAATTGTTTCTTGTTTTTCCATGTGTTTGATCCACTTCAATTCTTTTTTACAGATCATGGCTAGGGTAAAAAAGACAGCTAGGAAGTTGTACCCTCAAAACCAAGACCATGGGGGATCTGTTCCAGAGGGGTAGGGACCTGCTCCAAGGACCACATATAGCCAAGATAAGGTGATCCACAAAAAACATATGCCAAAAAGAGAGTAAAATATCATGTCAAATCACTAAGGGAAATCAGAAGAGCTCAAAAAACTGTGGGACTTCTCATCCCAAGGCTTCCTTTTATGAGAGTAGTTAAGGAGATCTCTGCCAATCTTTGCTCTTTGATGAAGACTACTTCATTTCTGAATGTCAAATGGAAGACCCAGGCTCTTCTATACTTGCAAGAAGTAGCATAAGATTTTGCAATTGATTTCATGAATCATGGTTATCTTTGTGCAACACATTGTCATAGGGTGACACTTATGGCCAAGGACTATGTTGTTGTGTCCAGGCTAAGATACAATTTTGATAAAGACATTGTACCTCTTGACAAGCATGATCAGAATTTTTTTTATATTCTTAATATACCTCTAGCAAGAAAGCCTAAGCCATCCATAGTCAAAGTTGAAGAGATCCCTTCTCATGACCATTCAACAAAAAATGAAGCAGAGACTGAGGAGGAGAAGAGAAGGATGAATCTTTTGATAGAAGAATTTGTTATCCTTGAGGACATTTAGAGGCTGAAGAAGGCTAATTCAGAGCTTTTAAAGAAAAGAGATGTCCAAGTAATTGTCAATGCTTCTAAGCCATGGGAGGATAACTTCATGCTTGAAATTACACCTGAAGACAACAAAATGTTGAGAGACTTCAATGTTGAAATCTCTGACATCATTGTTAATATAGCTTTCAGCTATTTTTTAGCCCATAATATGCTGCATTTTATCAATACTTGATCTTCTTGATGCATTTGCTGATGATTTTATATTGTAGGGTTTTACTCTAGCAATGTGAGGAGTCAGTCTCGAGGAAGGTCTTTATTTTGGATCCTCTTGTGATTCAGTGTATAATATTCAAGCTTGGATAAATTGATCATTTTCTAAAGAGTTTTAGTGAGGAGATACTATATATAGTTTATCCATATATTGAAAAGTAAGTTTTCATTTCTATTTCTCTTCTAAAGTTATTCCTTTCTTGGTGGTTTTATTAACGAGCATTTGTCACATTTTTAGGGGGTCACTGGAGTCTTATAATTATTGATTTTGTTGAATACCAAGCCTTATTCATGAATTCTCTCCAAGCACAACATGGTAACTCTAAACTGTAAGTTCTTACTTCTATTGCCATGCATTGTGAATATTTATTTATTTAATTAGCAAAGTGAATGCATTGTGATATTTATTTATTGCCATGCATTGTGATATGCAATGTTGCCAAACTTTTGAAAATGCACATTGATCAGAAATATCCAAGCAAAGTGAATGAAGAAAAAAAGTTTGGTTATATGCAAATTCATGTGCCACTACAAAAAGACACTACAGCATGTGGATGGAGAGTAATTGCCAATGCAGTAAGGTTCTTGGAGTGAAAATTTTACAGTCCAGATCTAAATCTATCTGACTATCCAGATGCATGGATCCTTTTGTTCAGAGAAAAAGCAATTCATGCCATCTTAAAAGATGCTATCTGTCCTTATGATCCAGTCTCTCCTCCTCCACCTCCACCACTAGGATATAAGAATACTGAAGATAAGAAGAAAAGACCTCCTCTTCGCTCTCCATTGAAGCATGTCCCAAAGAATAAGCAAAGAAATGAGAGTTCTAGAAGGAACAAAAATACGAAAGGTGAAGGCTCCAAAAATGTATAAAGTTTTGTATCTATCTTGATATTTACCCCATTACTTCCAACATATGTTGAAAGGTATTTATATGCTCTTTATTGTAAATGCATTTTTGTACACAAAATAACCTTCAGAGCCATTCTATCTTTATCTGGAAGATAGTTATTGTAAATCACATTTGTACAAAGAAATGGTATTAGTGATAGTACTAGTTTTTCTTCAATGTCGTGTGCCCTTTTTTCATGAATAATAAGTTGTTTATCATTAATTTGTTAAATCATCATGCTATAACATGATTTGATGATATGAAATTGAAAAATTGGGCTTGTGAAGGAAAATGGAGAACATTAGAGGATACGACTGATTCAAGCGATTAGGGAACTCCAAAATCCTCCATTACCCCTACTTGCTTGAATTGGCCATATCCTCTAATCTTCTCCATATTGTAATCATTGATGGTCTTTACTATGTTTTTTCACCCACACAAAAGCCACTTAACATGATTTGATGATATGGAACTGAAAAATTGGGCTTGTGAAGGAAAATGGAGAGGATTGGAGGACACGACCAATTCAAGCAATTAGGGCAGTCCGAAATTCTCCATTGCCCCTAGTCGCTTGAATTAGTTGTATCCTCCAATTTTCTCCATGTTGTAATCCTTGATGCTCTTAACTATGTTTTTCACCCATAGAAAAGGCACGATTGATTCAAGCGAGGAGAGCAATTCGGGAACTTCAATTGCCCCTTATTGCTTGAATTGGTCTCACAACGCCCATTAACATTGAAAAAGCAAGATGACCAATTCAAGCGATAAGCACCTTTGAAGAACCTTCAATGCTTCTTATCGCTTGAATTGGTCCTGTGCTCCAAGCTTATCCCCTTTGAAATATTCCTACCTTATTGCTTTATCTTTCTTGAAGTAACATGGAGAAATTTTTATCCTTACCTTGATCATTAGAATTTGTTTGGACAAGTAACATGGAGAGCTTCTTTTCCTTATCTTGAGCAATAGAAAGCTTGCACAAGAAAAGTCTTTGCACAATAGAAATTTTTAAAAGATGATGTTATAAACCAAAACAATATCAATATCAATATCATGATTTACATAAAAAAGAAATGTAGTCTTGCATGTTTGAGACAATGATAAACAGTTGCATGTTTGAGACAATGATAAGCTTTTGCACAATATAAACCTTAAAAGAGTGATGACATAATCCAAAACAATGGCAATATGAATATGGCGAGTTTAATAAAAAAATATGTATTCAGTAGAAGAAAAGGGAAAGCTTGGTTACATTCTTAAGGGTTGGAACTTGATCACCTTGGGTGGCAAACAAGTTATGCAAGATATTCTTTTCTGTGATTTAATGTTTACCATGGCACCATCAGTTGAGAATCTGAATTGTGGTGAAACCTCATCAAGGAACTCTAGGAGCTCTCTTACATTTTTGAGTTTCCAATTTGCAGTGATAATTATTTTCCTAGGTTGAAAATCTGGATAAATCAATATTTCTAACTCAAGTTTTGGACAGCTCTCTCCTGAACCCAAGGGTATCCAGAGTCCAAGCATTTTTTTCCACCTTTTGTAATCATATCCTAAAACAAGTGATTGTCGAGATATCTGATATGAAATTGAAAGAGAATTTGGGCTAACTTTACATAAAATGATGTCTCCTAGGTTTTGATCTTCTTTGCTATCCCATTCCCTACCTAAAAAATCATCAATCTCAGAAATTGGAACTCTCCTATTCAACCACATTGTTTTTGTTTTCTGTAATAACATGTTTTTAAAACATGCTACAAAAATGTGAAGAGGAAGAACCATTGAATCTTTATCCTTCGAGAAATTCGTCTTACTGACATTGCCCTTTGGACATCATCTTTCATTTTGCATAAAAAACTTGAAACTGTTGAATGATCAGGAGCATCCCAATCTAATGAAGAGATGCAAGGAGCAGACAAATGTAGAAGATTTCCATAAGCACTCCTCCGTGATAACACCTGATAATCTGCAAAGTAGACAAATAATTGAATGCTATTGAAAAATTGAAGAGATTTGTTCGCATATAGAAGTTCTGCATAATCCTTATGAAGGACTTTAAATGTTCCTGTCAAACATTTAAGAGGTTGCCACTCAAGAATATTCAAAGCAAAAATATCTGCAATACAAAAACATATATCTTGAAATACAAAAACAAATGAAATTGATAAAAGAGCATTGTTAAACTTCACTTATAGTACGATGCAAATTGCATATGATTGTCTAACACGAGATCCTTAGCGTTGTGCACATGTTGAACTTTTGCAAACCAACTATCTCTCTTCAATTTGAAACTTAAAATATGACCTTTCCAATGGTTTTTTGTGTCATCTCTTTTAGTACGCTTGACTTTATGGGCACCTCTACAATTAGGAAGCATAGTCACCCAATCATTAAGCTTCACAGAAAGGTGTTTCCATAAAGAATCCTCTCTTCTATTGTAAACCTCACATGAGGTTACAGGATTGGAAGGACGACGAGAAGTAGAAGCCATTTGAACACTTAGAGAAAGAGTAGAGAATGCTCAAAGTGGGAACCGAGTTTCACTAATTTCACGAGTATTTATAGATAAAAAACTTTGTACAGGTGGAACCAAAATGCAATCTTTTGATTTGATGTATCAACAATGACCGAAACATCATTGAATTTTGTGAACACAAAAATATTTTGTATCTTTAAAAATCATTTCTTTATTGGAAATTTAAGGATTTGCATTGTGTGGTGTGCAAAAAATATCTTCTT
>CM035431.1:121979452-121984452 GCA_020310875.1 Ceratopteris richardii
TATGGCTAAAGTTTGAGAGTCTAATTGTGATCAGGCTAAGAGAATTGTGTGTAGGAACATTTACATGTGAGAAAGTACTCACTGGTTCCTGAAACAGGCACAAATTTTGATCTTAATGATTTGATCATTTCTCACTCCACAGTTTAAAGTTTTGTGCAAGTAAGCACTTAATCTTTAAGTTGGAAGGTAGGCTACTCGTGGCTAAAAGCATTTGCTTAAACGGGTTTTATACTGAGAGAATTAAAGTTAAGAAGTTAGGGGTGTCCAAATCGGCTTCTCAGAAGTGTAGATTTAAACATAGCTGACTTGGTAAGTAGATTTCTCAAGATCTACTGAACCTTTTGAAGTAATTCGACTTGGAGAAGGTGTGCAATCTTTAGACGACACCTTGTGCAAAGTTTCATAAAAAACTTTACACATTTACTCAGTCAATGAGCAAGATCTATGCAGCAAACTTTCTGAGGAAATTCCTTCTTCACAGTTTAGTCAAGAAATTGATATTTGGTCATTGATAGCTTAAATTGGTGAAGGTTTTGACTTACTCTTGATATAGAGGTGTTCTAAATTCAAGAGTAGGTTGTTCTTTTGGAGATTAACACTCTCCATCAATGGTATCAGAGCAGGAAACATCAAAATCAAGGAAAGGAGGATCCCGACTGCTGCAGATTCAAGAAATTCAACAACTGAAGAACTAAAAGGTGAAAGCTTGAAGGCAAAGCTTGAGGAGGAGACTATACGACATCAAGAAAGACAAAAGGACTCTAATTTGAAGTAAAGGTACATATATTATTCATAAAGCTTGAAGATTTCAATACACAGGTGGACACAAGATGGGAGATTCTCTACAGATAGAGAAATTGGATAGGGAAAACTATCCTGCATGGTCAATGAGGATGGAAGCTCATCTTATGAGCAAAGATTTAATAGCTTACATCACAGGAGAAGAAGAGAAGCCACAGTTCAGAGATCCTAGTGTTCCAACTAGGGAAGAGTTAGCAGATTTGAAAAATTGGATGAAGAAAGATGCTCAAGCTAGGAGCATTATATATATGGCAGTCAATGATTACTTGTTACCTCATATTCGAGGTCTTGAAAGTGCAACTGATATTTGGAATGCTTTGGAGGAGCATTTCTAGAATACTACTAAGTCAAGGAAGGCATCCTTATGGGCAAAGTTTACCACCTTTAAGAAGAAGGCTTCTCAATCCATTTCAGACTATGTGACAAGAATGAAAGATATTGCAGATGCTTTAGGAACTGTTGATGAAGACATTGAGGAGGATAAATTGGTAAGGCAAATCCTTACAGGTTTAAGAGGTGATGACAAATGGAAGCCATTCATTTTGTCTACAGAATTATCACTTGATCATTTCACTCCTGATTTAAATAAGTTGCTAGGTCATATGCTAACATTTGAGCAGGATGTTAAAGGAGATGGTGACAAAAGTACAGGTCATGCAATGTACTCAAAGGACAAGAAGAAAGCTAACAAAGGAAAGCAACAAGCAGGTGAAGATGAAGGTACAACTAGTCAAGCCAACTTCCTAAGAGGTAGAGGAGGTGGCAAAGGTAGAGGAAGAGGCAGAAACAACAAAGATGGAGGCAAAGCTTGTTGGATTTGTGGTAAGACAAATCATTTAGCTAATGATTGTTGGCATAATAATCAGAGTAATGGTGGATATAATCAGAACTATAATACAAGAGGAAGAGGTGGCAGAAATCAAAGAGGTAATTTCAAAGGCAGAGGTAGTAGGGGTTACTTTGGAAGAAATGCAGGTAGAGGTTTCAAAAGTCAACAATATAACAACACCTACTACAATTATGCTTCAGATCAAAAGGAAGATTCAACATTGATAATGAATGCAACTTGTGAAAGGCAAAATGAAGATCAAAGAGTCTTCTACATTCATTCAGGGTGTAGCAATCACCTGAGTGGTAATATAGCCTTGATGACTGATTTGGAGAATAAGGTATCTAATCATGTTGTTCAAACAGGTGACAACACAAAACACAATGTGAAGTCAATTGGATCAGTGAAGGCCAAGGATGGAAGCACCTTATTGAGTAAGGTCTTGTATGTTCCTACAATTCCTAAGAATTTGATAAGTGTAGGACAAATTGTGGAAAAAGGTTATGAAGTAAGGTTCACTAATGAAGGAGTGTTTGTGGAAGACCCTAGCAATGGGTATAAACAAATTGTTTCAAGGAAGAAAGAAGGAAGATTGTTCACATTGAAGATTCAAGGTAATATTGGTCATGCCATGTTCACATATGGAGGACATAAGATCTCTGAGTTAGATCTTTGGCACAAGAGGCTTGGACATTTCAATGAAAGAGGTATTAAAGACATGATTAACAATGGTTCAGTGCTTGGTTTGCCTAATGTTGCAGGTCAACATATGACATATAGATGTGAGGCATGTCAATTAGGTAAGGCTCATAAGCATTCCTACTCCAAGCATGGTTTTATGTACTCAGAGAAGCTTGAGTTGGTACATACAGATGTGTGGGGACCATCAAAGGATTTCAGTATAAATGGGTCAAGATATTATGTGATTTATGTTGATGATGCTACTAGATGGATCACTATTTATGTGATCAAAGATAAGTCAGAAGTGTTTAATACATTTAAACACTATCATGCATATGCAGAAAGAATTATAGGACATAAGTTGAAAAGACTAAGGTCAGATGGAGGGGGAGAGTATTTCTCTAATGAATTCAGTAATTACTTATGGGATGCAGGTATAAAAAGGGAAGTTACTTGCAGGTACTCTCCTCAACAAAATGGTGTAGCAGAAAGGAGAAATAGAACTCTTGTTGAGTTTGCAAGGTCCATGATGAAGGAGAAAAATTGCCCTAATTATTTGTGGGCTGAGGCTGTAAATACAGATACTTATTTGGTCAATAGGTTACCATGTAAAGCTTTGCAGGGAATGACACCTTATGAGGCATGGTGGGGTAAGAGACCTACACTAGACCATTGCAAAGTATTTGGATGTTTGGCCTATGCATATGTGCCATCACAATTAAGGCACAAATTGGAACCTAAAGCTGAAAAATATGTGTTTATTGGTTATGATGATAAGCAGATGGGATACAGGTTGTGGAATCCATCCACAAAACATTTTCTTGTATCAAAAGATGTTACATTTGATGAGCAAGGTACTTGGTATGCAGGTACTATCAATATTAATACAGATGATGAAGAGGTTGTGAGCCAAAGGAAAGGTAAGTCAAAGGTTCAAATAATTGATGAAGAAGAGAATAATGAAGTGCAGGTTGAAGTGGAAGAAACACCTAGGTTTGATCCTGAATATGAAGAACCAGAAACCTCAAGAAGTGGAGAACTTAGGAGGTCTACAAGGAACAAATGGCAACCTACAAGGTATAGCTATGATACTTCATTTCTGGCTACCAAAGATTATGCTTACATGATTAAAACAGATGAAGACCCTTCTACATATGAAGAGGCAAAAGATAAAGAAAATTGGGAGAAAGCTATGCAGGAAGAATATGATGCATTATTGGAGAATCAAACATGGGATTTGGTTCCAAAACCAAATAGCCAGAAGATCATTGGATGTAAGTGGGTTTATAACACAAAAAGATTTGCAGATGGAAGTGTGTCTAGGTACAAAGCTAGACTTGTTGTCAAAGGGTTTGCTCAGACATATGGTGTTGATTATGATGAGACTTATAGTCCTGTGGAAAAGATGACAACCATCAGGACACTTATAGCAATTGCTGCATGTAAAGGTTGGAAATTGTGTCAATTAGATGTGAAAAATGCTTTTTTGAATGGTTATATTTCAGATGATGTATTCATGGAGCAACCTCAAGGGTTCAGAGATAAAAGGTACCCAGATCATGTGTGCAAGCTCAAGAGAGCTTTGTATGGCTTGAAGCAGGCCCCAAGGGCATGGAATTATAGACTTGTAAAGTTCTTGAAAGAACTTGGATTTCAGGTGTCTAAAGCAGATAGTAGCTTGCTTGTCAAAGCAAGTGATAATGGTTTCATATACATGTGCATATATGTTGATGATATAATCCTTACAGGTACAGATGAGGAAGGAATACAAAGACTAAAGAAGCAAATGGAAAAGGAGTTCAAAATCAGTGATTTGGGAGACTTGTCATACTTCTTGGGCATGGAGATTACATATACTCAACATGGAGTATTTGTGACCCAAGAAAGGTATTTGAAGAACTTGTTAATAAAGTTTAAAATGGATGATTGTAGGGTAGCACCTACACCAATGGAGGTGAATCACAAATTGAGTAAATTTGGAGGTGAAGAATTCAAGGGCATGAGACAATATCAGAGTTTGGTTGGTAGTCTTATCTATGCTACTTTAACTAGACCTGATTTATCATATGCAGTAGGGGTTTTGTCTCAATTCATGCATTGTCCTAGGAAAGAGCATTGGATTGCAGGTCAAAGAGTGTTGAGGTACATTAAGGGTACACTCAAAGAAGGTTTGTATTATGGTTTTACATTAGATACAAACATCAAGATCTATAGTGATGCAGATTGGGCAGGTAATCCAGATGATAGAAGATCAACCTATGGATACATGTGTTATGTGGGAGATAAGTTAATCTCCTGGTGCTCAAAGAAGCAACATACAGTTGCTTTGTCATCTACAGAAGCAGAGTACAAAGGCATGGTTGAAGCTGCAAAAGAAGTGATATGGCTTAAGACTCTAATGAAGAGTTTTGACACTATACAGAACATACCTATCATTTATGGTGATAACATGAGTTCATTATATCTAGCTGCTAATCCTGTTTTTCATGCCAGGACTAAACACATTGAGATACAGTATCACTTTCTAAGAGAGAAGGTTATGGATAAGGAGATTGAAGTCATACATACTTCAACAAAAGATCAGATAGCTGATATGCTTACAAAGAGCTTGGATGGACCAAAGCTACAGAAGTTTAAAGACATGGCAGGTATAAAGAAGATAAGAGAAACCTCAATTGATGATTGAGGG
>CM035431.1:121991952-122156952 GCA_020310875.1 Ceratopteris richardii
GATAGATAGATATATAGATAGATAGATAGATGGATAGATAGATAGATGGATAGATAGATGGATGGATAGATAGGTAGATAGATAGATAGATAGATAGATAGATAGATAGATAGATAGATAGATAGATAGATAGATAGATAGATAGATAGATAGATAGATAGATAGATAGATAGGTAGGTAGATAGATAGATGAAAAAGCATCTACTAGACTATAGGGATCACGTATGAAAATAAAGTACCTTTTGATAAAACTAATCATTTGCATCCAAATTCTATTTCTATTAATTATCGGGTCTTATTCTATGATATTTCCTTAGATATTCAGCATGATGCACATCGAAAGCTCATAAAAAGATGGTTTGGTCCTTATGTAGTCACTCATGTATATGATAATGGAACTTACTCACTAAAAGAACTTGATGGAACTATGCTAAAGAATCCAATAACAAGAAAAAGAGTAAAAATTGTTAAGAAGCATGAGTGTAAGGGACTATATCATGGATGAGAACGTTAATGAGAATGCAAGTGATAGTGAAAATGATGATATTAATGAAAGTGAAGTGGATTTTGAAGCATGAAAAGAAAAAGAAAAACATGCAATTTTGTTTTCTTTCTTAATTCATTTTTTGCCACAAAACAATAAACAAAAATACTTTTGTTCTATTTATTCTTTATAAGAAAAGCTCAAAGATGTGTTATTATTTATTTTAAAAAAAATCCAAAAAGAAAGATGGATCTCCAACATTCTATTTCTTTCCTTTAGAAATGATGATGGAAATATCCTTTAAATTTTTTTGAAATCATGCATCATAATAATTGTGCATCATCTAATTTGGAGATTATGGTTTTGTGTTATTTGATAGGCATCAAGCTTGTCTCATGTCTTATGAAGAAGAAATCTATCTTCAAATGAGTGGAAATGCCTCTTCATCAAAATCTTTGAATTATATCTATGCACCAGTGTATTTTTTTCTCATGCATCTAAAGTTTCATTACATAGAGCCATACATTAACAATGGCTTACATATAAACACGAAGGTTAAACCTATGCACAATCATTAATTTTTCACATGAGTGAATGTGAGGATATGTTTGAATGAATTCCATCCACTGAAGTATTGAAATGACAAGAGTATGCCTCATCATCAATGTGCCACTTGGAATTTCCAAGTATCTTTCTTTTGCACCATTTGTTTATAAAATTGCACTTCAAGTATGCATGCCTAGGGCAACACTACAATGCCTTGCATAAGACACATGTGTTGAAATGAAAAACCCATGCACTAATCCATTTGCACTCAAAAACTTGAGAATCACTCAAGTAACTCATGATGCACCATAAGTTATCTCATGCATTTAAAGAGTATGCAAATGATGGAGCTTAATTCCATGGCCTTGCATGAAGACACATAACTTGTTTTGATCATTGTTGGCATTTCCAGAGGAAGCACATGTTTGGTGGGGGAAATATGTGATAGTGATTGTGGGCATACACCCTCATCAACACATGAAGATGAAGTATTCAAAGCTTTATATGGATTTCTCAACCATGAAGATGCTCAACCATTGGTCTACATGAAGTGAAGAAAAGAAAAGATGAAGGAAGGAAATGTATTCTCAAAGAAAATGAAGGCTTATGAAGGTAATTCCAAGGGTTCAACCATAATCAAATGATTGATATGAAGAAGAGGAGCAAGGAGCAACAAACAGATTCAATTTGGACACCTTTTGACCCTCCAATGCCTAAGTGAAAGATCATGTAGAAAACAGACGTGTTTTTTTGTAAATGAAAAGTAAATGAATTTGATTTGTCCATTTAAATCAAGCGTGGATCAAAGGGTCAATTTTTCCTATGAAAGGACAAGTCCATTCATTTGTTTTTTTTTTTACTTATATTTGAGAACTTGAGTGCTTAGAACAAAGTGAGAACCTTTGAGCCTAAACCCTTGAGCTACCCTTTGAGTTCTCATTTGTGAGAGAAACCATTATGGATCTTGGAGATTCATTGGCCTTGTAATCTCTTCTCATCTTGATTAGTAATACAATCTTCATCTTTCAGCACAAATAACATTTGTTGAGGGTCTATGGTGATGATGATGAAGTCAAAGTTCGTGTGTGAAGATCAAATTTTACAAGCTTGGTGAATCCTTCAACTTGTTTCATGCAATGTCAACATTGATTTGTAAGTTAAGAATTTAACTTTTCAAGGTAAGTTTCTTATTTCCAACTCCATAGAGTGAGCAACTTGTGTGTTTAAATGATTTTGATCATTTGATGTTACAACATTTACCATAAGTTGAAGAAACTTTGCAGTAGGGCTCCTTGGGAGTAAGCCTTTAACCCATAAACACACCTCCACAACGTACGTACATACATACATACATACATACATACATACATACATACATACATACATACATACATACATACATACATACATACATGCATGAATGCATGCATACATACACACACACATAGACACACACGCACACACACAAACATACACATATGCATACACACACACATATATATACATACATACATACATACATACACATACACACATATACATACATAGATATACACTCATATGTGCATGCACACATTTATACATACATACATACATACATACATACATAAATACATACATACATACATACATACATACACACACATATAATCATAGACACGTGCATTCATCCATACATGCATATACACACATATACATACAGAGTACATACATACACACACAAACACATATATACATATAGTACATACATACATACATGCATGCATACGTACATACATACATATATACAGATATACATACATACATATATAAACACAATAGAAAAATAAAGCATGTTATTTTAGATACATCCATGCATACTACATACATACATACATGGATACATACATACATGGATACATACATACATACATACATACATACATACATACATACATACATACATACATACATACATATGTACATACATACATACATACATACATACATGCATGCATACATACATACATATGTACGTACGTACATACATACATACATACATACATATATACATACAAACATACATACATGCATGCATGCATGCATACATACATACATACATACATACATACATACATCTACATACATACATACATACATACATACAAATAAACAAACATACATACATACATGCATGCATGCATACATACATACATACATACATACATACATACATACATACATACATACATGCATACATATGTACATACATACATACATACATACATATGTACATATGTACATACGTACATACGTACATATGTACATACGTACATATGTACATACATACATACATACATACATACATACATACATACATGCATGCATGCATACATACATATGTATGTACATATGTACGTACGTACATACATACATACATTCATACATACATACATATGTACATACATACACACACACATACATACATACATACATACATACATACATACATACATACATACATACATACATACATGCATACATACATACATACATGCATTCATTCATACATACATAGATACAAACATACATACATACATGCACGCATACATACATACATACATACATACATGCATACATAGATACATACATACATACATAGCATACATACATACATACATACATACATACATACATACATACATGCACACATGCATACATACGTACATACATATATAAATACATAGTATTATTCTCACTTCTACTTTCTCACAAAAACTCTCTAAAAAATATGACTATTCTATAGAGAAGACTTATATGATGTGTGTGCAACTCACCTCCCACCTTTATATCCTCTTGCACCCAAGATAATAATGATATGGAATGCTCTAGTGTGGACATGTGGCCATCATGCACAGTCATTCCCATTACATCTTAAGTACCTTAGGACATCCCCTAAGCTAGATAGCTTGGCTAACCTTAGCCCTTGTCCCACACACACATATAATGGGCTCTATGGACTCATGGATGACATGGTTTCTCAACTTATTTTTATTTTGTATCTAGTATTCTATCTGGAGAATGATATGTGTCATTACTTTACTACAAAGAGATAATACCCTCTTTAGATTATTCTCCTTGGAAATACACTTTCTAAACTTACTAACATGAAACACTAGATGAACTAAGCTTCCTAAGTATCTTCCAAGGTCCACAAAACCTTAGTGAAATCTTAGTGCACTTCCTTGTGTATAGTGAATTAGATCCTACTCGTACTTGAAGAAAAACTAGATATCTTCTTGTTGGCATCTTCTTTAGCCGTATCAATTACTTGTTGCATCTTGACTTTAGCTATTTCTAAATTTTCTTGACGATTTTATAGGAATTTCAAAGCATTAGGACATTTCTTTGAAGTCCTTATGGTACTGATAGTAGTAGGATTCATGACATAATTCATCTCAAAAGGAGACACCCCAATCACCTTATGAGGTCTATTATTGTAAGAAAACTCCACTAATGACAAATAATTATCCCCATCTCTCTACCTCTCACAAACATATGCCCTCAATATGTCTTCTAGAATCTGATTGAACCCCTTAGTCTCACCATCTGTCTATGGATGGTCATTATTACTCATTTTCAATGACACTTTAATCTTGTTAAGTACAACTTCCAAAAGTGTCTAGCGAATCTAACATCCTTATCTAAAACTATGGAGTTCAATAACCCATGCAATCTTGATACATGCTAATAAATAGCTCCGCTACCTATGGAGCTTTGATTGTCTCTTTTGTGGCTATAAAATGAGCCATCTTGCTCAATTTTTCTACCAATACTAGAATAGCATATTGCTTCCTTTGGTTCCATGGTAACCCCAATATGAAATCCATGGATACACTATTTGGGTATGCTTTGGAATTTGTAAATGATGTAAAAGAATTGGTATCTTAACTCTTTCTACTTTGTTTACCTGACTCATGAAGCACTAAACATATGTGTGGAGATCTCTCACTAATCCATGTCACCAAAATGTTTATTTGACTAGATCAATGGTCTTTTCAATGCTAGGATGCCCTACACAAGGAAGATCATGGTTATTGTGCATGAATTTTTGTCTCAAATCTGGAGAATCTGGTATGAAAGCCTTTCCTTTCTGTTTAACTATTCCATTCTCCATTGAGAAACTAGAATATGGGCTAGTATTTTTGCTTTGATAGGGGAAGGACAAGATGGAATCACCCTATCTCTGATGATAGAGTCTTTTGTGATGGCTCTAATGATTTTTAATATATGCGGGTCTTCCACCTGTGCTTCCTTTATTTCTTGAAGCAATGAGTTTTCTAGAACCATAAAGCTCATTTGATACATTATACAAGATAATGCATTGGATATTATATTCTATTTGCCTCTTCTATAAAAGCTTTCCATATGGTAGTTCCTTTCCTACTCTCTCTCATAGAGACATTCCCCCTCTACAGTGGAATCCCATCCATAGAGTGTAGATGATATGGAGTCACTGCATTCCATAGGATCAGGATCCTCTTGGATGCATGAAGGCACTCACCTATGGATGTGCAATGTTGCAATGGAAGAAGAGAAAAGAGAAAATGCTAGAGACATAGGTGTGAAGGAAACTCATAGATCTATTCGAGACCCAGCCTATGCACCTATAGTATTTTCGGATGAAGAGTTTGAACCTCATGATTGGGCGGAAATCCTAGCCACAATGGACATAGTTGTCAATGACGAACAATGGACACCCCACTCTGATGAAGATGGTTATGACATTTCAGTCTTCACTATAGAACCAATTACATGTGATTCAGTTATCGAAGAATGCAAGCCTAGTATGGAAAAAATTGAACAAGCAAGTGACTCAGATTTCGAATCAATTATTATGGACCCTTTTGTGTATCAGAAGATGAATACCTGTATGTAATAGAAGCAAGAAGAGAGAAGTCCCACCAGAAGAGGAAGAATCTTTGTTTGAGGTTCCTGAAAATTTTAAGAAGTATGAGGTCAAGGATAAGATAGTCATGATCAAAATGCCTAAATGAGAAGCACTCACAGGAATCGTCTATGATAACAAAAAGACAACTAGAAAATTATTGTGACCATAGAAGAAGGTGAAGAATGATTCATATACATAGGACATGACCTATTTGAGGAAGAGGAAAAGGTGTTGATTGATTTATTAAGAGAATATAGAGATGTTTTTGCATGGAGTTATGAGGACCTTAAAGGAGTAGACCCTAACATATGCTCACAGACAGTTCACACGACCTCAGAAGCCAAACCTGCCAAGCAAAAGCCATACACATATAATGATGATTATGCCACGAAAATCAAGGAAGAGATAGATCGATTGGTAGAAGCCAGATTTATCTATGAAATTGAACACACTAAATGGGTATCACCCATCATAGTGGTGCCTAAGAAGAATGGAAATCTATGTGTATGCATTAACTTGAAGAAGGTTAACGCAACCACTATTATATATAGCTACCCGCTTCCTATCACTGAGCACCTATTGGAAAGAGTAGTAGGCAAGGAAGTATATAGATTCCTTGATGGGTTCTCTAGCTACAATCAAGTGGCCATTGCCCTAGAAGACTAGAATAAGATGGCTTGCCACATAATGGGGCATATTCATTTTTTAGGTAATGCCATTTGGTCTTACCAATGTGCCAGCTACCTTCCAAAGGCTGATGTGTTATGTATTTAAAGAGTTCTTGCATAAAAGCTTGGAAGTATATGCTGATGATCTATGTGCTCATTCCAACATTAGACAAACACATATACTTGAGCTAAGACAAATCTTTGACAAATGTAGAGAATATCAGGTCTACCTGAACCTAGAAAAGTGTGTTTTTATGGTCAGGCAAGGCAAGATTCTAGGACACATAGTGTCAAAGAATGGAATATCCATGGATGAGGATAAAGTTACAACTACTGTAGAGCTACCTAGGCCAAAGAATGTCAAGGAAGGACAAGCTTTCATGAGGCATTGTCTCTATTATTGATGTTTCATTCACATGTATGCAATCATTGCAAAGCCTTTGTACAACCTTTTGACTAACTTTGAGTGGTCAGAAGAATGTGAAAACTCCTTTAATGAGCTTAAGTGATGATTGTGTTGAGCAGCAATCTTGTCCACACCAAATTGGAATAAGCCATTCCATGTTCATGTGGATGCATTCAATCATGCAATTGGGTGTGTGCTAGCCCAACCAACTGATGAAGGTATATTATGGATCTTCCAATAGCTTATGCAAGTAGGCAATTGAATGCGGCTGAACAAAGTTATACCACTACCAAAAGAGAAGGATTAGGCATCGTGTATGTGGTTGAGAGGTTTAGACATTGTTTGCTTGCAAATAAGGTTAAATTTTTTACAGACCATCAAGCATTACTATATCTAGTGAACAAACCATGCAATACTGACAGATTAGTAAGATTGTTCCTCTTACTAATGAAATATGACTTTGAAGATGTAGTTAGGAAAGATAGGACTCACCTTAGGGTGGATCACCTTTCTAGACTAACTTCAGGAGAGTCCCCTCAAGGAGTGTTAGATGAGCTTCCAGATGCTTACTTGTTCAGTCTAGAAGTAGTGTCTGACTGGGCCAAAATTGTAGTGCCTATTCTAACCCTTGACCCGAGCATCCCATATTGAAAGCCAAAGATAAAGAAGTAGTGAGGTCTCAAAAATATCACATATTGGTAGGCAGTATGTATAAGCACACCAATCAAGGCATATTAGCTTGTTGTGTATATGAAGATGAGCATGTGAAATGGTTGCAAATAGCACATGTAGTTGTGCTTCAACAACACCACTTGAAACATCGAACACTATAGGCTCTGCAAAGATTAGGTGTATATTGGCCAACAATGGAAGCAGATGTCCATAGAGTATGCAAGGAATGCCTAATTTGTAGTATTAGACCATAAGTGGAACATGCTACACTATATCAAGTGACATTAGTGCTAGATTGGAGAAAACCATTGGTAAGGTTCTTGAGGATGAAAACATTCCCTCAAGAGATGACATTAGCCAAACCAAAGAGCTTAGAACAGGAAGCGCTAGACTATGCTCTCAATGGAGATAATTTATACAAGTGTGACAGAGATAGATACCTAAGACTGTGTGTCCATGAGATTGAATATCTTAAGATCTTAGAAACTGATCACCAAGGTGTGGCAGGAGGACATTTTGGACCAAACCACATGATCAAGGAAATTCTATCCGTAGGTCTTTGGTGGCTAACCCTTCACAGAGATGCACATACCTATGTGAAGTAGTGTGAAATTTGTCAGCGAACTGAGTACCCAATACATAAGGATGAGATGCCATTAAGACCCATGATGGGAGGAGGTGCATTCTCTAAATGGGAAATATACTTTTTTGGTCCTATTAATCCCCCAGCTAAGAGTTCACATGCTAAATGCATTATCATTTCCACTGATTACCTAACTAAGTGGGTAGAAGTAAAAGCCACGACAAAGAACGATGCTCAAATGATGCCTAAGTTCTTATTCAAGAATGTGTTCACCATATACGGGTTACCAATAGAGTTAGTAAGTGATAGAGGTATGCACTTCTTGAACAAAATCATTGAAAACCTTCTCCAAGGATTTTTGGTGATACATAAGAAGTCTGCCCCCTATCACCCACAAGCTAATAGACAAGTAGAGAGCACAAATAAGATCCTATGTAATGTATTGACAAAACTGGTAAATAATAAATGCCCTAGTTGGGATAGACATCTACATCATGCTATTTGGGCTTATCGAGTGGCTTATAAAATGGTACTCAACTCCACACCCTTTCATATGGTATTTGGATAGAATGCAATATTGCCACTAGATTTCTTGATCCCTATGTTACGAGTAGGAGAAGAGCATCAATGGACTATCCATGAGCTCTCGTCTAGAATCTTTGATCTTGAACAATTAGGTGAAACGAGATCAAGAGAAGTTGCAGGAATATATGCAGCCAAGTTTCTTGTCAACCGGGAGGCATGTTATACTTTATGGAATAATGGAATGTCATATGGATTTTAATGTCTTGAGGTTTTTAATGTGATTTGTGTTTTGATTTAGCAGGTAAAGAATCATGAAGGTGTTAATATGCATGGACTTATTCAGATATTTTTGAAGATAGTTTAAAAATAGTATTTTAGATATTTTTTGTAAAATAGTAGATCACTTAAGAAAGTGATATTTTTGTAAAAATAAAGTAGATTTTTGTAAACACACGCTTTTTTAAGTGTCACCCTTATGTATCTTCTATTTAGGATGCAGTGAGAAATACCTATAAATACACATACTATAATAGACTCATCCATCAGAGTATGTGGGGGGAGATTGTACCCAATCTTGTGTTCAGTCTCTTGTCTCTTTCTATTCTGTTGCTTTTGTGAGATTTCATTTTTTGTAATATCTTTGCATACATGTGTTTGCAAGATCTGTTCAACATTTATGCTCTCTATGAACTACATGGTTTCTACATATTCTACACGTCTCATGTGGAGTACTGTGTGCAATGTCATATCTAGGTTCTCTACTATGAGGGTATCATTTTTGAGGTCTCGTGAAGGGGAATCCACCATGGTGCATCACCATTGCACCACTTCATTGGTATCAAAGATTTTCAAAGCTCAAGGAATAGACCTTGGCATACCTTGTCATCTAAGTCATTGAAATCACCATTGCCGCCGTTGGCTACATGTGAGGAAGTACTTCAATGATCAAGGAAGACAAAGTACTAGCACTTCTCGAGAGGTCACCCATTCCAATGATGTTCCCCCCAAGGACCGCTTAATAGTAGGTTTTCTATTGGTGCAGGACAATCAACAATTGATGATTTGGACAAGTTTTGAAGTCAAATAATAAAGCAAAGATCAAATTAAGAGGCTTGAAGATTAGTGCATGGTCAGACGATGAAGATTTGTATATACATGTACAGTAAGCTTGAAATTAGTTCACTTATACCTTTGTAATGGTGACAGGTTTGTACATATATGCCTATATATACAAGTATAGAGTCAGGACATATATGAGAGAAGAGATATAGAACAATAATAGATGACTAGAAGAAGAATGTGTGCGATGAATGAATGAGATTCATCAAATCAGTTGTTTTCATGAGAATAGAAGAAAACTTCTGAAATCTGATTCACGATCTTTTCTCCATCTCTCCTTCTGTGCTTGATCATTTCATAAATCATTTTCTAGATGTCTAAGTCCATAGTTAATGCATCTATGGTCAAGATTTGAGAGTCTAATTGTAATCAGATTCAAAGAATTCTAAGTAGGAACATTTACAGGTGTAAATGTGAAGAGGTGAAGGCAGGAACAGGTGCAATCTTGATGGTCAATGTTTTATTTCGATCTCCCTCCACAATGTAAAGTTTTGAGCAAGTAAGCACTCATTCTTTAACTTAAAGGTAAGTTACGTGTGGCTAAATGATGGAGAGTGTTAATCTCCAAAAGAACGAGCTATCCTTGATGTTAGAGCACCTCTATATCAAGAACAACTCAAAACCTTTACCAATTGCGAGGATCAATACTAGATTATCAATATCTTGAACAAACTATGAAGAGAGTTAATACTCAGAAAGTCTGTTGCAGATAATTCACTCATTGACTGACCAAATGTGTAAAGTTTTTCATAAAACTTTGCATGAAGTGTTGGCTATAGATTTTGCACCTTCTCCAATTTAAATCATTTCAAAAGCTTTAGTAGAACTTGAGAAATGATCCTCACAATTCACCTATGTCTAAAACTTTATTTTTCTACAGTCCACTTTGACACCTCTAACTTCTAAAGCATGGTTCTCTCAAACTACAACCCATTTATTCAAATGCTTTTAGCCATAGGTAGCTTACCTTCCAACCTACAGAATGAGTGCTTGTTTGCTCAAAACATTACACTGTGGAAGGAGAACTGACCAAAACATTAGCATCAAATTTTGCACCTGTTGCAACTTCACTTCTTCACATTTACACATGTAAATGTTCCTACTCTCAATTCTCTCATCTTGGTCACAATAAGGATATGAAAACTTGTACAGAGGTCAATCAACTATAGACCTAGACTTGTACAAAAGCATTTCACAAAAGATTAAACACAGAAGGAGTACTCAGCAAAAGATTGGGTGCAATATTTCTTCATCTCTGAAAATTTTTGCATCTGAATGATGAGAGAGATCTCTTCACTTCTAAAAGTGTCTAATGACTATTCTAGCTTCTAATTCTTCTCTTCACATGCTCTCTCATGCTTTCCCCAACTTTTTACTTGTATATATAAGCATATATGTACAAGATCATGACCATACAAAAGGTATAAGTGAGCTAACCATAAATTAATGTACATATGTATACAAGTCTTCATTTCTTGAACATGCTTTATCTTCAATATTCAATTGTTGATCTTTGCTTCATGATTTGACTTCAAGTCTTTATCCAAAACATCAATTGGTAATTGACTTGCACCAACAGCTCCCTCTCAATCATCAATCGAGGTTTTCTCTTTCCTCTTCATACATGCCATGTCTTTAAATCTTTGTAGCTTTGGTCCATCCAAGCTTTTGGTTAGCATATCTGCAATCTGATCTTTTGTTGAAGTATGTATGACTTCAATCTCCTTATCAATCACCTTCTCTCTTAGAAAGTAATACTGAATCTCAATGTGTTTAGTCCTGACATGAAAAACAGGGTTAGCAGCTAGATATAATGAACTCATGTTATCTCCATGAATAGTGGGTGTACTCTGAATGATGTCAAAACTCTTCATAAGAGTCTTTAGCCATATGACTTCCTTTGCAGCTTCAACCATACCTTTATACTCTACCTCTGTAGATGATAAAGCAACTATGTGTTGCTCCTTAGAACACCAAGAGATTATCTCCCACATAACACAAGTATCCATATGTTGATCTTCTATCATAAGGATTACCTGAACAATCTGTATCACTATATATCTTGATGTTTGTATCTGATGTAAAACCATAATACAAACCTTCTTTGAGTATGCCCTTAATGTACCTCAACACTCTTTGTCCTGCAACCCAATGTTCTTTCCTAGGACAATGCATGAATTGAGACAAGACTCCAACTGCATATGACAAATCAAGCCTAGTTAATGTAGCATAGATAAGACTACCAACTAGACTTTGATATAGCTTCATATGCTTGAATTCTTCTCCTCCAGATCTGCTAATTTGTGATTCACCTTCATTGGAGTAGGGGCTACCCTGCAATCATCCATTTTAAACTTGATCAACAAGTTCTTCAAATACCTTTCTTGAGTCACATATATTCCATGTTGAGTATATGAAATCTCCATGCCCAAGAAATATGATAAGTCTCCCAAGTCACTAATCCTGAACTCTTTCTCCATTTGCTTCTTGATGCTTTGAATTCCCTTCTCATCTGTACCTATAAGAATTATGTCATCAACATATATGCACATGTAAATGAACCCATCATCACTTGCTTTGACAAGCAAGCTACTATCTGCTTTAGATACTTGAAAACCAAGTTCCTTCAAGAACTTTACAAGTCTATATTTCCATGCCCTTGGGGCCTGCTTCAAGCCATACAAAGCTCTCTTGAGCTTACATACATAATCTGGAAACCTTCTATCTTTCAACCCTTGTGGTTGTTCCATGAAAACATCATCTGAAATATAACCATTTAAAAAAGCATTTTTCACATCGAATTGACATAGTCTCCAACATTTACATGCAGCAATGGCTATGAGTGCCCTGATGGTTGTCATCTTTGCCACAAGACTATACGTCTCATCATAATCTATACCATATGTCTGAGCATACCCTTTCACAACAAGTCTAGCTTTATACCTAGACACACTTCCATCTGCATACCTCTTGGTTTTGTAGACCCATTTGCATCCAATGATCTTCTGACTATTTGGTTTAGGAACCAAAACCCAAGTCTCATTTTCTATTAATGCATCATATTCTTCCTGCATAGCTTCCTCCCAATTTTCCTTACCTTTTGCCTCTTCATATGTAGAAGGGTCTTCATCTGCTTTCATCATGTAAGCATAGTCTTTAGTAGCCAAAAAAGAAGTTTCATAGCTATACCTTGTAGGTTGTCATTTGTGTGGATGACCTTCTAAGTTCTCCACTTCTTGAAGTTTTTGGTTCATCACATTCTGGATCAAACCTTGGCACTTCTTCAACTTCAATTTGTACTCCATTGCTTTCTTCTTCATCAAATATCTGAACCTTTGATTTACCTTTCTTCTGATCCAAAACTTCTTCATCACCTGCATGAATATTTATTGTACCTGCATACCAAGTACCTTGCTCATCAAATGTAACATCCTTAGACACAAGGAATTATTTTGTGGATGGACTCCACCTATATCCCATCAACTTGTCATCATATCCAATAAACACATACTTTTTATCTTTAGGTTCCAATTTATGCCTCAACTGAGATGGCACATATGCATAAGCCAAACATCCAAATACTTTGCAATGATCTAAGGTAGGTCTCTTACCCCACCATGCCTCATATGGTGTCATACCCTACAAGGCTTTACATGGTAGCCTATTGACCAAGTATGTAGTTGTATTTACAGCCTCAGCCCACAAATAATTTGGATAATTTTTCTCCTTCATCATGGATCTTGCAAACTCAACAAGAGTTCTATTCTTCCTTTCTGCTACACCATTTTGTTGAGGAGAGTACCTGCAAGTAATTTCCCTTTTTATACCTGCATTCCATAAGTAATATTGAACTCATTAGAGAAATACTCTCCCCCTTCATCTGACCTTAGTCTCTTCAACTTTTGACCTATAATTCTTTCTGCATACACATGATAATGTTTGAATATAGATAGTGATCACATAGATAGTGATCCACCTGGTAGCATCATCAACATAAATCACATAATATCTTGAACCATTGATACTAAAATCCTTTGATGGTCCCCACACATCTGTGTGTACCAACTCAAGCTTCTCTGAATACATGAAACCATGCTTAGAATAAGATTGCTTATGAGCCTTACCTAATTGACATGTCTCACATCTGTATGTCATATGTTGACCTGCAACATTAGGCAATCCAAGTACTGAACCATTGTTGACCAATATCTCTTTCATTGAAATGTCCAAACCTCTTATGCCAAAGATCTAACTCAGAGATCTTATGTCCTCCAAAGTGAACAAGGCATGACCAACATTACTTTGAATCTTCAATGTGAAGAGACTTCCTTCTTTCTTCCCTGAAACAATTTGTTTATACCCATTGCTAGGGTCTTCCACAAACACTCCATCATTAGTGAACCTTACTTCATAAACTTTTTCAACAATTTTTCCTACACTTATCAAATTCTTTGGAATTGTAGGAACATACAAGACCTTACTCAGGAGAGTACTTCCATCCTTGGCTTTCACTGATCCAATTGACTTCACATTGTGCTTTGTATTGTCACATGTTTGAACTCCATGATTAGTTACCTTATTTTCCAAATCAGTCATCAAGGCTATATTACCACTTAGATTATTGCTACACCATGAGTCAATGTAGAAGACTCTTTGGTCTTCACTTTGCCTTTCACAAGTTGCATTCATAATCAAGGTTGAATCCTCCTTATGATCTAGAGCATAGTTGTAGTAGGTATTGTTGTAGGATTGACTTTGGAATCTTCTACCTGCATTTCTTCCAAAGTAACCTCTACTATCTCTACCTCTGAAAGTACCTCTTTGATTTCTACCACCTCTTCCTCTTGAATTAAAGTTCTGATTATCTCCTCCATTATTCTGATTATTATGCCAACAATCATGAGCTAAGTGATTTGTCTTACCATAAATCCAACAAGCTTTGGCTCCATCTTTATTGCTTCTGCCTCTTCCTCTACCTTTGCCACCTCCTCTTCCTCTTAGGAAATTGGCTTGGCTAGTTGTACCTTCATCTTCATTCGCTTGTTGATCCGTTTCTTGCATATGATAGCCGGTTAGAAAGCTCTACTCTTCTAGTTTCATCCACGAAAAGATCTTGGAGAAATAATATTTGAGCTAAGATAAATTAGCAAAATATTGAAGGTATGTCATTTCAGTGATTGGAAAAATCTGAAGAAGTAAAGTTCTTGGTTTTGGCTATCATTTCTCAAAGTTTTGAGTGGCAATGAGTTAATGGTGACCATAGAGGTGTTCTAGTGTCACATTAATTCATTTCTTGTGGTGTTTTACACATCAACAAGTGGTATCAGAGCAGAAAGGTCTTGAAGAGCAGAAGGCGACAAAGGTACGAGAAGTTTTGGAAAGTTTTCCATTAAAGTTTGAAAGGTGAAGCATTTGAAGACACAAGGCATCAAAAGGTTACTTCAAAAGTATCTTCATACACAAAGAACTCCAAAAGGTATTATTCTTTATCCTTTAAGCTCAAAGGTTGCAGCAGAAGGAAAGGAGTATGGCATATCATATCTCCATTGACAAATTGGACAGAGATAATTACCCCGCATGGGTTATGAGAATGGAAGCCTTACTTATGAGTAAGGATCTCATGGTATATGTAATAGGTGAAGAAGAGAAGCCAATATTTGAAGATGAAAGCCGACCAAAGAAAGAAGAACTTGATGCTTTAAAGCATTGGCAGAAGAATTATGCAAGTGCAAAAGCCTACATCTACAATACAATCTCTGATCATCTGCTACCACACATCAGAGGATTGGAATCATCTGAAGATATATGGAATGCATTGGAGTATCATTTCCAAAGCACTACTAAAGCATGGAAAGCAAGTCTATGGTCAGAGTTTACAACATTAAAAAAGAAGCCAAGTCAAAGTATTAGTGATTATGTCACTAAGATAAGGATCTAGCAGATAGTCTTGGATCCATAGATGAAGATGTTGAAGATCACAGATTGATTGCTCAACTACTTGCAAGATTGAGAGGGGATGAAAAGTGGAAACCTTTTGTCTTATCAACAGAACTTTCATTAAATCATTATGTTCCAGATTTGAATCAATTACTTGGTTTGATGCTCACATATGAGCAAGACTTGAAGGGAGATGGAGATAAAGGACAAAGTTCTGCAATGTACATGAAGAATAAGAAGAAAGGAGATAAAGGTAAAGCAAAGGATGAAGAGGAGTTGAGTTCTCAAGTTTATTATGCAAGAGGTAAAGGCACAGGTAGAGGAAGAGCAAGAGGTTTTGGAAGAGGAAGAGGTAATCAGAATAACAACAAAAAGACTTGCTGGATCTGTGGATTGAGTAATCATTTGGCTCATGACTGTTGGCACAACCAACAAGGATCAAACCAAAATCAAAACAAAAATAGCAGAGGCCGAGGTGGAAGATATCAAAGTAATTTTCAGAGAGGTAGACAAAGTCAAAGAGGAGGCTATGGTAGAGGTGGAGGAAGAAGTTGGGGACATAATCAATCCTGCAACACCACCTACTACAACTATGCAAATGACACACAGAATGAAAGTCATACATCACTGATGATGAACTCAATCAGCACATCAGATAAAGAATATCTAAATGTATTTTACATTGACTCTGGACGTTCTAATCATTTGTCAGGAAACATAGAATTGATGTCAGAATTGGAAAAAGGCATTTCTAGTCATAGTGTTCAAAGAGGTGATAATACAAGACATAGTGTACATTCAATTGGAAAAGTGAAATGCAAGAGTGGAGCAGATTTGCTAACCAATGTTTTGTATGTTCCTACAATACCTAAAAACTTGATTAGTGTGGGACAGATAGTTGAAAAAGGTTTTCAAGTCAGGTTTACAAATGAAGGAGTATTTGTTGAAGATCCAAAGAATGGATATAATCAGATTGTTTGTGGTAAGAAAGAAGGTAGACTCTTTACTTTAAGAGTGCAAGGGAACATTGGTCAAGCTTTGCTCACACATGGTGAAGGAGTGATTACAGAACTTGATCTCTGGCATAAGAGATTAGGTCACTTCAATGAAAGAGGAATTAAAGCTATGGTTGCTAATCAAACTGTACTAGGATTACCAAATGTGCAGATCAACATATGGTTTATAAACGTGAAGCATGTCAGATGGGAAAAGCACACAGATCACCATTTCAGAAGAAAGGATTCAAACATGATGGAGTACTTGAGCTCATTCATACAGATGTATGGGACCAACAAAAGAAGGATCTATCAGTGGCTCAAGGTATTATGTTCTGTTCATTGATGATGCTACAAGATGGATAACATTATATGTTTTGAATGAAAGATCAGAAGTGTTTGGAGCTTTAAAGCATTTTCATGCATATGCAGAGAGAGTCACAGGTCAAAAGCTTAAAAGACTGAGGTCTAATGGAGGGGGAGAATACTTCTCCCAAGAGTTCAATGATTATCTTTGGAATGTAGGTATTAAGAGAGAAATAACTTGCAGGTATACACCACAACAAAATGGTGTAGCAGAAAGAAGGAATAGGACTTTAGTTGAGTTTTCTAGAGCTATGCTGAAGGAAAAGAATTGTCCAAATTATCTTTGGGCTGAGGCTATAAATACAGCTACATATCTTGTGAATAGATTACCATGTGCATCTCTCAATGGAATGACTCCATATGAAGCTTGGTGGGGTAAGAAACCAACACTAGATCATTGTAGAGTGTTTGGATCAATTGCATATGCTTATGTGCCATCACAACTTAGACATAAACTTGAACCAAAGGCAGAAAAATATGTTTTCATTGGTTATGATGAAAAGCAGATGGATTACAGGTTGTGGAATCCTCTAACCAAACAATTTCTTGTTTCTAGAGATGTTACATTTGATGAACAGAAAAGTTGGTATGCAAATCAAAGTCATACAACTGAAGAATTTGAAGAAGAGGTAAGAAGATGTGAGAAAGGAAAATCAATTGTGCAGGTAAATAGAGATGAAGATTATATGCAAGCAAGTACATCCAAAAGTCGATTAACAAGAAGGAATGAAGAAGCTCCTATATTTGATGAAGAGGTGTATCCAGACACATATGAAGAATGTGAACCAAGGAGGTCAAGCAGGACTAGAAGGCAAGCAGAAAGGTATTCTTATGATACTTCTTACATAACTCAGAAGAACTATGCATATATGGTCAAAGATGATGAAGAACCTCAGAACTATGATGAAGCTAAAGGTAAGAAGCAATGGGAAGAAGCAATTGTTGAAGCTGAAGGTCAAGGACAAAGCACAGGAGCACATCAAAGAGGTGGACACACAAGTAGAAGGAGCAAGTAGGGAGCTCCAAGAAGTGTATGTCAAATTTTCAGAAGAATCCCCTACAACAATAGTGATTTTCATCACTAAAAACCGGAGTATTAGAAGTATCATCCTACCAATTTTCATCATTTTTAGACTTTGTTTGAGCCCTCAAATAAGCCTTGGAACCTAATTTTTAACTAGGCTGGACACTAGGTCTGGACAGGGCCAAAACTAGTCAAAACACTATAAAAAGAGCTAGAGAGCTCATTTTTGGGGTTAGCTTGTTAGAGAATAGAGCTTTGTAAGAGAACTCTTTTGCAATTGAAGCTTTCCATTGTTCCTCTCTTTGATCTTACCTTGTGCGTGTGTGTGTGTGTATGTGTGTGCATGTTTGTGTGCTTTCACTCACTCACTTGTGCCTTCACTTGCTCGTGGTCTTCATACCGGTCCTCACGTCTCCACGAATTGACAAGTAAAGGAGGTGGTGTTACGCTTGAGCTACACCAAATTTTGGCGCTGTTGCCGGGGAGAGAGCTTCGAGGACGAGCGTTTTGATGGTAAGATCGTAGATTTGCGACGTTGGAAGGTAGAAAAACTGTCATTTTTGTTCATTTTCTGATTTTTCTTCTTCATCTTCATCATCATCACCATCTCCATCTTCTTCCATCTTCTTCTTCATAGAAATTTCTTGTTTTTTAGTGCACTTTCATTATTTTCATACCATCTTTCATGCATTATTGTGCGAGGAGAGTTAGGAAGTGCAAGAGAGTGCATGCGCTGTGTTTTTTCATGATTTTCTGCACATACGGAGCTCGCCATTGCTCGGCGCTCAGAAATTCGAAGTTCCTGCCAAAAAACACGATTCTGTGATGAAAATCGTGATTCTGTGAAAATTCAAATTTTTTTTGAAAATCGCGATTCTTTGTTTCCCGCCTAAAAGCCTTTTGAAAAGAACACGATTCTTTGGTCATTCTCAGAATTGCAATTCTATTGTTGTGCTCAAAATTGCGATTCTCACAAATCACGATTTTCAGCCAAAAAAACAGGATTCTGAGAAAACACGATTCTGTGGTTGTGCTCAAAATCGTGATTCTCTGAATTTTTGGAAACCACGATTCTCTGAGACAAAATTGCGATTTTCAAAACACGATTCTGTGAAAACACGATTTTGAGAAAATACGATTCTGTGGTTGTGCTCAAAATTGCGATTCTCTAAATTTTTGGAAACCACAATTCTTTGAGATAAAATCGCGATTCTCTAGAACACGATTCTCTAAAACACGATTTTCAAAAACACGATTCTCTGTTGGCAATCGCGATTTTCAAAACACGATTCTATGAAAACACGATTCTGTGAAAAACACGATTCTCTGCTCAAAATTGCAATTCTCAACAACACGATTCTCTGCTCAAAATTGCGATTCTCACAAATCACGATTTTTAGCAAAAGCATGATTTTATGAAAACACGATTCTCTACTCACAATCGCAATTCTCTTGGTTTCACAGGATCGCGATTCTCTCATTTCATAGCATCGCGATTCTCTTGAGATTCACAAATCCCGATTCTCTGGAGATTTACAGCAGCGCGATTCTCTTGAAGTTCACAAAATCGCGATTCTCTTGAAGTTCACAAAATCGCGATTCTCTTGAAGTTCACAAAATCGCGATTCTCTTGAAGTTCACAAAATCGCGATTCTCTTGGTTTCACAAAATCGCGATTCTCTTGATTTGACAAAATCGTGATTTTTTCCAAAAGGTCTTGTTTGCCTGTTTTGACCCCCGGGAGCCTGATTTGACATAACTTTTTCATCCAAAGTCCATTTTTTGAGCTCTATAGCTCATTGGAAAGCTTGTTTCAAATCCTACACGGCCTCAACTATTTTTTATAAGAATAATGCGTTGATTTTCAGATAGGATATTTTGAAGTTGACCCTCAGGTGGGACCAAGAACCCAAGGGGACTCCAAAGGATTTGTGAACCATACCAAGGGGAGATTTTGGACTCTTAGCCAAAGCTTATGAACCTGAGATCTGGTAGAAACCTAGGCAAGGATAGACAAAGCATTAGATCTTCTCAGTCCAGTGTCAACCATACAGCTAAGTCTTGGGCACAACAACTAAGTGGTTGTCCTTACGTGCTAAACTCTGACACAAGTGACTCAGAAATGTCTTTTAGCATGGGGAAACCTGCAGGTGGCTCAGGAACTGCCCATCTACAAACACCAGAAGGACCCTATAAAACACAATTGGAATATATTCGGACCAACCGATTAGGTGCTCGCATCTATGAGGATGGCTTGAGGCGATCAGTGGTCCAACTCAAAAATCCAGATCAACCCTTTGGACTTGAACACCCAGTGGTCAAGTTCGAAGAGAGTTCATACATTGATAAGGAAGGAACCATGTATGTGGTCACCAACCTACCAGATAGGACTGATGAGTTTGGAAATATCATTCCTGAGAATGAGATAGGAGACCTAGAACAAGGAAATGTAGGACAAGGACCCCAGACTCCTAGAGGCAAGTCAGTTTTGACCAGACTGATCACTTCAGATTGGATTTCTCAAGATAACAAAAGCATAGAACTATTCTTGAATAGAGAAACAGACGAAGCCTTTTGGAGATTCAAGCCAGATCAACCTAGCCAATTGGGCATAGTCATCATCTACGAGTTCAAGGACCCAGAGATACCAGGAAAAGTTATCTACTTGGATAACACATAAGAGAAAGTGTTCTTGGTAACAGAACATGATAGACATGCATATACTTGGAAGAGTGAATTGATTTTCCCTCCATCAAGATCCAATGTTTCCCATGGCCTCCAAGGAGTAGGACCATCCCAAGCTCATGAAGCCCAGAGAGAAAGAAATAGAGAGAGGCCTGAGGTAACTTTTGCACACCCTGTGGGCAGGAATAGATCAGAAGTTGAAAATGAAAGACCTGATAGAGAGAGACATCAAGCACATAGGCAACAAAGAGATGAACAGGATTTTCCATTGCTTAGACCCCAAGAGCACACAAGAACCCTTAGACCCACTCAAGTGATCAAGGCAATGAAAAATTATTTTGACGGGATAGGAGATCCTTATGATCATGTGGCCGAGTTCAAACAAGTGTTAAGAGCTGAACATGTTGAGGATTTGTTCACCCAGTACGAGGCATTTGGTTTGACTCTTAAGGGCACTGCCTTGGCTTGGTTTCAACCTTTGAGTAGTCGCAACTATTGCGATATAGGTCAGCTGCTAGACGAATTCATTGTAGAATTTTCCAAGAGTGGTATCAGGCATAACACATCATCTTTGATCCACAGTTTCAAGCAGACACCCCAAGAAATAGTGTGACTAGCAGGTAGAAGGTTCAGACAGTACCTAGAAAGATGCCCTGCTCCAGAGTTACCCACACCAGCCAAACAAGTGGCTTTGTTCTTAGATGGCTTACTAAGCACAAAGTTAAGATCATATGTGTACTTGAAAGAGCCTAGATCCATAGAAGAGTGTGTGCGGACGTGCATTGACATAGAAGACAACTTGGGTGAGGAGTTAGGACTATCCAAACTCTATAAGGACTCCGACAGTTCTACTAGTCACACTTCAAAAATCTCCACGAAAATAGATGAGATAGCTGAGCAAGTTTCCAAGAAGCTGGGAGTCCAAAATAGACAAACACAAAGAGTCACCCCATTGAACCGGTGTTACACTTGTGGAGGCGACCACATGGCTAACGTATGCCCAATGCAAAACCAAAACATTAGAGAAAGGAATGCTCCATATTGCACTATTGAGAGAAAATACACGAACCACACAGCTCAAGATTGTCCTTACAATAGGCAGGCTGTTAGACAAACTTATCAGCAACCTTACCAACAAGGTAGGTATCAGAACCAATACCAACAGCCATATTATTACCACAACAGCAATATCAGGCACAATATAGGCCACAACCAGTCTTGGGAAACCAACCACCAGCTCCTGCCAACGTGATTCCAGTCAAGTATGCTGTGGGAGAGGAAAATCCAAATAGAGCATTGATGCCACTAACCCCATTGATACCAGATAATGACTCTCATGCTCATAGTTTAGACTACTCCCATGAAGGTAGTCCACATGCTTATTACACAGAGTCACCTGAACATAATGAGATTTACTCGTATCAATATGAGGCACCACCATAGGTCTGAATCTCTCCAGATTAGAGCTCCCACAATACTAGTAAGAAATGAAGACTCAGTGGTTCCAAGGAACACTGATGTTGTGAAGAACACTAAGGTTCAGTGTCATCTCACTATAGAAGAGCTGCTCAAAGCAAAATCTAAGCTATGGAATCATGTGAAGGATCAGGTTCCAGAACTTGATTCCAATATGCCAAAAACAAGCTCTAAGCAAAAAGTTCCAGAGATACCTCTCGATAAAATAGGAGACATGTGTGAGGGTGAAGAAGGTAATACTTATCTTCCAATCACCTATCAAGGTTACACAACCAAAGCAATCATAGATTCAGGTGCTGGTGTTGCTATTGCGACCACCTCCTTATGGAAGCAATGGGGCAAACCTACATTAAGACCAACTAGAATGAAGCTTCAAATGGCCGACGGTCATTTTGAAAGACCTCTAGGATTGCTCGAAGGGATAACTCTAACCACCTGTGGTGTAGAGTTTGAACATACCTTTGCTATATGTGACTTTGAGAAAAATAATGTTTATGAGATGATCCTAGGAAGACCCTTCCTACGACAATTGCAAATAGTACAGGATTGGGGAACCAACTCCTTGTACTTACAGCATTTAGGGGTCACCACCAAGGTCAACTTGAAGGATTACTCCTTCAGAGATGTACCACCCCTACAGTGGAATTCTATCCACAAAGTGAAAGAAGATTCCATCTTTGTGCATTCTGAAAGTTCACCTGATCCATCATGGTTGCATGAAGATACTCATTTGTGGATGTGCAAGGTCGCAGAGGAAGAGGAAAAACGTTTAAAGGCAAGAGAAGAAGGAACTTCGCCAGGAGACAGACTAGTGAAAGACCCAGCCTACACACCGATGATCTTTCCAGATGAGGAGTTTGAGCCTCATGGCTGGCCAGAAATCTTAGCCACCATGGACATTGCTGTCAACGAGGAACAGTGGACACCTCATTGTGATGAGGAGGGTTATGATATCTCAGTGTTCATGTGTCAGCCCTTGCTAGAAGAATGTGACCCTAGTGATGTCATAGAAGAAGAAGAGAACGATGAGGATCTAGAGTCCATTGTAATGGATAGTTGCTTTAACTCAGAAAAGCACTATTTAGAAGATGTAGGAGTGTTTAACCAAAAAGAAGAAGAGCCTCTCACAAGTATTAAAACGGTAAATTCAAAGGATGGAAGTGAGAGCACTCAAAAGAAAAAGAAAAGAAAAGCAGTGAAACAAGAAGAGGAGGAATCATTGTTTGAAGTACCAGAAAACTTCAAGAAATATGAAGTTGACGATCGCAAAATTCTGGTATGAATGCCTAAGAGAGAGGCCATCATAGGAGAAACATATGATAATAAAGAAAAGACCAAGAAGATTGTAGTGACCATCGAAGAGAACGAAGAGAGATGTACATATATAGGAGATGACCTAAGTGCAAGAGAAGAAATGGAGCTCATAGCTCTATTAAGGGAATATAGGGATGTGTTTGCGTGGCACTATAGAGACTTGAAAGGGGTAGATCCAAGAATTTTCTCTCATAGTATCCCCATGACTGTTGATGCCAAGCCCACCAAAAAGAAGCCCTACACATATAATGATACATATGCAGCCAAAATAAAAGAAGAAATTGATAGGCTGATTGAAGCTAGATTTATCTATGAGATTGAGCATACTGAATGGGTGTCCCCCATTGTAGTGGTGCCCAAGAAGAACGGGAAGTTGTGAGTGTGTATTAACCTTAAAAAAGTTAATGCCGCTACGATCAGAGATAGTTATCCACTTCCAATCACGGAACACCTATTGGAGCGTGTTGCAGGCAAGGAAGTTTATAGCTTCCTTGATGGATTTTCAGGTTACAATCAAGTAGCCATTGCCCCAGAAGATCAACACAAAACAGCTTTTGCTACAGAGTGGGGAATCTTTGCATTTCGTGTGATGCCATTTGGGCTCACCAATGCACCTGCAACATTCCAAAGGCTCATGTGTCATGTCTTCAAAGAGGTCTTGCGAAAGAGCTTAGAAGTGTATGTGGATGATTTATGTGCTCATTCCCAAGAAAGAAGACTTCACATCCCTGAGCTCAGACAAACCTTCAACAAGTGTAGAGAATATCGAGTGTGTTTGAACCTAGAAAAGTGTGTGTTCATGGTGCGTCAAGGTAAAATCTTAGGTCATATTGTTTCTAAAAATGGAATCTCAACAGATGAAGATAAGGTACGAGCCATAGCAGAGTTGCCAAGGCCAAGGAATGTTAAAGAGGTACAAGCCTTTATGGGCCACTGTGGATATTACCGTAGGTTTATCCACATGTACGCGATCATAGCGAGAACCCTTTATGCCACTCCTGATTGGAATAAACCATTCCATGTCCATGTGGATGCATCCAATCACGCCATAGGATGTGTGCTAGCACAACCCACAGGAGAAGGAAACTTAGATTTGCCCATAGCATATGCTAGTAGACAGCTCACCGCAGCTGAACGAAACTATACCACAACTGAGCGAGAGGGCTTAGGCATGGTATATGTTGTGAAGAAGTTTAGACATTATTTATTGGCCAACAAGTTCAAGTTTTTCACTGATCATCAAGCGGTGTTATATTTGGTCAATAAACCTTGCAATATTGGGCGCTTAGTAAGATGGTTCCTCTTACTAATGGAATATGACTTTGAACTTGTTGTCAGGAAAGGTAGAACCCACCTTAGGGCAGATCACCTTTCTCGCATCACTTCAGGAGAGTCACCGCAAGGAGTGTCTGATGAATTACCCGATGCTTATCTGTTCAATTTAGAAGTTGTTCCTAAATGGGCAAATAAGTTGGTACCAGTCCTAACCTTCGGCCCTGCAAATAAGAATGTGAAAACATCGCAAGAAGAAATTGTAAAATCACAAAAATATCACATATTGGCAGGAAGCATGTACAAACAAGACACTGAGGGTGTATTAGCTTGTTGTGTTGAGGACGATGAACATAGTAGTTGGTTGCAACAAGCTCATGAAGGATTGCTAGGAAATCATTATTCTAAACAGTGCACATTACAAAATCTAAAACGTTTAGGAGTGTATTGGCCTAGCATGGACAAAGAAATACATGAGTGGATTAAGAATTGTCCAATGTGCAGAGAGAGACCACCAGTGGAGCATGCAACCCTTTATCAAGTATCATTAATTCCAGATTGGAGTGCTCCATTGGTAGAGTTTATGAGATCGGGAAGATTACCCAAAGAGGCTAGTCTAGCAAGAAGACGAAGCATGGAGCAAGAGGCTCAAGGCTATGCCTTAGTAGGAGACAACCTATACCGAAGAGGCAAAGATGGTTACTTAAGATTGTGCGTGCATGAATCAGACTATTTAAAGGTCTTAGAGACTGCACACAGTGGTGTTGTAGGTGGACACTTCGGTCCTGATCGAGTAATCAAGACCATTCTATTCTCAAGACTTTGGTGGCCCACTCTTCATATGGATGCATATACCTATGTGAGGAAATGCGACACATGCCAACGTGCACAATATCCAGTTAGAAAAGATGAGATGCCTTTGAGACCAATGATGGGAGGACGTGCATTTTCAAAGTGGGGTGTAGACTTTGTAGGCCCTATTAACCCCCCAGTTAGAAACACCCATGCAGAGTACATTATTGTAGCCACAGATTACCTTAGAAAGTGGGTAGAAGTCAAAGCCACCATAAAGAATGATGCTCAGACAACGGCTAAGTTCTTATTCCAGAATGTGTTCACTAGATATGGGCTACCAATAGAGTTAGTAAGCGATAGAGGCACACACTTCTTAAATGAAGTCATTGAAAATCTTATCCAAGAATTCTTGGTGATACATAAGAAGTCTGCCCCATATCACCCACAAGCTAACGGACAAGCCGAGAGCACCAATAAGATCCTCTGTAACGTATTGACAAAGCTGGTAAATAATAAACGCTTTGATTGGGACAAACAACTTCATCATGCTGTTTGGGCTTATCGAGTTGCCTACAAAACGGTACTCAACGCCACCCCATTTCAGATGGTCTTCGGATAGAATGTTGTTCTACCATTGGACTTCCTCATCCCAACATTAAAAGTAGCACAAGAGCATGAGTGGAATGGACATGAGTTGTCCTCTAGGATCTTTGATCTAGAACGCTTAGGTGAGACGAGGCTACGAGCGGCAGCAGGCATCTATGCTGCAAAGAAAAGGCAAAAGGCATACTTTGATGCACACATCAAAGATAAAGGATTGAAAGAGGGAGACCTAGTGCTGGTTTATATGCTAAAGCAACATGCCCGTAAGTTGGAGAAAAGAGGATATGGACCCATGATCATTAATAGAATTTCCACTAGCGGTGCTGTTCAATTGGCTACTTTAGAAGGTGACATCTTGCCAAACTATATCAGTGGTTGTCGAGTCAAGTATATCAAGAACCTCTTACAGAGGACATGCTAATGAGACTCAACACTGCTAAGAAACGAAAAGAAGAAGAGATGAGAGTCAGAGAAGAAGCACAAGCAGAGGCTAGAGAGCGCATAAGGCGAAATAAGTTAAGGCGATTAGGCCTAGATGTCAACTCAAACGCCCCAAAATATCACATGGATATGTGCCAAAAATCAGGAATAGCGACTTCTCCAGTTATTGACCGACGTCCCTTTGTGACCATAGAGATAGGACAAGGAAAGGGTGCAAGGACTGTGAAAGCATTGATTGACTCAGGTGCAGCAAGTAGTGCAGTTCGACTTTCCTACTGCCAAGACTTGCAGTTGAACATCAATCCCATAGAAGCTTATCTCATAGGATTGGGAGGTGTGGAAACCCCTTGTTTGGGTGAGGTGGAACTTCCCATCTACCTTCAAGATGTTCCAATGAAAGTCAAAGTGCTAGTGTGTCAGGATGAGAACCTTACAGAACCACTTGTCTTAGGACAAGATTGGATTTATGACAACTCAGTCAACCTAAACCTAAGAAGTCAAATTCTTCAAGTTTGGGTACATGAACAATGCATTACATTAGAATTAGAGAACTGCATGCTCCCAGATCATGGCACCACACACTCTCTTCGTTCTTCTAAGACTAATCATATGGAAGAAGATGTTGTATGTGTTAAAAGCTCTATGATGCAGAAGGAGTCAATCGTAGAAGAACAGGTTCGAAGGCGGGTGGATCTTTCTTCTTCTCCAAAGAATCAAGCAGCCACAGTAGTGAGTCCACCACATAGGCAAACACAATTGTTCCCGACAACTGCTACATCAAATAGGAAGACACCATTCGACAAGAAAGTAGTTCCGAGCATGAAACAGATCTAGGTACGCAAAGGAGAGCAACCACCAGCCTTGCCCCCACAAATCCCATCCAGGCAAGCCAACCAGGCGAGAAGATGAAGCAGCTCGGACAAGCTCAATCACAAGGTATCCAACAAGTTTGGGTGCCTAAGAAATTAGTTGCAGCTCAACAAGGGCAATTATAGATGTGGGTACCTAAGAAGCTCTTACATCCACAACAACCTATGTTCTCCCACATGCGAAAGGTCTCAACAAAGAAGCCAAAAAGAGAAAAGGGTAAGAACCACGTACAGAGACCGAAAGAATATCAAATCAGCTCTTCAACAATAGTAGGAAGACGTGCAAAAAGTATATGGGTTTGGAAGCCAAAAGTACAAGTACCCTCCACCGAACCAAAGCGCCAACCACATTGGATACCACAGTTCAGAAAGCATCCAAAGAGGAAGACGCCTGAAGTAATCTCTACAGTGCCAAATACTGTTCTAAAATGGATCCATATAAGGAGGAAGGATCAGTTGTCATCTCAAGATCCAATGGATACCTCCACGATAGATGGCATCAACATCCGCAAATAACATCGAAAAGCCTCGACGAGCGAAAACCATGTGCTCCTTGCACAACCCAGTCTTTTGCACCATTCAGGTTATGCATTTCCAAAGTATGCATTAATATAGGGCCACATTACAGGGCCGTGCATAGACACATTGGAGAGTCCCATGCACAAGAGCACATTGACATATGTCAACTATTTTTTTTGATACTAACATCTGTCTTCTTGTTTGGTGACATTGTTCCTCAAAAAAAAAAAAAAAAAAAGGGAGAGGAAGCACTTGTTCCCAGGTTTGGCTCATGAAACATGAATGAGTCATGCTTGGTCAAAGGTGGAACTGTTGATTACTGGGCATTTATCAATTTGGATAGAAGTGTGTCTCAGCTAACAGATGATATAATTGCTGCCTTATCTCGTAGATGTCAAGAACTTGGCATGAACATGGCATCCACAACTATGGTTTCCTCTTATGATGGTAGGAGTGCAGAGCTTGAAGGTCCGCAACTTGAAGTGATGCTTAACTACTGCATGTAAGAGAGCATCCAGGGAGATATCTACAAGGGGTAGTTCTGGTAACCTGCAAATCTTTGTATGTATACTGGATGCGAAGACTCCTGCTTATGGTGAACTAAAGAGAATATGTGAAACTAAGCCTGGTGTAGTTACCCAATGTCGTTTGTCAAGGAATATATAGAAATTCAATTCTCAGTACTTGGCAAATGTTGCTTGGACAAGAGGAGACAGGACGAGTCACTCAAAGAATTTCATCAGTGAACCATCCACACGGACATTCATCGACAATGAAAGACTAGCTGACGGTCCATCACAAATGCCATGAGTACAACATGAGGAGATAAACATCGATCGATCCTTCACCATGGTAAGTATCTTTACTCTGGAAACACCATGATAGATTAGGAAACCTCTTTGTCGGCATATCCTTGAGCACTTAGCTCAAGACTCCCAATTTTTGCACCATACTTCTTCCAATGCATTTTCCAAGTAAGCATGCATAGGGCTACATTACAAGGCCATGCACGAGGCACATACTTTCCTCAACCCATCCACGAACTCACTTACCCATCAGTCATTATGGGTACTTGGCATGATTACTATGAACATCATCTTAACAAGATCTAGAGGCCATCAATGGCGACTCACAACGACACAATCATGCTGGACTCCAAGGAAGGAGCGCATACCAAGGGACAACATCTTCCAAAGGCTTTTAATGACAAATGAAGAACACGACAACCAACCCTGCCACATTTGGAAGGAAGATGGCTCTTGTTCCTACCGAACAGACACTACCTCTCAAAGCACTACATGGAACAACCATTACAACAAGGGTCTGTCAGGGATGACAGACTCGAGAAGGGGGGGGAGTGTTGAAGCTGAAGGTCAAGGACAAAGCACAGGAGCACATCAAAGAGGTGGACACACAAGTAGAAGGAGCAAGTAGGGAGCTCCAAGAATTGTATGTCAAATTTTTAGAAGAATCCCCTACAACAATAGTGATTTTCATCACTAAAAACCATTGTAAATACCATTTTCTACTTTTGTAACTCCATTTTGTTCAAGCCAAGGAGTCCTTGAGCTTGAGGAGTATTAGAAGTATCATCCTACCAATTTTCATAATTTTTAGACTTTGTTTGAGCCCTCAAATAAGCCTTGGAACCTAATTTTTAACTAGGCCGGACACTAGGTCTGGACAGGGCCAAAACTAGTCAAAAAAACTATAAAAAGAGCTAGAGAGCTCATTTTTGGGGTTAGCTTGTTAGATAATAGAGCTTTGTAAGAGAACTCTTTTGCAATCTAAGCTTTCCATTGTTCCTCTCTTTGATCTTACCTTGTGAGTGTGTGTGTGTGTATGTGTGTGCATGTTTGTGTGCTTTCACTCACTCACTTCTGCCTTCACTTGCTCGTGGTCTTCATACCGGTCCTCACGTCTTCGCGGATTGACAAGTAAAGGAGGTGGTGCTTACGCTTGAGCTACAGCAATGAAGGAAGAATTCAATGCACTGGAGGAGAACAAGACATGGGAACTTGTTCCTAAACCAAATGGTAAGAAACTAATTGGAAATAAATGGGTTTATAAAGTGAAGAAGCTTGCAGATGGAAGTATAGCTAGATACAAAGCTAGACTGGTGGTGAAAGGCTATGCCCAAACCTATGGCATAGATTATGATGAGACATTCAGTCTTGTAGCTAAGATGTCAACTATAAGGACAATCATTGCTATTGCAGCTTCAAAAGGATGGACCCTAAGTCAATTGGATATAAAGAATGCATTCTTGAATGGATACATATCAGATGAGGTATACATGGAACAACCTCAAGGGTTTATAGATTCCAGGTATCCAAATTTTGTTTGAAGGTTGAGAAGAGCATTGTATGGATTGAAGCAAGCTCCAAGAGCATGGAACTATAGACTGGTGAAGTATCTCAATGATCTTGGATATCAAAGTTCAAAAGCAGATCCAAGTCTACTCATCAAAGAACAGACGAAGGTACAATCTACATGTGTATTTATGTAGATGACATTATAATCACAGGTACTTCACATGAAGGAATCAAGGAGGTAAAGATATTACTTGAAAAAGAATCCAAGATCAGTGATCTAGAAAAGTTATCATACTTTCTTGGAATGGAAGTCACTTATACAGATCATGGCATATATGTATCACAAGAAAGGATCTTCTGAATCTATTGAAGAAGTTTGATATGGAAAATTGCAGAGAAGCTTCAACTCCACTTGAAGTTAATCACAAGCTCAGTAAATATGATGGTGCAGAATACAAAGATATGAGGAAGTATCAATCTCTTGTGGGTAGTTTGATTTATGCTACACTAACAAGACCTGATCTTAGTTTTGCAGTGGGAGTTTTGTCACAATTCATGCGTTGTCCAAAGGACCCACATTGGATTGCAGGTCAAAGAGTTCTCAGATATATCAAAGGAACTATAAAGGAAGGATTATATTATCCTTTTACCTCAGATTTGAAGTTGACAGCCTATAGTGACTAAGACTGGGCAGGTAACCAGGATGACAGAAGATCAACTCATGGCTACATGATATACATTGGTGATAAGCTTGTAAGTTGGTGTTCAAAGAAACAACATACAGTAGCATTAACTGAAGCTGAGTACAAAGGACTTGTAGAAGCAGCTAAGGAGGTCATATGGATGCAGACATTGTTCAAAAGCTTGGGCATTGATCAAGGTATACCTACAATACATGGAGATAATATGAGTTCACTTTATCTTGCAACAAATCCAGTATTTCATGCAAGAACAAAACACATAGAGATACATTATCACTTCCTGAGAGAAAAGGTAATAGAGAAAGAAATTGAAGTGGAGTACATTTCTACAAAAGATCAGATAGCAGACATAATGACAAAGAGCTTGGATGGTGTGAAGACCAGCAGATTCAAAAGCATGGCAGGAGTAAAAGAAAATAAGATGATATGAAGAAACAGGGAATGTCAATTAGTGATTGAGGGGGAGCTGTTGGAGAAACAATCACTAATTGGACATACATTTGAAGATCAGAATTTTAGAATAAAACTACATGCCTATGTGAAGGGACAAATTCACAAGTGTATTATATTTGTAAAGTTAGTTCACTTTAGTTCTAGAAGTTTTTTAAAAGTCACGAGAATGAGAAAATCTATATAAGTTAGTTTGTATCAACTGACGTGAAGAGAGACGAAGTGGAAGAGAGTGAGAGAATGTCAGTAGGAGTTCATTTTGTATGGCTGAGTATAGTCGGGCTTCTTTGAGTGAGAAAGCACCTATAAAACTTCTGAGTTTTTCATAGCTATGAGAAGAAATAATTAAAGTTCTGTGTGTGAGACTCTCTCCATCATCTCCATGCTTGTCTTTTGTGAAATGATTTCAAAAATTGAAGTTTTCTGAGCAAGTCGATGCCTGGCATCGAGTTTGTGTTGATAAGTTCGTGTTTTATTCTCTGACTATTATGTACTGCTAGAACTTCTTAAAAACATGAGGTTTGTGCAGCAACTCGATGCCTGGCATCGAGTTTCAGCATAAAGTCGATGTCTGGCATCGACTTCCCACATAAAAGCGGTCTTGTTCATGTGTGTGTTCAAGGGGGTAATTCTGGTGCTAAAAAAGTGGCTGAAAAAGCTCAAAGTCGATGTGGGGCATCGACTTTTGGTTGCAAGTCGATGCTAGGCATCGAATTTTCATTTTTAGACACTCAGAATTACTAAAGGAGGCAAAATTTCCAGTTTTGGAAGTCATACAGGGTGATATTGTGAAGGCCATAACTTGAGTTTTAGAGATCCATTTCTTGCATATAATAGCTTGTTAGAAAGCTCTACTCTTCAAGTTTCATCCACTAGACGATCTTGGAGAAATAATATTTGAGCTAAGAGAAATGAGCAAAATACTAAAGGTATGTCATTTCAATGATTGGAAAAATCTGAAGAAGTAAAGTTCTTGGTTTTGGCTATCATTTCTCAAAGTTTTGAGTGGCAATGAGTTAATGGTGACCATAGAGGTGTTCTAGTATCACATTAATTCATTTCTTGTGGTGTTTTACACATCAATAGCTTTGATATGTTTGGCAGTCATAGAACACTTTGATCCCTGCATATATCCTTCAAGGTTCTTTCATTCACATGAGCAAGTCTCTTATGCCACACTTCAAGCTCACTTAGGGTTTGAGACCCAAAGTTGAATAGAGCTATGTTCCTGGTTTCTCCTACTTCAAAAGTAAAGAGCCTACCACGCTTCTCACCTCGGGCTATCTTTTTGAAGCCTTGACATGGATCTTCCACAAAAGCTCCATGTTGGGTGAACCTAACTTGCAAGCCTTTTTCAACTATTTGGCCTGCACTTATTAGGTTTTTAGTGATAGTGGGTACATAGAGAACCTTACTCAAAATGTTTGTCCTACCATTGGAAGCTTTGACATTACCAATATTCTCCACATTGTGCTTTGTGTCATCCCCTGTTTGGACTTCATGTCTATGCTTTGGACTTTCCAAGTCAGATAGAAGAGCAATGTTGCCTGCAACATGATTCGAACATCCTGAATCTATGTAGAACAAATGATCATCTTCTTTACCTTCTTTGTGGCTTAGATTCATAAGAAGCAATGAGTCTTCATGTGGTTGATCTTCTGAATAATTGTTGTAGTCCCTTCTATTATAGCTTCTATTGTTATTGTTGAAGTTGTTTCCACCTCTGCCTCTATAGCTGCCATATCCACCTCTTCCACTTCCTTTCTCGGTCTTCCCATTGAACCAGCAATTTTGAGTGGTGTGGTTGGTCTTATCGCATATGGCACAAGGTTGAACATTCTGACCTTTGGCTTTGTCTTGCTTTGGTCCTTTCTTCTTCCCTTTCCACTTGCTCTTGCTTGCGAAGTTGGCTTGGGAGGTATCTTCTTCATCTTCTTCCTTCTTCTTGCCTTTTTGCTTCTTATCCTTCTTATCTGCATATAGAGCACTAGTTGAATTACCATGATAAGAGTTACCTTCCTTTATGCTATTGTTGGCTTCTTGATTGAAGAGTTGTCCAAGAAAGATGTTGAAGTCTGGAGTTTGCACATCCATGATGAGATCATAAGCCATCGTGAAGGATTGTCATTGCTTATCACTAAAAATGCCGTTGGGAATTTGCCTCATGATGACCTCTTCTTCAATCAGCTCTCCAATGGATGCTAACTGACCCGCAACCTCCTTGACTTTGGTAACAAACTCTGTGATGGTTTGTTTAGGCGTCTTCTTCATTTGGTTGAACTCGTTCCAAAGAAGATTCGTTCTTGCTTTGGTACTAGCAAAAAAGAAAGTCTCGAGGGCATCCCAAGTCCCAGGTCTCTTGAGATGTCTTGCATCCTCTAATATGTGGTAATAAAAAGTCAAAGATAGAGTTTAGTATGTACGACCTTGCTTGAGCATCCCTTGCACACCAAAGTGTGAGCTTATCTGTCTCCTCTTGTGTAGGTCCTCCTTTGGATCTTGGAATAGGCATAGCTTCATCACATGCTACAATTCCATAAAGATTTCTACCTTGCAAATAGGCCTCCATCCTGATTTGCCAAGCTGTGTAGTTGTTTTTATCAAGCTTCTCGATCATTGAGGGAAATCCATCACCCATCTTGATCTAGCTCTGATACCACTGAAAGAACTTGAGAAGCTTGTAGAAGGTAGAAAAATGCGCTTCGAAGCGACGAAGTTTGGTCTAGCCAACCGGCACAAGACTAGCCCTTGAGCTTATGGAGACTCAAATAGACCTTATAAGCATGTGATAAGTGCAAAAGAAGCACACCATGTACTTTGGAGCATCAAGGAGAATGAGTCGATACAAAACAGATAGGTTCGCGGGTCGACTAGCTCAAAAAACATATTATCTATAGAAGAGACAATGCACTTCAAATGCCCATAGTGACCAGCGTGATTACAATTAGAAAACATCATTTTATGGGAGTGATACACATAGGGTTGAGTGTATAGAATGCACAAAAGTATAAGGAATAAGCAAAATGTGCTACAGGAATGAATGAGACATTCACCGGTGGTACTTTCTATTTTTCAAGAATACGTAGAGATTGACCCCGAGATAGAAAAACTCAGATTACTCCCAATCTACTAAACCAAATGCTATATCCATAAACTAGACACTAATACCTTTGCAATGAGCCATCTTGCACTCAATTTGGAGCTCTGGAGAGAGAGCAGCAGCCTCTGCAAGATTACTGTTGGCGAAGAAGATGATGCAGAGAATTGAAGGAGCAAGACAATGATGGTTACAAGTGTATGCATATTGCTTCCATGTATTGTACAAGTGATTTCAAGTCTTTATATAGAATCTAGGAGTGTTCCATGACTTCTACAAGTGAAGTTTGAATTCAAATGAAGGTGGGAATGGTTGTTGGAGGGAATCAATTCACTTTCCTACAATCTAGGAAAAGTGAAGCTCTAGTTTGATCTACTTTTAGGTGATTTGATTGCTTGATTGAATGCAACTTCAACCACCACAAATTCGTGGGATTTGGGCTTTATCTTTCTACCTTTACATGTGTAAAGCTCAAGGCTTTTACAATGGTAAATGAACCATCAAAAATCTCTCAAAAAAGTACAATAAATGAGCATAAGAAGAAGAACTCTCCAACGGATATTCTTTCGATGCGATAGCCTTTGATGTAGATCAAATCCACCTCAAGCATAGTGTAAGCTTGATGTTCCAACAAGGAGGACCCCGACTATTGTAGATATACAAAAATCAATCCCTGAAGATTGAAAAGGTGAAAGTTTAAAGTCAAAGCTAGACAAGGAGGCCTGAAGCTATCAAGAGGATCAAAAGGAACTACATTCAAAGTAAACGTACATTCATTATTCACAAATCTTGAAGAATTTATTACAGAGGTGAAGAAAAGATGGGAGATTCTCTTCATATAGAAAAATTGGATAGAGAAAACTATCCTGCTTGGTCAATGAGGATGGAAGTTCATCTTATGAGCAAAGATCTGATAGGATACATCACAAGTGAAGAAGAGAAACCAGAATTTAGGGATCCTAGTGTTCAAACTAGGGAAGAGCTCTCAGATTTAAAGACATGGATGAAGAAGGTGCTCAGGCAAGGAGCATTATTTACATGGGAGTTAATGATTAATTGCTACCTCATATTAGAGGACTTCAAAGTGCAAGTGACATATGGAATGCTTTGGAAGAGCATTTCCAAAAACACTACCAAGTCAAGGAAGGCATCTTTATGGGTAGAGTTTACCACATTCAAGAAGAAGGCTTCTCAATCTATTTCTGATTATGTAGCAAGGATGAAGGACATTGTAGATGCATTAGGAGCAGTTGTTGAAGATACTGAAGAGGACAAATTCTCACAAGTTTGAGAGGAGATGATAAGTGGAAGCCATTCATTCTATCCACTGAATTCTCACTAGATCATTTCACTCCTGATTTGAATCAGTTGTTAGGGCATATGCTAACCTTTGAGTAGGATGTCAAAGGTGATGTTGATAAAAGTACAGGTCAAGCAATGTATTCAAAGGACAAGAAGAAAATTAACAAAGGCAAGCAACAATTGAATGAAGATGAAGGCACTACTAGTCAAGCTAACTTCCTAAGAGGAAGAGGAGGTGGCAAAGGAAGAGGAAGAGGCAGAAGCAATAAAGATGGTGTCAAAGCTTGCTAGATTTGTGGTAAGACTAATCATTTAGCTCATGAATGTTGCCATAATAATCAGAATGGTGGAGGATATAATCAAAACTTTAATTCAAGAGGAAGAGGTAATAGAAATCAGAGAGGTAATTTCAGAGGTAGAGGTAGTAGAGGTTTCTTTCAAAGAAATGCAGGTAGAGGATTTCAAAGTCAATCCTACAATAATACCTACTACAACTATGCTTGATATCAGAAAGAGGATTTAGCCTTAATTATGAATGCATCTTGTGAAAGACAAAGTGAAGATCAAAGAGTCTTCTACATAGATTCAGGGTGTAGCAATCACCTGAGTGGCAACATAGCTTTGATGACTGATTTGGAGAATAAGGTGAGTAATCATGTAGTTCAAACAGGTGATAACACAAAGCACAATGTGAAGTCCATTGGATCAGTAAAGGCCAAGGATGGAAGCACTCTTTTGAGTAAGGTTTTGTATGTTCCTACAATCCCAAAGAATCTGATAAGTGTAGGACAAATTGTAGAGAAAGGTTATGAAGTAAGGTTCACTAATGATGGAGTTTTTGTGGAAGACCCTAGCAATGGTTATAAACAAATTGTTTCAGGGAAGAAAGAAGGAAGGCTCTTCACATTGAAGATTCAAGGCAATTTTGGTCAGGCCTTGTTCACTTATGGAGGACATAAGATCTCTGAGTTAGATCTTTGGCACAAAAGACTTGGACATTTCAATGAAAGAGGTCTTAAGGATATGATTAACAATGCTTCAGTGCTTGGATTGCCTAATGTTGCAGGTCAACACATGACATATAGATGTGAAGCATGTCAATTAGGTAAGGCTCATAAGCAAACATATAATAAGCATGGTTTCATGTATTCAAAGAAGCTTGAATCGGTGCATACAGATGTGTGGGGTCCATCAAAGGACTTTAGCGTTAATGGCTCAAGATATTATGTGATTTTATGTTGATGATGCTACCAGGTGGATCACTATATATGTGATCAAAGATAAAATCAGAAGTGTTCAATACATTTAAACATTATCATGTGTATGTAGAGAGAATCACAAGGCAAAGCTTGGTTTCCAAGTGTCTAAGGCAAATAGTAGCTTGCTTGTTAAAGCAAGTGATGATGGGTTCATCTACATTTGCATATAAGTTGATGACATAATTCTTACAGGTACAGATGAGAAGGGCATACAAAGTCTTAAGAAGCAGATGGAGAAAGAGTTCAAGATCAGTGACTTGGGAGACTTGTCATATTTCTTGGGCATGGAGATTTCATATACTCAACATGGAGTATATGTGACCCAAGTAAGGTGTTTGAAGAATTTGCTAATCAAGTTTAAAATGGAAGATTGTAGGGTAGCACCTACTCCAATGGAGGTGAATCATAAATTGAGCAGATATGGAGGAGAAGAATTCAAGGACATGAAGCTGTATCAAAGTTTGGTTGGTAGTCTAATCTATGCTACATTAACTAGGCCTGATTTGTCATATGCAGTTCGAGTGTTGTCTCCAATTCATGCATTGTCATAGGAAAGAACATTGGATTGCAGGACAAAGGGTGCTAAGATACATTAAGGGTACACTCAAAGAAGGTTTGTATTATGGATTCACATCAGATACAAAGATAAAGATATATAGTGATACAGATTGGGCAAGCAATCCTGATGATAGGAGGTCAACCTATGGGTATCTATGTTATGTGGGAGATAAGTTAATTTCTTGGTGTTCTAAGAAGCAACATACAATTGCTTTGTCATCCAAAGCAAAGTATAAAGGTATGGTTGAAGCTGCAAAGGAGTTTATATGGTTGAAGACTCTCATGAAGAGTTTTGACATCATTTAGAGTACACCCACTATTCATGGAGATAATATGAGTTCATTGTATCTAGCTGCTAACCCTGTATTTCATGCCACGACTAAACATATTGAGATCCAATATCATATCTTGAGAGAGAAGATGACTGATAAAGGAATTGAAGTCATACATACTTCTACAAACGATCAGATTGCATACATGTTAACCAAAAGCTTGGATGGACCTAAGTTGCAGAGGTTCAAAGACATGGCAGGTATAAAGAAGATGGAGAAAATCACAATTGATGATTGAGGGGGAGCTATTGGTGCAGGACAATCAAAAACTGATGATTTGGACAAGGTTTGAAGTCAAATAATAAAGCAAAAATCAAATTTTGACGCTTGAAGATTAGTGCATGGTCAGAAGATGACTTGTATATACATGTACATTAAGCTTGAAATTAGTTCACTTATACCTTTGTAATGGTGACACGTTTGTACATATATGCCTATGTATACAAGTATAGAGTCATGACATATATGAGAGAAGAGATATAGAACAAGACTATATGAGTAGAAGAAGAATGTGTGTGATGAATGAATGAGATTCATCAAATCAGTTGTTTTCATGAGAATAGAAGAAAACTTATGAAATCTGAGTTGCAATCTTTTCTCCATCTCTCCTTCTGTGCTCGATCATTTCATAAATCCTTTTGTAGATGTCTAAGTCCATAGTTAATGCATCTATGGTCAAGATAGGAACATTTACATGTGTAAATGTGAAGAGATGAAGACATAAACAAGTGCAATCCCGGTGGTCAATGTTTTAATCAGGTCTCCCTCCACAGTGCAAAGTTTTGTGCAAGTAAGCACTCATTCTTTAAGTTGAAAGGTAAGCTATGTGTGGCTAAAAGCATTTGAATAAATGGGGTCTAGTTTGGGAGAACCATGCATTAGAAGTTGTAGGTGTCAAAGTCGACTACATCGAAGAAGAGTTTTAGATATAGGTAGATCGTTTGGAAGAAATATCAAGATCTACTGATTCTTTTAAGAAGTTTTAACTTGAAGAAGGTGTGCAAGCTTCAAGCGACAGTTTATACAAAGTTTCATTGAAAACTTTACACATTTGTTCATTCAATGAATGGACCAAGTGTAGCAGACTTTCCTGAGTAATCAGTTTCTTCACAGTTAGTTCAAATCTTGATAATTTGACAGTAGATTTCCAAAATTAGTTGAATTATTCTTGATATAGAGGTGCTCTAACATCAAGAATAACTTGTTCTTTTGGATATTAACACTCTCCATCATTTTCCTACCACTAAGCCCTATTTGCTTGGTGTAGGACTGAAGATACTTAGGGTTAACATTATGTTGGAGTCTTCAAAGTTTCTTCTTGGGCTCTCTGTATCAGTTTTTGAGAGTCTATTTGGGTACAAAATTGGGGAAAATAGAAGCTAATTTTGTAGTTTTGGGATAATTTTGGCTACACATGTGGAAAGACTAGTCCAAAGGTCAATCTTGGAGCTAGAGGCACTTGAGGATGTATCTCCTTGATAGTCTACATTCAGATTTATAAATGAATTTTCTGCTTTTGAGTCTTTTTACAGGCTTCTTGGAAGGCTTCCAGTTGTGGTGGGAGTAGCCACCACAAGTTTATGCAGGTTTTTCCGGTCTAAAGAGTAGAGTTGGGAGAGACTTGCAAGTATTTTTGGCTAGTGTTTGGGTTGCAAATTCATCCTTTCAGTTCCATTTTATCACATATATTGAGCACATACACACTATGTATGCTTCTATGGATATCGCTTATGTACATCCATGTGGTGATTTATATAACCATTATGTTTTTTTTGCATAAAGCCTTTGGTGTTGATGAAGAGGGTGTTGATGAGGTTTTCTTAACTACGATGAACCCAAATGTCAAGTTCTCTTTGGTGATATAGCTGGAAGATTAACCCAACCTAGCCATAGAAGATGTATGCTCGTTATTCATAGGTACTAGATAAGCTTAGTTGGCTTCTTTTATTTAAGTGGTTATATGTGGTGGATTCAATGATTCGGTATTCAGCTCACATGATAGAACTCACAATTTTATGAGTTTTCTCCATTTATCATATGCTCATTTACAAAGAAGACTTTGGCAAAAATTTTCTTAGATTCTAGATTTTCAACTATATAATGGTTGATTTTACTCCTTGACACACATTAGTGTGAGCACATATATTCTCACATAATCTCTTTGGTTGGTCACTGCTATTCATTGATCCATTTTTGTAGGGATAACCTACCAAAATCCTCCTATAATTTGACACTTGGTAATTTTCTTTAGCCATATTGGTGTTCTGACTCTTCTAGCTCCTTTATTATTCTAGTCAGTTCTCTGTCATCATGGCATCAAAGGTCTCAAGCACATCTGGTGGATTGAGGTCTAGTGCCAGTGTTCCCAGAAGGAGCTATAACTTGCAGGGCAAAGAATATTTTGCAATCTAAAAATTTGATGGCACAAACTTTTCTCTATGGAAGAATCATATTAAAGATGTGCTAATTTTAAGGAGGTAGTGGAAGCCAATAAATGAAATGTCAAAGAAACATGTTGAAATGGATTATGATGACCCTCAAATGAGTTGTATGAAATGGATATATTTACTATTCATCTGCACACGACATATAAATTTAACTTACAATATTGGATTGTGAAAGTGCATAGGAGCTTAATTATGCAATACATATGAAAAAGAAACGGCATCAGATAAAATGTATCTCATGAGACAGCTATATGATATTTGCATGAAGGATATAGATAGTGTTGTTGCTCATCCAAATGAGTGTGATGTTATATTCTCTCAGTTACAAGCCCAAAAAATGGAAATGGATGATAAAATGAAAGCAATCTTGTTGATTTCACATTGTCATCATCATGGGACACATTTTGCACAACTATTCGTAGTAGTGCATCTGGTGGTAAACTAGTCTACGATGACATATGTTGAACATTTTTGAGTGAAGAGATCTATAGAAAGTCTATGGTTGGCACTCAGACTAGAGATGCATACAATGTTCATGATTCTTACCAATGAAAAAACCAGCAATGTGGCAAGAGCAAGAAGAAGGAAAAGAACGGTCAATGGAATACGAGTAGAAGTAAATCAAGGAAGAAGGATATTTACTTTCATTATTTTCATAAGAAAGGAGATATAAAGAAAGATTGTTATGTGTTAAATAATTTTAAAGGTAAAGGAAATCATGTTGATAGGCAATTACTTACACCATCTGCTTCATTTGTGAAGATAGAAGAAATCAATGTTGTTTTTGATGATGCCGATGTGTTGACAATTGGTGATATTGTGCTTATTGAGGCTCTTATGGCCAATTCTCTTTCCCACATGTGGCTACTAGATATGATGCTTCTTTTCATGTGACACCACATAGAGAATGGTTCTCTACTTATGCATCAAAGTCTCTTAGTAGTGTGAAACTTAGTGACTCTTACCAGTATGATGTTGTTGGGATTGGAGATGTGGTTGTGCAATTCACTCATGGTTCAAAATTCATAATGCATAATGTATGCCATGTGCCTCGTTTATCATGCAGTTTGATGCCAGTTGGGAAACTTGATGACATTGGTTAGAATGTGGTCTTTTATGCCCAATCCTTTTGCATGTCAAAGGGAAATATGGTTATTGCAAAAGGAAGCAAAGTTGGCTCATGTTATCCTTTATTTGTATCATGGAAAAAACTCTTGTTAGCTATTACTGAACAACCTATGGCTTGTATTTGGCATGTCTGTTTGGGACACATATTTGGTAGTGGAATGGAAAATCTTTCTCATTTTGGCTACTCTTACTTGTGCTATCTTTGTTTGATTTTTCATTTTTTTGGAGCAAACTAGGAATGTGCATAAGACATACATTGAATCTTCAATTCAGCCTTTAGTTCATATAGATGTGTGTGGTCATATGCCCACAAGGTCATTAGGTGGTTCTCGTTACTTTGTCACTTTCATAGATGATGCTACGAGAAAAATGTGGGTATATCCTATCAAATTGAAGGATGAAGTATTCCATACTTTCTAAAAATGGTTTGCTTCAATTGAGACTAAAAAAGGAACTAAGCTTAAGGCTTTACATTCTAAAAATGGAGATGAGCATACCTCACATGAATTCAACCTATTCTGTCAATCCAAAGGAATTCATAGGGAGTCTACAACTCCTTATACCCCAGTATAGAATGATATTGATGAGAGGATGAATAGAAATACTCAACATAGAGTAATTTTTATGTTGCATCATGCAAACCTTTCACAAGGCTTTTGGGCAAAAGCAATCTTGACTACATATCACGTGATAAACATTTCCCCTAGCATGCCAAAGTCCTGAAAGTGGCACAACAGTTATGGACAGAGCAACCACCATATTATGATCATCTTCAAGTTTTTGGGTGTGAAGCCTATGTTCACACCCAAGAAGCTTTGACAAATGTTGGATTATAAGTCAAGAAAATGTATTTTCTTAGATATGGTCGAGATGGTCAATTTGGATATCCCTTGTGGGATCCTCAAACAATCTGTGATCAGAAGTAGTGATGTCATTTTCAATGACTCTAAGATGCATAATACAACCCATTAACGATCTTGAAGTAAGAAGAGTGGTGTTTGAGGATACTATTGCTCTAGTCATCATGCATAAAAATGCTATAGATAGGGATGTTCAAGAGAATGTCCAATTAGATTATTCTATAAATGTTCATCTTTAGCAACTATTGAGACATTCTACACATGTCTCGCATCCACTCGATAGACATGTTTCATGTTTGGATTTTTATGCTAATAGATATTGATGAGCCTTCTTGCTACAAAGAAATTGTTGATATATTTAGGTAGTGATGTGTGTGGACACTCTAGGACCACCGGGGCACTTTTTTCCCTCTTTCGGAGGTTTTTTCCCCCGATTTGTATATATGCCTATTGCCTAACATGTAACTCATCTTTGTACATTCTAGTGGTAAGACATTCGGTATTGTGTGTTGTGCTCCAAGCTTCTTCTTCTTTCTTGTGTTGTTCGCGTGCTTCCACAGACCTCGAACTCCAACAATTGGTATCAGAGCAGGTCGTTGATTAATCTTTGGCATTGTCGACACCCCTCCGGTCATAGTCTAAAAATCACACAAAATTTGGTGTGCATACTCAAGGTGATTAGGAGATCAAAACAGCTTTGTTGTGTGGTGCAGAAATCACGATCTCAGCTTGTTTCAAACTCTGAATGCACTGTCATAGCAGTTGTGCAGGCTATTTCACCTTTTTGTACCAAAGATATATATAGGTTTTGGTTTTCCAGTATAAACTTCTCGAAGTCTACTATAGGTTTAGTAGAACTTGTCAGGGTTTTGTTCAAATTTTTTAGATACAATCATTTTTTTGCATCAGGGTATTTTAGTCAATGGCCATGGCTAAAAGTAGTGGTGTATTTTGTATGTTGGCTATTGAGGATAAGTTGGATGGTACAAATTACCCATTGTCGGCTTATATGATGCGTCATGTATTTGTCGCAAAAGGATTGTGGAATATTGTGCAGGGTGTTGAAAAATGTCCTACTACACCTGCAAATACAAGTATTGAAGCTAATGCAGAAAGCATTGAAGATGACGATATTCTTCATGTCATGTTTGTCCCGTAGTTTTTGCTACACCTACTATAGAGCAAATTCATTAGGATGGCAAAGATGCTTAGTCACATGCATTGGTATCCTTGTCTGTCAAACGTGCCATTATTCCTCATGTTCGCTCTTGCAGAATAGCTAAGGATGCTTGGGATACACTTACCACATTGTACTAGGCTAGGAATGAGGCTCGTATTGCTTACTTCCAAAAACAGTTGGAGAGTGAGCATATGAATTAAGGTGATTCTATGGATAGTTTTCTAACAAAGATCAAAGATTTGAAGGAACATTTAATTTTTGCTGATGAAGTCTTGCCTGATATTTCACTTGTGGAGACTATTCTGGATGGTCTTTCCGATTCATACCAGAGTTTTGCTTCTACTTTGTTGGAGTTAGATGTCTGTGGAAGCATGCGAACAGCACAAGGAAGAAGAAGAAGCTTAGAGCACAACACACAATATTGAATGTATTACCACTAGAATGTACAAAGATAAGTATCCCATTAGGGCAATAGGCGTATATATACAAGCCAAGGGAAAAACCTCCTAAAGAGGGAAAAAAGTGCCCTGGCAGTCCTAGAGTGTTCACACACATCACTACCTAAATATATCAACAAATCCCCCATGGGAGTGATGCGGTGAACAAGGAGCTGGCACTCATGTATAAGGAAGTTCCAAGCTATGTGGAATCAATCCACAAAAGGAAGTAAGCCCAAAGCTTTGCGGAAAGCTTCAAACTTCTCCCTAGGTAGAGCCTTTGTAAAAAGGTCTACAATGTTCTCCTGTGTGGGCACATATGCCAAGATGATCTCCCCAACAGAGGACCCCTCCCTGACATAATGATAATGCACCTCAATGTGCTTAGTGCGAGCTAGAACACAGGGTTCCTCACAACTTCCAACACGCTCTGACTATCAATGAAGATGATGGTGGCAGAAGCCTGACCAACACCCAAATCAGCCATAAGGCATCTGAGCCACACACACTCAACAGTCGATGTGAAAGTTTCCCATAGGCTTCTTCCTGCTCAACCAAGATATACATGAGCTACCAAGCATGAAGCAAAAACCATTGGTGGACATAGGAGTGTCATAGCAACCAACCCAATCAATGTTAGAAAAAGCATGCAAATCTTATGGTAGTGATCCCCCCTTGGGGTAAAACAAGTAGATAGGTACCACTCAAGTAGCAAAAGATGTGCTTAACCGCCTGTCAATGCTTGACACCTGGGCAATGCATAAACCTGCTCATCTGTGAGACAACAAACTGAATATCTGGCCAAGTAATGCATAAGTAAATCAAGCATCCTATAGCCTGCTGATAGAGAATAGCACCAACTGCATCTCCAGCATCATGAAGACTCAATCATAAACCTGTCTCCATAGGAATGGCAATAGGCTTACAGTCTTCAAGGCCAAAATGCTGCAATAATATGTCAATATATTTCCTTTGACACAAAGCCATTTCACCATGAAGTTGCATAAACTAAATGCCCAAATAGTGATGCAAATGCCCCAAATCAGACATCTCAAATGAGGCATGCAAATCAGCCTTAAAATCAGCAATATGTGTGTCATGAGGAACAGTGAGCAGCATCTCATCAACATATACCACAACGATCAAAATCACGTCATTAGCATGCTTAACATATAAGGTGCTTTCAGTTGGACTGTTCTCAAAACCATGTGCAATCAATGCCCTTTTTGCACAAAGCCACGAGGCTGAAAAACATACACTTCTTCATGCAAGTCATCATTCAAAAATGCTATTTTAATGTCCAAGTGATGTACATTCCAACCATGATGAGCTGCAAGTGCATAGATGCTACGAATAGTAGTCATTCGGCAAGTAGGAGCAAAGGTTTCATCAAAATCAATGCCTCTTTCCTCTGCATAACCCTTTGCAACAAGCCTAGCCTTATACCTATCAATTGTTCCATCAGATTTACGCTTCAGCTTGTATACCCACTTAGTGCCAATGGCCTTCTTGCCAGGAGGCAAGTCACATAAAGACCATGTACCATTTTTCATGATAGCATCATATTCAGATTGCATTGCAGCCATCCAATGTTTTGAATTTTGTGCTTCATCAAACGAAACAGGTTCAGTCTCATCACAGAGACTATAGGCAGCCATAGCGTAGCAATCTGATGCAAAAGAGGCACTATGAGAGCGTGAACGAGTATGATATGATAGAGGTGCATCTAATTTGTTGTCACACAAAGTCTGCACCAGCCATTTTGGCATAGTTTTTGCGTGCTCAATATCAACTCTCTCATCAACAAGTGCATCATGTAAATCTATATCAGAAATGGAGTGATCTGCATCATCACGTGAAACTTGCAAAGGCTGAGAAGTTTCCTCATTAGGACCAGCACTATACTGTCCACCTGTAAAAAGAGACAACAAAGTATCATACATGTCTTTGGAGCTAACAAACGTCTCCTTACTACATTAAAGTAAGGGTTGAATAGCATCTTCCACAAAAACAACATCACGGCTAACTAGAATGCATTTAGTATGTGGATGATACAGATGATAGCCTTTGCTTTTAGAACTATACCCAACAAAAATACATTTTACTGCTTTACCATGCAATTTTTTGTGATGTTGTTCAGGCATTAATACATATGCCAAACAACCAAAAACATGCAGATGAGCAACAGATGGCTTGAGACCATGCCAAGCCTCATATGGAGTGATAGAATGCAGCACTTTAGTTGGACACCTGTTAAGTACATATGATGCACACATGACCGCCTCAAGCCAGAAACTATGTGGTAAAGCCTGACTCTTGACCATACACCTCGTCATCTCCATGAGTGACCTGTTCTTCCGTTCAATAACCCCATTTTGTTGAGGTGTATACGGCACTGTACACTGATGTTTTATCCCATGTTGAGCCAGAAATGCATTAAAGTTAAAAGACATATATTCCCCCCTCGATCAGAAAGGAGGGTGCCCATTTTACATGATGACATATTTTTGCCCAAAACGAGAAACTGTTTGAAGCACATAAACACTTCAGACTTTGTCTTCAATGGATATATCCATGCATGCCTCAAAAAAACATCGATGAAAGTCATGAAGTAAAGATAATTCCCAAAAGAAGGTGTCTGCATAGGACCAAAGACATCACTATGTACAATCTGCAATTTCTAAGTAGCGTGAATTGAATCATCTTTTGGAAAGGAGGAATGCTGCATTTTGCCCAAAATACAGCCTTCACAAACATGTTTTCTGGGTGCCTCAAGTTTGGGCAAAGAGGACACCATTTTAGATTTTTGCAGGCATAGCAAACTAGCAAAATTCAGATGACCAAAGCATGCATGCCAAAGCTTTCCATCTGACATAGCCTGAGAATCATGTATTGCACATGCCAAATCATTTATAGATCTTTCATAGCCTATGAGCTTATACAACCCATGACATAAAATGCTAGAAGCAATAATGACATCGCCATTTGACATATCATGAATTGTACATCTATCATCAACAAATTTCACAACCAAGCCAATCTTGGCTAATGCAGAAAATGATAACAGATTTTTCTTGATCCCTAAGCAAATCACCATTTCGTGCGATTCTGAGATTGCAACTGGAGAGGTATAGACAACACCTTAGATGAAGCGACGACCTGCTCTGATACCAATTGTTGGAGTTAGACATCTGCAAAAGCACGCGAATAGCACAAGGAAGAAGAAGAATCTTGGAGCACAACACACAATATTGAATGTATTACCACTAGAATGTACAAAGATAAGTAGCCTGTTAGGGCAATAGGCATATATACAAGCCGGGGGAAAAAACCTCTTAAAGAGGGAAAAAGGTGCCCCGGTGGTCCTAGAGTGTTCACAAACATCACTACCTAAATATATCAACATACTCTTCCTTTTATGATGAAAGGAAATCCAAATGCCTCAACATTTGAGGAGTTAGTCTCTGTTCTATTGGAGGAAGATCAGTCTAGACAGAACAGGTCCATTATGCCTGTTGCAGATCAAGCTTTCCTGGCTAGTCAGAAGGGCAAAGGTAAATGGAGCTCTTCTACTAGTAAGCACAAATCTGCTAATTTTGCACAATTGAAGAAGGAAGACAAAGAAGAGAAGAAAACAAAAAAGTAGAAATTGTTTTGAAAGTACTTTAAAGCGAATGACCATGTCATAAAGAATTGTCCAAAACTGACTGCAAAAGAGGCAAATAAAAAAGAGGTTGCAATGGTTGTTGAAGAGGGAATCTACACCAAAAATAAGGTCTCCTAATCTACTGCAAAATGAAGAATGGACATCTACTACTATTTGCAGTTTTGACCCATCTTCTCTTGAACAGTGTCTGTCTGCAATAGACTTAGAAGTTTGGTACTTTGATAGTGGGGCAACCAAACATATTACCTTGTAGTGTAGTTTCTTCACTTCAATCAAGCCTACCCCTACAGGATTACTATCACATGCACCAACAACTCCTCTTATCCTATCATGGGAGTTGGTAAGATCATTCTGACTACTGCTAATGATAGTTTTTTTACATTGTCAGATGCTTTATTTGTGCCAGGGATCAATGAGAAGCTGTTATTAGTTTCAGCTTTATCCAAGATTGCCTTGGTTGTGAAATTTTTTGATGATAAATGTATAGTTCATGATCTATCAAATGGCGACGTGATTATTGCTTCTGACATTCTATGTCCTTGGTTGTATAAGCTCATAGACTATGAAAAATATCTCAATGATTCAGCATGTGTAGTACATGATTCTCAGGTTATGTCAGATGCAAAGCTTTGGCATGCATGCTTTGGTCATCTGAATTTTGCTAGTTTGCTATGCCTGTAGAAATTTGAAATGGTTTCCTCTTTGCCCAAACTTGAGGCACCCAGTAAACATGTTTGTGAAGGCTGTATTTTGGGCAAAATGCAGCATTCATCCTTCCCAAAAGATGGTTCAGTTTTAGCTCCTCAAAAATTGTAGATTGTACATAGTGATGTCTGTGGTCCTATGCAGATACCTTCTTTTGGAAACTTTCTTTACTTTGTGACTTTCATTGATGATTTTTCCAAGCATGCATGGGTATATCCATTGAAAGCAAATTCTGAAGTATTTATGTGCTTCAAACAGTTTTTGGTTTTGGCTGAAAATCTATCAACATGTAAAATGGGCACCCTCCATTTTGATCGAGGGGGGGAATATATGTCTTTTGACTTTAATGCATTTTTGATGAATGTGGGATAAAACATCAGTGTACAATGTCATATGCACCGCAACAAAATGGACTTTTTGAACATAATAACAGGTCACTCATGGAGATGGCAAGGTGTATGGTCAAGAGACAGTCTTTACCACATAGTTTTTAGCTTGAGGTTGTCATGTGTGCAACATATGTATTTAACAAGTGTCCCACTAATGCATTGTAGTCTATCACTCCATATGAGGCTTGGCATGGTTGCAAGCCATCTGTTGCTCACCTACATGTTTTTGGTTGTTTGGAATATGCATTAGTGCCTGAACAACATCATAGGAAATTGGATGATAAAGCAGTAAAATGTATTTTTGTTGGGTACAATTCTAAAAGCAAAGGCTATCATCTGTATCATCCATAGACTAAATGCATTTTGGTTAGCCGTGATGTTGTTTTTATGAAAGATGCTATTCAACCCCTACTTTCATGTACTAAGGAGACATCTGTTAGCTCCAAAGACATGGTATGGTACTTTGCTTCCTCTTTTTATAGGTGGACAATCTAGTGCTAGTCCTAATGAGGAAACTTCTCAACCTTTATAGGTTTCATGTGATGATGTAGATCATTCCATTTCTAATGCAGATTTACATGATGCACTTGTTGATAAGAGAGTTGATATTGAGGAGGCAAAATCTATGCCAAATTGGCTGGTGCAGACTTTGTTTGATAGCAAATTAGATGCACCTCTGTCATATTGTACTCATTCAAGATCTCATAGTGCCTTGTTTGCATCAAATTGCTATGTTATGGCTACCTGTGGTCTCTGTGATGAGAATGAGCCTATTTTGTTTGATGTCGAAGCACAAAATACTAAAAATTGGATGGCTACTATGCAAATCTGAATATGATGCTATAATGAAAAATGGTACCTAGTCTTTCGTGACTTGCCTCTTGGAAAGAAGGCCATTCGCACTAAGTGTGTATACAAGCTTAAGTGTAATCCTGATGGAACAGTTGATAGGTCTAAGGCTAGGCTTGTTGCAAAGGGTTATGCACAAGAAAGAGGTGTTGATTTTGATGAAACCTTTCCTCCTACATGCCAAATGACTACTTTTCATAGCATCTGTGCACTTGCAGCTCATCATGATTGGAATGTACATCAATTGGACATTAAAACACCATTTCTAAATGGTGACTTGCATGAAGAAGTGTATCTTCTTTAGCCTTGTGGCTTTGTGCAAAAAGGGCAAGAAAACCAAGTGTGCAGATTGAAGAAGGCATTATCTGGATTTGTTGATATATTTAGGTAGTGATGTGTGTGAACACTCTAGGACCGTCGGGGCAATTTTTTCCCTCTTTAGGAGGTTTTTTCCCCATGGCTTGTATATACGCCTACTACCCTAACAGGTTACTTATCTTTGTACATTCTAGTGCTCCAAGCTCCTTCTTCTTCATTTTGCTATTCACGTGCTTTTGCAGACCTTGAACTCCAACAAAGGCTATGCAGACACATGATCATGACAAGTGGCAGTGTGCCATTGAAGAGTGAATTGGATTCTAGTATTGTGTGTTGTGCTCCAAGCTTCTTCTTCTTCCTTGTGCTATTCGCGTGCTTTTGCAAACTTCAAACTCCAACAAAGGCTATGCAGACACATGATCATGACAAGTGACAGTGTGCCATGAAGAGTGAATTGGATTCTATTCATAAGAATGGTACTTGGGATTTAGTATTTTTGCCAAAGGGCAAGAAATCTTTACCCATATAAATGGGTATATAAGCTAAAATTCACATCAAATAGTGCTTCTCCAAAGTATAAAGCATGACTATTTGCAAAGGGTGTTAAGCAACAACATGGTGTTGATTTCGAGGAAATCTTCTCTCTAATAGTTGGTTCATCAAGCTTGCATTATGATTGAGGTGGATTCACTCTACATCAAAGAACCATCATTTAGAATGTGTCAAAGATATCCATTGAAGAATCTTCATCAATGTTCATTTTTTTGGTAATTCATAAGGATTTTTTATGGATCACTTATTTATGTGAAATTTTAGAGATTTAATCTTGTAAAAGGATAAAAGGAAAGTTCATACTCCAAGCTTGAGGAAATTGAACTTGATGTGCAATCAATCAATCAATTCACCTAAAATCAAGTTAGAATTGATTTCACCTTTTCCTAATTTATAGGAAGATGATTCATTCAATCACAACTTACTCCAGCCACGAGTTGATTTGAGTTCAAACTCATTGTAAAGAGAGTCATGGACCTGAAGAGTCTATATAAAGACTCTAAATCATTTGTAAAATATTTTGAAGCAATATACATACACTTTCATTCATCATTTTGTTCCTCCTTCATTTCTCAACACCATCATCTTCAACAATAATTATCTTGCAGAAGCTAGTTCTCCCTTTAGAGAGCTCCAAATTGGATGAATGACCATTCATTGGAAAGATATTATAGCTTTCGTGATGTGTACAAATTTTGTGGCATTTGATTCAGTGGATTGTGAGAAATCTACATTTGAAGGTCTTGGTTCTATCTCTACACAACCCTAAAAATCTACATTTGAAGGTATCAGGGTCTATCTCTATACAATCGTAAAAAATCATGGGTACCACCAATAAATTCTAAGCTTATTGCAAACACATTAGTTGGTGTTAATTCCTTTGCTTGCACATTTTAGCTACTCAAACCTATTTGTAGCATTCCTCCAAAGTGAATTTCTCTTTAATGATGTTGGCTGCTCTAAGCATTTGAAGTTGAGTATTTCTTCCCAAAATAGTAAGATTTTTGAGTTAGTCAATGTGCAAACTTATCTGTTTTGTATCAACTATTTCTCATTGATGGTCCAAAGTAAATGGTGGATTTTATTGCACTAATCACAATCCTAAAAGGTGTATTTGACACTCCGAGTGTGCAAGGGCTGGTCATGTGCTTGTTGGCTGTCCAATCTTCATCACTTTAAATCTAACTTTTCCACCTCCTACAAGCTTCTCCTAGTTCTCTCAGTGGTATACGAGCTACATCAAGATGGGTGATGTCTTTCCCTCAATGATTGAAAAGATTGATAGAAAAAACTATGCTACTTGTCAAATCAAAATGGAAGCCTATTTGCAAAGTAGAAATATTTATGGAATTGTAACATGTGATGAAGTTATGCATATCCAAGATCCAAAGGAGGACCTACACAAGAGGAGACAAATAGAACCACACTTTGGTGTGCAAGGGATGATCAAGAAAGGTCATACATACTAAAATCTATCTCTGATTTTTTGCTGCCACATATTAGAGGATTCAAAACATCTCAAGAGACTTGGGATGCACTTGAGACCTTCTTTTTTGTTCTTACCAAAGCAAGAAAGAACCATCTATGGAATGAGTTCAATCAAATGAAGAAGACACAAAAACAAACTATCACAAAGTTTGTTACCAAGGTCAAGGAGGTTGCATATCAGTTAGCATCCATTGGAGAGCTATTGAAGAAGAGGACATCATGAGGTGGATTCTAAATGGAATTAGAAGTGATAAGCAATGGAAATCATTCACCATAACTTATGATCTCATCATGGATGTACAAACCTCAGATTTCAACATACTCCTTGGACAACTCTTGAACCAAGAGGCCAACAATAATATGAAGGAAGGTGACTCTTATCAAGTTAATACAACAAGTGTTCTTCATGCTGATAAGAAAGACAATAAGCACAAAGGTAATAAGAATGAAGATGATGAAGAAGAGATTTCCCAAGCCAACTATGTAGATAAGAGCAAGTGGAAAGGGAAGAAGAAAGGAGCAAAGCATGATAAATCAAAAGGAAAAGATGTTCAACCTTGTTCCATCGGTAATAAGACCAACCATACCACTCAAAATTTTTGGTTCAATGGAAGGACTCAGGAAGGAGTTGGAAGAATTGGATTTGGCAACACTAGAGGTAGAGGTGGACACAACTTCAACAACAACAATAGAAGTCACAATAGAAGGGACTTCATCAATTACTCTAAAGATCAATCACATGAAGATTCATTACTTCTAATGAATCCGAGTCACAAAGAAGGTAAAGAAGATGTTCATTTGTTCTACATAGATTCAAAATGTTCAAAACATGTTGCAAGCAACATTGCTCTTCTATATGACTTGGCAAGTCCAAAGCATAGACATGAAGTACAAACAAGGGATGATAATAAGCATAATGTGGAGAAGATTGGTAATTTCATAGCTTACAATGGCAAGAAAAACATTCTGAGTAAGGTTCTCTATGTACCCACTATCACTAAAAACCTAATAAGTGTAGTCCAAATAGTTAAAAAAGGATTGCAAGTTAGTTCACCCAACATGGAGCTTTTGTGGAACACCCATGTCAAGGCTTCAAGAAGATAGCCAGAGGTGAGAACCATGGTAGGATCTTTACTTTTGAAGTAGGAGAAACCAGGAACATAGGATCAAAGTGTTCTAGGGATTCCAAACATATCAAAGCAACACATGGTCAATAGATGTGATGCTTGTCAGATCGGGAAGGCACAAAGGCAAGCATTCAACCCCGAATGCCACATCCACAACAATCTTTTGGACTTACTTTCAAGAACTTTCATTGAAAGGCTCAAGGTATTATGTTTCCTTTGTTGATAATCATAGTAGATGGACCATTTTGTACTTTATCAAGACTAAGAATGAAGTGTTTGGATGCTTTAAGAAGTACCTAGCAAATGTGGAGAATGATACAGGCAGATCACTGAAGAAATTTAGATCTTATGGAGGGGGAAAATACTTCTCCAAAGAATTTGATGAGTTCTTGCAAGATAAAGACATCAAAAGGGAAGTGACTACCATGTTATCTCCTCAAATTGAATGGTATTGCATAGAGAAGAAACAAGACTCTAGTTGGATTAGCTAGAACAATGCTTGAAGAGAAGAAGTTGCCACATTATTTATAGGTGGAAGTTATCTCAACTATTGTATATCTTGTCAACAGAGTTCCATCCAAATCTCTTCAAGGTATCACTCCTTATAAAGCATGGAATGGTAGAAAACGAAGTCTAGGACATTGCAAGGTATTTGGTTGTTTATCTTTTGTACATGTACCTTAACAAATCAGAGGTGAGATGAAAGGGCAACCATGACAATATTCATTGGCTATGATTCAACTCAGATGGGCTTTAGATTTTATAATCCATCCACAATGCAATTTAGCACAAGCAAGGATGTTTTGTTTGAAGAACACACGTCATGGTATGATGACGTCAGACAAAAGGGAACTAACCTTATGATCTTGATTTTGATTTCCATCCATTAGGTAGCAAGCATGATACACATGTTCATTATCCAAGAAGTGAATCTATTGATGATCAAGATGATAAAGAACGAGACTATAAGCTCTGGAAGTCAAGAGGAAAGGCCAAAATGCAAGATTGTGGATAATGCTCCAAGCATACTCCTAGAAGGTCAACAATAGAGAGAAAGCAACTTGAAAGGTATGGATATGAATCTGCATTTGTTACAAGGCACTCTATTTATTTTGCCAAAGACTCATTTTTAGAGGAACCTTCAATATATGAAGAGGCTAAAGGTAACCCTGATTAGGAGAAAGCTATGAAAGAGGAGATAGAAGCATTGAAAGAAATGGACACTTGGGTTGGTCCCAATGCAAATTAAGTAGAAGGTAAAAGGTTATAGATGGGTTTATAACCTAAAAAGAAATTCACATGGATTAATTTGCAGGTATAGGGCCATATTAGTTGCTAAAGGATATGATCAAACTCATGTCATAGTCTATGATGAGACCTTCTCACCAATTGCAAAGATGACTACAATCAAGACATTGCTAAGTGTAGCCACTACACGAAATTGGAGACTACTTCAACTTGATGTGAAGAATGCATTTCTCAATGGTTCGATTAGTGAAGAGGTATATGTGTCACAAACTCTAGGATTCAAAAACCCTAATTATACATCTTATGTATGCAGACTCAAAAAGGTAGTGTATGCCCCTAGAGCTTGGAATTTAAGATAATTGGTGACCTATCTTCAAGACCAAGCTTTCAAGTCAAGCAATGCAGACCCTTATTTATTCATCAAGAATGATCACAATGAATTTATCAATTTGTGTGTATATGTAGATGACATAATTATCATAGGAGATGACTTGAATGGCATACAAAGGATCAAAAGGCATATGCAAGAGGAGTTCAAAATCAATGATTTAGGTGAGCTCACATTCTTCTTAGGTATGCAAGTCATATATACAAATGAAGGAATGTATTTGAATAAGAGGAAATACATTCAAGATCTACTTCTAAAGTTCAAGATGGAGAATTCTAAACCTATAGATAAACCTTTGGAGATGAATCATAAACTTATTGTTTATGAAGGTGCAAAAATTTAAGACATTATGTTGATATATTTAGGTAGTGATGTGTGTGAACACACTAGGACCCTCGGGGCACTTTTTTCCCTCTTTAGGAGGTTCCTCCCTCTTGTATATGTGCCTATTGCCCTAATGGATTACTTATCTTTGTACATTCTAGTGGTAATACATTCAGTATTGTGTGTTGTGCTCCATGCTTCTTCTTCTTTCTTGTGTTGTTCATGTGATTCCATAGACGTCTAACTCCAATAATTGGTATCAGAGCAGGTCAGCATACTCAGGGTGATTAGGACATCAAAATATCTTTGTTGTGTGGTGCCAAAATCGCGATCTGAGCTCGTTTTGTCCTCCGAATGCACTATCGTAGCACTTGTGTAGCCAATTTCATCTTTTTATGCCAAAGATATATATAGGTTTCATTTTGCCAGTATAAGCATCTCAAAGTCTACTATAGGTTTAGCAGAACTTGAAAAGGGTAGTTCTGTTCAACTTTTTGAGATACAGTCATTTTTCTACATCATGGTATTTTAGTCAGTGGCCATGGCTGAAAGTAATGATGTATTTTGGATGTTGGCTATTGAGAATAAGTTGGATGGTACAAATTATCCATTGTGGGATTATATGATGCATCATGTATTGGTCACAAAAGAACTATGGAATATTGTGCAAGGTGTTGAAAAACGTCCTATTACACCTACAAATATAGGTGTTGAAACTGATGAAGATGGCATCGAAGATGGTGATATTCTACAGATTCCTATTCGTGATGTGGTTCCTGTTGCACCTACTACATAGCAAATTTGTTGGGATGGCAAAGATGCTCAAGCACATGCATTGATAGCCTTGTCTATCAATGCATTCACTCTTACAAAATAGCTAAGGATGCTTAGGATACACTTACCACATTGTACCAGGCTATGAATGAGGCTCATGTCGCTTACCTCCGAAAATAGTTGAAGAGTGAGCATATAAATGAAGGGGATCTATGGACTATTTTCTAACAAAGATCAAAGATTTGAAGGAATAGTTAATTTTTGTTGATGAATTCTTGCCTCACAGCTCACTTGTGTAGATTGTTACGAATGGTCTTCCTAATTCATATCAAAGTTTTGCTTCTACTCTTCATTTTATGATGAAAGGAAATCCAAATGCCTCAACATTTAAGGAGTTAGCCTCTGTTCTGTTGTAGGAAGATCAGTCTAGGCAAGGTAGGTCCATTATGCGTGTTGCACATCAAGCTTTCCTCTTAGAAGGGTAAAGGTAAATGGATCTCTTCTACTAGTAAGCAAAAATCTACTAATTTTGCACAATCACAGAAGGAAGACAGAGACGAGAAGAAAACAAAAAAGTAGAAACCGTTTTGCAAATAGTGTAATACAAATGATCATGTCATTAAGAGCTATCCAAAACTGGTTGCTGAAGAGGCAAAGAAGAAAGAGGTCGGAATGGTTGTTGCAGAGGCCTCTACACCGAAAACAGAGTCTGCTAATTTTGTAGAGAATGAAGAATGGGTGTTTACTATTGTTTGCAGTTTTGACCCATCTTCTCATGAGTAGTGTATGTCTACAGTAGACTCAGATGTTTGGTATTTTGATAGTGGGGCAACCAAACATATTGCCTCACAGCACAATTTCTTCTCTTCACTTGAGCCTGCCCTACAAGGAATACTCTCACATGCACCAACAACTCTTCTTATCATGTCATGGGAGTTGGTAAGATCATTCTGACTACTAGTGATGGTAGTTCTTTTACATTTTCGGATACTTTATTTGTGCCACGGATCAAGAAAAATCTGTTGTCAATTTCAGCATTAGCCAAGATTAGCTTGGTTGTGAAATTTGGTGATGATAGATGTATAGTTCATGATTTGTCAAATGGCAATGTGATTAATGCTTATGGCGAAAACTTGATGGAATAGTTGACAAGTATAAAACTAGGCTTGTTGCAAAGGATTATGATCAAGAAAGGGGCATTGATTTTGATGAGGCCTTTGCTTCTACATGCCAAATGACTAATGTTCGTAGCATCTGTGCACTTGCAGCTCATCATGGTTTGAATGTACATCACTTTGACATTAAAATTGCATTTCTGAATGGTGATTTGCATGAAGAAGTATATGTTTTTCAACCCTATGGCTTTGTGCAAAAAGGGCATGAAAACCAGGTGTGCAAGTTGAAAAATGCATTCTATGGTTTGAAGCAAGCACCACATGCTTGGTATGAGAAGATACATGTCGATCTAATTGCACATGGTTTTGAGAACAGTCCAACTGAGACCACCTTATATGTTAAGCATTCAAATGATGTGCTTCTCATCATTGTTGTCTATGTTGATGACATGCTACTCACTGGCCCTCATGAGAAGCATATTGCTCATTTTAAGACTGATTTGCATGCCTCATTTGAGATGCCTGATTTGGGGCATTTGCATCATTATTTGGGCATTTAGTTTATGCAAGTTGATGGTGGAATAGGTCTATGTCAAACAAAATATATTACCATATTATTGCAGCATTTTGGCCTTGAAGACTGTAAACCTAGTGCCACTCCTATGAAGACAAGTTTACGACTGAGTCTTCATGATGTTGGAGATGCATTTGATGATGCTCTCTATCAGCAGGCTATTGGATGCTTGATTTATTATGCGTTTTGCAGCCACATATTCAGTTTGTTGTCTCAAAGATGAGCAGGTTTATGTATTTCCCAGGTGTCAAGCATTGGTAGGCAGTTAAGAGCATTTTTTGCTAGTTGAGTGGTACCCATCTACTTGGATTGTTTTATCCCGAGGGGGGATCACCACCACCAAATTTGGATGCTTTTTTTGACTCTGATTGGGCTGGTAGCTATGACACTTGTGTGTCCACTAGTGGATTTTGCTTCATGCTTGGTAGCTCATGTATATCTTGGTTGAGCAAGAAGAAGCCTATTGTGGCCACTTCGAGTTGTGAGGCTGATTATAGGGCAACTTTCATAGCGACTATTGAGTATGTGTGGCTCAAATGCCTTATGGCTGATTTGGGTGTTGGTCAGTCTTCTGCCACCACCATCTTCACTGATAGTCAGAGCACATTGGTAGTTGCAAGGAACCCTATGTTCCATGCTCACAGTAAGCACATTGAGGTGCATTATCATTATGTCAGGGAGAGGTTCTCTGCTAGAGAGATCAGCTTGGCATATGTGCCCACACAAGAGAACACTGCATACCTTTTCATGAAGGCTCTGCCTAGGGAGAAGTTTGAAGCTTGCCGCAAAGCTTTGGGCTTACTTCATTTTGTGGATTGATTCCATGTAGCTTGACACTTCCTTATACATGAGTGCCAGCTCCTTGTTCACCGCATTACTCCCAGGGGGGTTTGTTGATATATTTAGGTGGTGATGTGTGTGAACACACTAGGACCACCTGAGCACTTTTTTCCCTCTTTAGGAGGTTTCCCCCCTCCCTTTTATATAGACCTATTGCCCTAACGAGTTACTTATCTTTGTACATTCTAGTGGTAATACATTGAGTATTGTATGTTGTGCTCCAAGCTTCTTCTTCTTCCTTGTGTTGTTCGTGTGCTTCCATAGATGTCTAACTCCTACACATTAAATAGCATCAAAGCTTGGTAGGTAGCTTGATATATGCTACTCATACAAGAGTAGATATATCATATAGTGTAGAAGTGCTAAGACAATTCACGCACACTTCAAGAACACCACACATGTATGCAGGTAAGAGAGTGCTCAAGTACCTCAAGGGAAGACTCAATGAAGGTATATTCTATCCTTATTCTTCAAATTTAGATCTCAATATATATTCAAATGTAGGTTGGGAAGGAGCTAAGAATGATAGAAGAAGTACCTATGGTTACTTAGCATTTGCAGGTTCAAAGTTACTATCATGGAGTTCCAAGAAGCAACCAACAATTGCTTTATCTTCAATTGAACCAGAATAAAGAGGTTTGATCATAGGAACTGAAGAGCCAATATGGTTAAGAGAATTGCATACAAATTTGGGACTTGTGAGTTCCAAACCTCACATATTTGGAGACAATGTAAGCTCTATGCACTTAGCAACAAACCCTATCTTCCATGCAAGAACCAAACACATAGAGGTTCATTATCATTTCATTAGAGAAAAGCTTATGGCAAAGGAGATTGACATTTCTTTTGTTCCAACTAAAAATCAATTAATAGATATGATGACAAAAGCACTTGATGGAATCAAACTTTGCAGGTTCAAAGAAATAGCATGTATTGGCTCTATCAAAGATTGTAGATTCAAGCATAATTTAGCTTGAAGGGGAGCTGTTGGATCATAAATCTTGCATTATGCTTGAGGTGGATTTTTTTGTACATCAAAGAGCCATCATTTAGAATGTGTCAAATTTATCCATTGAAGAGTCTCCATCAATGTTCATTTTTTTGGTATTTCATAAGGATTTTTTATGCATGTGAAGGCCTAGAGATTTATTCTTGTAAAAGGATAAAAGGAAAGGTCATATTCCACGAGTTTGAGGTAGTTGAACTTGATGTGAAATCAATCAATCAATTCACCTACAATCAAGCTGTTAGAATTGATTTCACCTTTTCCTAGTTTATGGGAAGATGATTCCTTCAATCACAACCAACTTCACCCACAAATTGGTTTGAATTCAAACTCCTTGTAAATAGATTCATGGAACTCAAGAGTCTATGTAAAGACTCTGAATCATTTTTACAATAGGTTGAAGCAATATACATACACTTCTAGTCATCATTTTGTTCCTCCTTCATTTCTTTGCTCCATCATGTTCAACAATAGTTATCTTGCATAAGTTGGTTCTCTCTCTAAAGATCTTCATATAAGATGACTAAGCATTCATTAAAAAGTTATTACTGTCTACTTGATTTGTACAAACTTTAAGTGGATTGTGAGAAATCGACATTTTAAGGTCTCAGGGTCTATCTCTGCACAAGCCTAAAAAATTGGGGGTACCACCAATCAATGCTAAGTTTATTGAAACACATTGTTTGGTTTTAATTCCATCTCTTGTGCATTTTAGCTACTCAACCCTACTTATAACATTCATTTGGAAGGAATTTTTCCAATTGTAATCATGTTGGATACTTTGAGTAGTTGAAGTTGAGTGTTTCATCCCAAAATAGCAAGATTTTTGAGATAGTCAATGTGCAAAATCATATGCTTTGCATCAAATCTTTCTCATTGTTACATAGTGGATTTTATTGCACTAATCACAAGCCTATAAGGTGCATTTGACACTCCAAGAGTGCAAGGTTTGGTCCTGTGCTGGTTGGTTGGGCCAATCTTCATCACTTTGAATCTCACTTTTCTACCTCCTACAAGTTTCTCCAAGTTCTCTCATTACGGATTCTCAAGGCTATTCTCCAAGCAATGAGGATCATTTTCTTTACACAAAGAGATGTTCAGATGTCAGCTTAATATGCTTGATACTTTATGTTGACGATATGTTGATTGTTGGGAAGTCCTCTGATGACTTGATATTGCTCAAAAGGAAGTTGAGTGAGACATTTAATATGAAGGATTTGGGGGAAACCAAACATATTCTTGGCATGCACATTGCTTGTGATAGGAGTAAAAGATGCATATAGTTGTCTCAAAGTGAGTAAAATATCTAAAGTACTTCATAGGCTCGATATGCAGGTGGCAAGGCATTGAGTATACCTTTACCTACATATGTGAAATTGAGCAAGGATGATTGCCCCAAATCAGATGAGGAAAAAGAACTCATGACCGAAATTCCTTATTAGTATATTGTTGGTAGTCTCATGTATGCTATGGTAGCTACGAGACTAGACATTGCATTTGCAATAGGAGTTGTGAGCGGATATATGTCTAATCCTGGCAAGAAGTATTGGGAAACAGTTAAGATGATTTTGAGATATCCAAGTGGCACCAAGGACAAGATTCTATGCTAGGGTAGAGGAAAGGTATCCATTATTGGCAACATAGATTTCAAATTATGCTGGTTGTGTAGACAATCGAAAGTCTACATGACGATACATTTTTCACTTTTTCAGAGGTGTTATCTCTATTGATATATTTTGGTAGTGATGTATGTGAACACACTAGGACTATCGGGGCAATTCTCCCTTCTTTAGGAGGTTTTTTGTCCCCGGCTTGTATATACACTTATAACCCTAACGGATCACTTATCTTTGTACATTCTAGTGGTAATACATTTCTTATAATGTGTTGTGCTCCAAGCTTCTTCTTCTTCCTTGTGTTGTCATGTGCTTCTGTAGACATCAAACTCCAACAACTGGTATTAGAGCAGGTCGTTGCTTCATCTAGGGCATCACCAACACCCCTCTGGCAATAGTTTTAGAATCGCACGAAATTTGGTGAGCATACTCTGGGTGATTAGGCAATCAAAACATCTTTGTTGTGTGGTGCACAAATTGCAATTTGAGCTCGTTTTGGCCTCCGAACACACTATGGCAATGCCTGTGCAGGCAATTTTGCCTTTTTGTGCCAAAGATATATACAACTTTTGGTTCGCTAGTATAAGCATTTCAAGGTCTGCTATAGGTTCAGCAGAACTCACCAGGGTAATTATGTTCAACTTTTTGAGATACAATCATTTTTCCGCATGAGGGTATTTTAGTCGATGGCCATGGCTGAAAGTAGTGATCTATTTCGTATGTTGGATGTTGAGGATAAGTTGGATGGTACCATTTACCGATTATGGACTTATATGATGTGTCAAGTATTGGTTGCAAAAGGACTGTGGAATATTGTGCATGGTGTTGAAAAACGTCATATTACACCTACAAACGCACTTGTTAAAGGTGATGCAGATGGCATTGAAGATGATGATATTCTTCATGTTCCTATTCGTGTTGTGGTTCCTGTTGCACCTATTGTAGAGAATTTTTTTGGGATGGTAGAGATGCTCACACACATGCATTGATAGCCTTGTCTATCAAATGTGCCATTATTCCTCACATTCACTCTTGCAAAATAGCCAAGGATGCTTGGGATACACTTACCACTTTATACCAGGTGAGGAATGAGGCTTGTGTTGCTTAGCTCCAAAAATAGTTGGAGAGTGAGCACATGAATGAAGGTGATTCCATGGATAGTTTTCTGACAAAGGTCAAAGATTTGAAAGAATAGTTGATTTCTGCTGATGAAGTCTTGCCTGACAATTCACTTGTGCAGACTGTTCTGAATGGTCTCCCCGATTCATATGAGAGTTTTGCTTCTACTCTTCGTTTGATGATGAAAGGCGATCCAAATGCCTTAACATTTGAGGAGTTAGTCTTTGTTCTATTCCAGGTAGATCAGTCTAGGTAGAACATGACCATTATGTGTGTTGTAGATCAAGCTTTCCTAGATACTTAGAAGGGCAAAGGTAAATGGAGCTCTTCTACCAGTAAGCAGAAATATTCTAATTTTGCACAATCAAAGAAGGATGACAAAGACAAGAAGAAAACAAAAAAGCAGATATTGTTTTGCAAATATTGTAAATCAAATGATCATGTCATAAATAGTTGTCCAAAACTAGCTACTAAAGAAGCAAGGAAGAAAGAGGCTAGAATGGTTGTTGTAGAGGCCTCCACCCAAAAGAGAGTATGCTAATCTTGTCAGAATGAAGATGGGCATTTACTACTGTTTGAAATTTTGACCCATCTTCACATGAATAGTGTATGTTTGTAGTAGACTCAGATTTTTGGTACTTTGATAATGGGGCAACCAAACATATTACCTCGCAATGCAATTTCTTCACTTCACTTGAGCTTGCCCCTACAGGGAATACTGTCACATGTGCCAACAACTCTTCTTACCCTATTATGGGAGTTGGTAAGATCATTCTGACTACTATTGATGGTAGTTCTTTTACATTGTCAGCTGCTTTATTTGTGTCAGGGATCAAGAAGAATCTGTTATCAGATTGATCTTTAGCCAAGATTGCTTGGTTGTGAAATTTGTTGATGATATATGTACAATTCATGATCTGTCAAATGGTGATGTCATTATTGCTTTTGGCATTTAATGTCATGGGTTGTATAAGATCATAGACTATGAAAAATTTGTGAATGATTCAACATGTGCAATACATGATTCTCAAGCTATGTTAGATGTGAAGCTTTGGCATGCACACTTTGGTCATCTGAATTTTGCTAGTTTGTTATGCCTACAGAAATATGAAATGGTGTCCTCTTTGCTCAAACATGAAGCACCTGGTAAACATGTATATGAAGTCTGTATTTTGGGCAAAATGCAACATTCCTTCTTCCCAAAATATGGTTCAGTTGGAGCTACTAAAAAATTGTAGCTTATTCACAGTGATGTCTATGGTCCTATGCAGACACCCTCTTTTGGGAACTATCTTTACTTCATGACTTTCATCGATGATTTTTCCAGGCATGCATGGGTATATCCATTGAAAGAAAATTCCTAAGTGTTTATGTGCTTCAAACAGTTTATGGTTTTGGCTGAAAATCTATCAACATGTAAAATGGGCACTGTTGCAGAGAAAAGAGGCACAAAAGAGGAGCCCCAAAATTTACAAATTAATGGACATAAATTTCTTCTTCAAAATTCTAAGCAATTTCCTCAAAATGATGTAAATGCACTAGAGGAGTCCTCTAGATTCATAAGCCCAAATCCTTGTAACATAATTCTTGTAAAATAGTAGGAATTTAAAAATTAGTCAATAAGGTGCCGGTCTCTTGTGTGAAAGGACCATTTTTAGGGCACATGTATATAAGTCACTTTGTGACTCTTTGTAAACACTTTTTTCCATTGTGAAGATGGAGAACTGAAATTTCGAATTTGCTTCTTCCTTGCTGATTTTCATCTTCTCTATGATCTTTTGTGTATGTGTGATGCTTGAAATGTGTGTCTAGGACTGTTGTCTATCCCTCTCCATCACTTTTGAATGAATGTAGTGTGTGTGTGAGCCAATACAAGTTGTGGAGCGAATGTAGGTGTTTCCCGCCATTCACTGTTTTGGTCATAACTTGAAGAACAGTTATCAGATTCAAGTGAAAATATGAGCAATAGTTGCGTCTCATCGAGAGCTTCGAAATGAATTTGCTATTAGCCATATTAGGAGTTTGGGGCCGGGAGAAACATTCAAATTTGTGCTTACTGTTGTAAGTGGTATCGTGACAGACATTTCCAGAGATCTAGTGAGTTGGAGAGGTAGTTTAGTCTTTTCATATACATTGTAGCTGAACCACTTCACTTTCCATGACATGTGCACACGTCCTCATACACTTGGTTCTTGTGGTTCTTCGGATTGATAATTAAACATGTATTGATCCACCACTATATGCACTTGTGGGGCAAATGAGATTTAGTCTCTTTGACACAAGTCCCTAAGACTTCATGACTTAGCTACACACATTTTTGGCATCGTTGCTGGGAAACAAACTTAACCAAGGTGCCTTCGTGATGGTTATAGCTCTGGAGTGAACGAATCGTACTTGTAGAGGTGAATTTATTCAGTGGAAAGTAGTCAGACACTTCAGCACTTGTTACTTCACATCCCTGAGGTGTGTGTAATGAGTTTTTAGGTTTAGGGTTAGGAGTGAGGAAGAGAAGGAAGAGATAGGGTTAGGTTAGAGAGAGAAGTGGAGTAGATAGAAGTTGGAATCACCAAGAAAAATCTCAAAAAAAATTACCAAAATTAGTGTAGAATAGGCTTCAGGCATCACAAAGTATAAAAACCAAAAAAATAGTTCATTTAACACTAGTGCAGGAGCTGGTATTGTGTGCAGATAGCGATCGGTATCCTCAGCTTGATATGGCGATCAATGAGCTAAAGAGAGGAGTTGGGAGCATACACTTGGGTTGAGGCACACTTGAAGGTAAGCCACACAAGTTCTTGATAGCAAAATCAATTCATAATCACCACCACACGTGATTAAACTCATTTCCGATATCGCGGGGTGCGACAGAGAGTTTTGGGAGATTCTATGAGAGAGACAGAGGGTTGAGAGTAAGGAGGAGATAGAACTAAACCTTTTTGTGCACAAAAATTTAAGTTTAGAGCAATTTTGGCTGAAGTATCACGGTCGGTTGCATTTTGGTATCGCGATACCGAAATTCCCTAGTACCACGATACTCGCATGGTATCATATCGCTGCAAACTACTTGAGCTATCGCGATAACATTTTTGGTATCATATCATCAAGTTGGTATCGTGATCGTGATTAGCCGGTGGTATCGTATCGCAATCCACTTGGTATTGTATCATCCTGGTCACGGTATCGTATCGTCAATCGAGCAGTATCGTATCGCGCACATTGTTCGTATCGTATCGCGTATTTAGTATCGTATCGTCTGAACTCCTTGGTATCGTATCGTTTGTGTTATCAATATTGTATCATCCAAAATACAAGTATCGTATTGCCTAAAGATTTGGTATCGTATCGTCTGACATGTGGTATCATACCGTGAGAAATTATGGTATCGTATCGTGCAGAGCACTAGTATCGTATCGTGCAAGAAGGTGGTATCGTATCGCGAGGAGTTTGGTATCGTATCGTCTAATGTTCTAGTATCGTATCGCCACAGGTAGAAGTATCGTCATATAGTCAGTATCGTATCGCCTTAATCTATGGTATCGCCCAGAGTGGTATCGCCTAGAACATATCAAGCCATTTGAGGGAAAAATTAGAGGTATTTGGGGAGCCAATTGTGGGATAGTGGGGAGCCAAGATAGCCCCACGAGGGTGAATGAACTTGAGATCAGGATGGGTGCTAAGTATTCATAGGAGTGTTATTTCATCGGTAGGAAGTGCAACTCAGGCAAGTCATCACTCTATCTATGCTGACATCTCTACTGACTCAGAGGAAGAGATACCAATGGCTTCAGAAGACATGCAAGGTTCTGTCCCTAGGGGAAACTTCATGTCCACAGTAGAGGGGGAATACCGTACCTCTCTGCAATATGTGTCCACTAATTCCCAAGAGATCCCCATCTACCTGGATGGCTTAAATAGATCAGTAGCCAGGATGGTGAATTCCACTAATTCAGCAATAGTGCCCAGACCTACAGTCAAGTATGAAGGAGGAGTGTACATGGACAAGTTGGGTCACATCTACACGATAACAGAACACCCAGATCGGATCAACGAGAGAGGAGGGTTGGAAGGACAAGGAAACTCGGGAAGATCGGACCCTGAAGAGTTCATAACTACACCCAGAGGCAAATCAATAGTGACTCGAGTCTTGAGAGGGGATTTGATACCTCAAGATGATTACCTATTAGAGGTCTACTTGATCCATGGATCAGACTTATTGTTACAAACTGACTCACCCACACGCAGACAAGAAGAAAGCCCAATGACTTTCTATGAGTTAAAAGATCTTGAAGAGGAGTCTAGAGTCACATACCTAGACAAGAACCAAAGAAGGTATTGGCCGGTTGATGCCGTTGATAGGGCTCAATTGAAGTATATGGGGTTGCCAATATTCCCTTCCCGAGAGCAGGCAACTACCTCTCATAATCCCTTGGGGACACAACAGGAGTCAGAAAATACAATGTCGGGACAAACAAGTCAACGGAGCATTCCTAACTGAACCCATGTACAATTCACAATGCAAGGACTGCAATCACACCATCAAACTCAGCCTAGACTAGGCAACCAACATAGGCCACAAGTGAGGCCAAGACCACCACTAGGAGTGCAGCCTGGAATGCCCCCAATTAGACCTGCAATTCTTGTAATGCCTAGACACCCAGAACCCATAAGAAGGTTGAGACCAATTCAAGTGGCTAAGTGTATGAGAAATCATTATGAAGGAATGGGAGAACCTTACGATCACATAGCTGAATTTAAACAAGTTCTACGGGTTGAGCTTTGTGAAGTATGAGTCCTTCGGACTCACTCTCACAGGAATGGCTTTGACTTGGTTCCATCCATTGGATCCCAATCAATTTGGAAATATCGAACAATTTTTTCAGGAATTCATTAGGGAGTTCATGAAGAGCGGAATCAGACACAACTCTTCATCTTTAATCCATAGCTTCAAACAAAACCCAAATGAAACTAGGAAAACAGCTGCTCGGAGGTTTAATCAATATGTCAATAGATGCCCAGTAACAGAAAGACCCACTCAGCAAAAAATGATATCACTATTCTTAGACGGGCTGACGAACGGGACTTTGAGAACTTTAGACTATGTGAAGCGGCTGCAGACGTTGAGCAAATGTCTTCAAGAGTGTATTGACCTAGAGGAAAACCTAGCTGATGATCTCAAAAGCACACCAAGCCCTATGAAATCAAAAGACACTAGAAGTACAGTGACATCTAACTCTAGTAACGTAGAGGAGTTGGCGGAACTGGTAGCCAAGAAGTTAGGAGTTCACGGATAGCGGAACTACCAACATCCACTAGTGAGAATACCCATGTTGCGAAGATGTAGCTTATGCGGAGGAGACCATCCTACTCACATGTGTGTAAGAGGAGGAACAGGTTTGCCTCAAGCTTACCATTACAATAGGCAGCCACAGCAAGGAATTGCTCTGTATTGCCATATAGAACAAAAATACACTAATCATACCATTGAGAATTGTCCATTCAAGGGGCAATCATGACCTTTAAATCAACCTCAGTACAGGCCATATGGATACCCTCCTAGAGAGCCAGGAAGGGAGATTCCAAGATACAATCCCTATCCACGACCACAAGTAGCACCTAGGCCATATGAGCAAGGGCAATATGGACAACCTCAGCCGATGTTAGGACAACAACCACCACTTTCACAGAATGTAGTGCCAGTTAAATATGCCCAACCAGAGGAAAACTTGGAGAGAGCCATAGTACCAGCATCACCATTAGCCAGTACAAAATCAACGACCTAGGATACGAGTAGACCCAAACCCAAGGCACCAGCACCCATAAGACCACCCATCAGACCGCCTATGCCAAAAGGACTGTGGAGGAGATCACTTTATAAGAGAATGCACTCGGACATACAACCCACCACCCCTTAGAACGTGGGAAGGGTATTGCAATGAATGTGGGAAGGAACACCTATTTAGAGACTGTCCGAAGAATCCCAATAAGCCTCATCACATTGCACCTATTAATGTAATAGAAGTAATTGAATCGTCAGGAAGCGACAAGGAATACACAGTACCATTGAAGGCCATCACACGAGCACATGCAAAAAAACAAGAAAGAAAACAAGTAGACTCGGAGCAAGAAAAGATTAAAACTCTAGAACCTAGAGTACAAGCAGTGGAAGACTCGGAAGACCCACTTGAGAATATCCAAACAACGAAAAGCCAAGAGTGGAAGGATAGGAGGGAAAAGCATAGAGAAAAATGGATGAAAAATAAAAATAAGGAAGACAAGAGGCAATAAGAAACCTAAGGAACCTGAGATTCAGGAAGAAATTCCCATTACACCACAGACACTAGAACTGGACAAGCCAGGATCAATTATACCAGACCCAAGACCAGACGATTTAGACATGTGGTTGAAAGCTTACCAAGCTAGAATCACGAATGGAAAAAACATAGAGCAGCACGAAAAACATTACCCACAAGGGGAGTTAGAAAAGGAGAGACTTGCGATATGTAGAAAACTCATAGAGGTAGCTTAGGCCACTCTAGAGAAGACTATCCCAGTCCTCCCGGAGACGAGAATATCCGAGAATCAATACAATGATAGTCTTAAAACCAAGGACCAGAAACCAAAAGAGAGGGATGATAAGGAAGAACTATTGAATACCCAAGACAAATCCATGTCCACAGTCCCTGATTTAGAGGCTGACTGGCCAAGAGAGTTGTGGACTAGAATTCGAGAAGATCAATGGAAAAAGAATGGAGTTGCAAAACTGCCTTTTGAGGAAGTAGATGTGGAAGTCTATCAACCAACGCCAAATTTTGAGGAAATATATGAAGAAGTCTCTATGCTAGACCGAAATAGGGAGGAAGCACAGAGCATTTCCACCCTACCAAACTACATGGGAGAATATGAGAAGGAATCCATAATCTTCCGTGCTCCCGCAGTACGAGGAAAAGAAAAGGAGTCTTCAAACAAGACCTCACACAATCTAGCAAAACTCAAAAAGACCAAAGTACAATGTCAGTTGACTGTGGAAGAATTACTTCGTGTCAAACCACAATTATGGAAACAATTAGTGGGACAGTTGAAGTTAGAGCATGAGAAGAACAAAAAGGAAAGCAAGGAAATTGAAAAACCTTCTACTATACAAATTCTAGTGGATAAGGTTGGAGAATTTAGTGAAGGATATGAGGGCAACACATGTTTACCTGTCACATACAATGGATACATGACCAAGGCCATACTAGACACAGGAGCGGGAGTGGGCATCGCCACCAAAGAGATTTGGGAGAAATGGGGAAAGCCAGCCCTGCAACCAACGCGTATGAAGCAATTAGCAGATGGTCATGTAGAGAAACCCCTGGCAATATTGGAAAAAATTAGATTAACCACCTATAAAGTCGAGTTTGACCATACAATAGCTATATGTCAATTTGGAAAGGCAAATAATTATGAAATGATATTAGGACAACCTTTCATGAGACAACTCAGGGTAGTGCAAGACTGGGGAAGAGACTCATTATACCTTCAACATCAAGGAACCACTACCAAGATAAATTTGCATACCTTTGCGTATAGGGATGTAGCCCCACTACAATGGAATCCCGTACACAAGGAAGAAGATGATTTGTCTATCCATAGTGCCGGGTCAAGTGATCAATCATGGATGCACGAGGATGCCCAATTATGGATGTGTAAGGAAGCAAAGAGAGAGGATAAAAAACTTCAGCTATGGCCCCCCAAAACATCAAAATTATCGACCCGTAGAGGACCCAATGTACATGCCTTAAGTTTTTCTTGATGAAGCATTCGAACCGCATGGTTGGATCCAGATTCTAGCCACTTTGGATGTATGTGTAAGTGAAGAAGTATTGACCATGAATGAATGTATAGATGAAGAAGGTTATGATGTAAGCTTGTACATGGTAGTCCTTCAAGAGGTAGAAGCGGGAGAAGTATTAGAAAAGGAATGGAAAGAAGAATACGAGAGAGATGGAACCGGAGTTTGACTCAGAGGATCGATACTTAGGATCCATCCGGGCTAACGACAAGTGTGCAACACCCAAAGTGTTAGTAAAAGATGCAGCCCCTATAGTACCGAACCATGAGGAAACCACAAGTAAGACCAAACCAACCCTGGATCTATTTGAAGTTCCAGAACACTTCAAAAGATACGAAGTAGAGGAAAGGAAAATAGCCATTCAGATGCCCAAGAGAGAGGCAAGAGAAGGAGAAGCTTATGACAACAAGGAACAAACGAAAAAAGTCATAGTGACTGTAGAAAATGGAGAAGACAGATGCACGTACATAGGAAAGGATGTGTCACATGAGGAGGAAGAAAAATTGATAAGATTGATTCGAGACTATCGAGATGTGTTTGCATGGGCCTACAAGGATCTCAAAGGTGTGGAAACCTCCATTTTTTCTCATTTAATACCAATGACACCGGATGCTAGACCATCGAAGCAACGCCCATACACATATAATGATGTTTATGCAGCAAAAATTAAAGAAGAAATAGACAAACTACTAGCAGACGGCTTCATTTACGAGATAGAACATACTGAATGGGTGTCACCATTAGTAGTTGTGCCCAAAAAGAACGGGAAACTGAGAGTGTGCATTAATCTAAAGAAATTCAACAAAGCCACGATCCGTGATAGCTACCCATTACCTATCATTGATCACCTCTTGGAAAGAGTTGCAGGAAAGGAAGTCTATAGCTTCTTGGATGGATTCTCTGGATACAACCAAGTAGCTATTGCTACTGAGGACCAACATAAGACAGCATTCACAACTGAATGGGGAGTCTATGCTTTCAGGGTGATGCCCTTTGGACTCACTAACACCCCTGCTACCTTCCAATGGTTGATGTGTCACGTTTTCAAAGAATTTCTAAGGAAGAGTATGGAAGTATACGTAGATGACTTACGTACATACTCAGATCGGAGACAGGAACATAAATTTGAAAAATGTCAACAATATAGAGTCTGCCTGAATCTTGAGAAGTGCATTTTTATGGTGAGACAAGGAAAAATCCTAGGGCACATCGTATCTAGGAACAGAATATCTACTGATGAAGACAAGATAAAAAATAATTCTAGAACTTCCAAGACCAAAAAATGCAAAAGAAGTGCAAGCATTTATGGGTCATTGTGGATACTATCGCCGATTCATCCACATGTATGCTATAATTGCCAAGCCATTGTATGGATTGTTCACTCAATTTACATGGACGGATGAATGCGAGAAAGCATTCAATGAGCTAAAAAAGCGACTTAGCACAGCACCTATTTTGAAAACACCCAATTGGAACAAGCCCTTTGATATTCATGTGGATGCTCCCTATTGTGCAATAGGATGCATTTTAGCTCAACCAACAGATGAAGGAAAATTGGACCATCTTATTTCATATGCAAGCAGACAACTGAATCAAGCCGAAAGAAACTATACAACTACGAAGCGAGAAGGTTTAGGGATGGTGTACGTTGTAAAGAAATTTAGACACTACCTTTTAGCCAACAAGTTCAAGTTCTTCATAGATCACCAAGCATTATTGTACTTAGTCAATAAGCCTTGTAGCACAGGAAGACTAGTGAGATGGTTTCTATTGTTAATGGAGTTTGACTTTGAAGAGATTGTGAAAAAAGGAAATACCCACGTGAGGGCGGATCATCTCTCTAGATTAACGCATGGAGAACCACCTAGCGAAGTATCCGACTATTTGCCAGACACTTACCTGTTCAATTTGGAAGTATGTCTTAAGTGGACAGAAAATCTAATTCCAATACTCACTCATGGACTACAACACTCAATTAACAAGGAGATTCGAAAGGAAATTCTACAATTGCGTAACTTACACATTGTAGCAGGAAGTGTGTATCATAAAGATTCCAACAATGTATTGTCTATATGTGTAGAAGAAGATGAACAGAAGAACTTGATTGAACAAGCGCACATAAACAAATGGAGAATGCACAAGGGAGCTCATGGAACTCTAAGAGAATTGAAACGGTTAGGAGTCTATTGGCCTAATATGCCTAAGGATGTTCATGAGTACGTCAATAGTTGCACGGAATGTCAAGAAACCACTCTAGATGATCATACATCTTTACCTTTCTCTACAATAGCACCCAACTGGAGTAAGACGTTAGTAAAATTCCTAAAGACACGAGAACATGAGGATGGAATCGGTTTAGCTTGAAGGAAATGATCCCTAGAAGAAATGAGTAAGGACTATGTTATCATGGGGAGACAATTATTCAAAAGAGGGAAGGATAATCAACTACGACTTTGTGTACATGAAGGAGAGTACTTACCCATATTAGAAATGGCACATGCAGGCACTGCAGGAGGACATTTCTCAACCAAAAGAACTATAAAAATGATTCTCTTTGCAGGCTTGTGGTGGTCGACTCTACATATGGATGCAGACACCTACGTATGAAGTTGTGAGACATGCCAAAGAGCTAAATATCCTATCATACGAGATGACATGCCATTGTGACCTATGGTTTGTGTGAGAGCCTTTTCCAAATGGGGTATTGATTTCATAGGACCCATTAGTCCACATGCCAAAGGATCACATGCTAAATACATAATAGTAGCAACTGGTTACCTAACTAAATGGGTAGAGGCAAAGGCAACTAGAAAAAATGATGCTCAGACCATAGCTAAGTTTCTTTTTGAGCATATCTTTACTCGCTTTAGACTACCTATAGAGATAGTGATTGATCAAGGAACGCATTTCATTAATGAAGTAATAGATTCCTTGATAAATTAGTTCTTAGTGATTCATAAAAAATCAGCCCCTTATCATCCTCAAGCCAACGGTCAAGCAGAAAGTTCCAATAAGGAGTTGTGCACTGTATTCACAAAGATAGTCAATAGTGGAAGTTCAAATTGGGACAAACAATTGCATCATGCAATTTGGGCCTTCTGTGTGGCTTACAAGACAGCCATTGGAACTGCACCATTTAACCTAGTGTATGGACAAAATGCAATCTTGCCAATCGATTTTTTAGTGCCTACTTTGAGAGTAGCCCAACAGTATGAATGGACGGGGCATGAATTGTCCAAGCAACTCGAACAAATTGAGAAGCTACATGAGACTAGAATACAAGCTGTTGTGGGAATTTATGTGGTGAAAAGAAGATAGAAAGTATATTATGATGCGCACATCAAAGATAAAGGACTAAAAGAAGGAGATTTAGTCCTGGCGTATACTTTGAAGCAACACATCAAGAAGCTACAGAAATGCAGATATGGACCTCTAATAATCAATAGGATTTCAACAAGTGGAGCTGTTAACCTATCCACTCTAGATGGAGATGTTCTTCCTAATTACATAAGTGGTTGTCGAGTAAAACACTACATGGAGCCATTGAAGGATCAAATGTTAGCACGACTTGTAGGGGCACAAAATAGAAAAAAAGAGGAAGAGAGAATTACAGAAGAGGCAAGGCAAGAAGCCCTATAGCGCATCAAGAAATGAAAAGAGTGGATAAGGCAAAGGGATGAACAATATTTACAAGGAGAAGAGCCTATTCCCATGGCCAACTATCAAGTTCACCAGGCCAACACAAACAACCTCGGCATATCCCAAAAATATTTAAACCTAGGGATTGGAACTACAGAATACCAACTAATAGATGCATTGATAGACTCGGGAGCAGCACTCAGTTGCATACGAATGACGGTCGTCATGCATCTTCAAACGACCATAACACTGACTAAAGCACACATGATAGGCATTGGGGGCCACGTCATAGAATGTATTGGAGAAACTTCAGTATCCCTCCACCTAGGAAATTCCACTATGGAGCAACAAATTTTGGTATGTAAAGATGAGGATCTAATAGAGGACCTAATCCTAGGGCAAGATTGGATTATTGAAAATGAAGTGAGCATTCATCTAGCTCAAGGGTACATCTCAGCCAAAATAGGGCATAAGGAAATCTTTAGCTTGTTAGAAGAAAGACTCTCTCACATGCATGAAGCCATCAAGCATGAGAAAGAAACCCTAGAAGAGGAGTTAGCAAACGAATCAATCAAAAGTGTACCAGAGAAGTGTCCTAAGAAAGGATTGATTACCAATACCAATGCATCAGTTGATGACGTGGATTCATCCCCCATGAACAGTGAATCCAATAGAAACTGTGTAGATAACGCTCCTAAAGTTGCCTACCACAAGGGAAGACCATCCACGTGGAATTCCACCATTCGATTATCACAACCAAGAAGTGATAATCTACACTGGGTTCGCAAGGATCGAACGAGAGAAATAGAAAAGTCTACACCGATACATGTCAGTCATCTTATGGAGACAAGGAGAAACAACAAATTCTCTTCATTACAATCGGGACCGAAGAGACTTCTGAGAGTATGGCTTCCAAAGTCATTAGTAGAAGCCCAAAAAACACGACAACACATATGGATTCTGATAAAACCCAAACAAATTGCAAGTCAAGAAATAGACAAGCAAGAAGACATATTACACCAACAAAGCAGGACCATGAAGCCAAACAAGATTCACCAAAGGCACCGAAGGAACATGTATCAACCAATCAGTCTACAAACCTAGATGAAGCCTCACACAACAACTACAAAATGGATATGGAGACCAAAGAGGCAGCAAGGACAGGAACAACAGATTCAACAGGAGTCTAATTGCACTCATGAAGAGTTGAATGCACCTAAAGTATGCATGCCAGGGCCACACTACGAGGCCATGCATTCGGCACATGATGTGTTTAACAAAACTAGTGGTGCACATTTCCCACTTGGGAATAGATCATAGATTCTACTTCCCTAGGAATGAACCTACTATGTAACTAAATAAATGCTTCCGCTAAACTAACTCTTGTTTTCTTTCAGGAATATAAATGAAAAGATATGTGGTAAGAGATCTCACTTACTTAAGTAAGGGGAAAACGGAGGGACACAATGAACAACATGTCACTACGACAAACATCGCTAACAACATGTCTTCTATAAAAAGTTGATGCTCTCCTTATACAAGTGCATATGGCTTTTAAGGACTCTAAAGCTACCATTCAAGAGGAGAGGCTAGAATTTCCCCTACAGAGTGTGACAAAGGCAAAAGGTCATTGGTTTTAGGAGGATCAACCTGCCAGGGAATATCTGTTCTTGATAACAATTAAAATTATGGATAGGGACCATCAGTTTCCAGTAATGTCTCAAGATTTCAAAGTAGTACATGAACTTCCATCGACTGTGGATATTATGAAGAAAGTTGGTATTCAGAAGTACTTTGAACTCCCGATCTACAAACCAGATTTCCAGCGTTGCACACAAGTAATGAACACCTTACAACTGGCTTTGCATGATCCATAGTACCTGAAGCAAGAGTCCTAGATGCAGCAGGAAAGTGGGTCATCATACAATTCACCCACGACCTAATTAAAGAAGCTTTCAGATGGGAAAAGGATGGAAATACAATTTTGAAAGAGGAAAGTCGGGGAGCTAAGACCGGAACGTTCACAGATATCAATTGTATTGATATAGAAGAGGAAGTCTGACTCATTCACCAACATTTTTGCTTTCCAAACATGCACAGATATACTACTCCACAGAAGATCATAGTGCAAATGTTGTCCCATGCCATCAAACAAATAGGGAATCAAGTTAACATGACTCCATACATTCAAGAACGACTCTTCGAAGCAAAGAAACAGTGGAATCATAAGACGTTCTTGAACGGAAGCATTGCCTTAACAGTACTGATCTATCATGCTTTAGGCATTTGGGAACATTTAAAAGAGATGCCTTCATCTGAAGAAATGGCTAAGTATGCAAAGATTGCCACAGTTCCAAGAAAGAAGAAAGGAGTCAAAATAGTAGAAGAAGTTGAAACGAGCTCCAAACCGAAAATGAGAGGTACCAAAAGGTTATGGGAGATGATGCAGGCAGAAGCAGAAGATCCAGCTACGAAGAGAACACATGTACTTCCAAGAACCAGGCTTGAAGACAATCCACCCATTATGGAAGAGGAATTAACAAAAACAATGGAAGCCACTCACCAGTATTTGGAAGGTCAGATAAACCTACCAATTCAAGGACATCATTACCAACAGACGGTTGGAGACAACGAACAACAAAAACACCTGACCAAGGTTCATAGATATAGAGAATTGGGATTGATGAATTCTAGCTCATCATCCGACACACTAGAAGAACAAGAAACATCTGTGCTGAATGTGGATATTAGAAGTGATTCAAGGGATGATGGTCAATGGGAGGAATTAAATCAACTAAACGATGACTTTGGCATGGAAGGCACAAAGATTTATAAGATGCCTGATAACACTATCAAGGGCACGACAAGGCAGGAAGCATCTCAAGAAGGAATTCATATAATCAAATTGAATGAAGCATCAAACATCCAAATCAAAGAGACTCTTCTAGCGGGAGAGGTCCTAGTAAAGAATCTCAAGGAAGAAAAAGTAGAAGACACAGTAAAAGAGTCTGAACCCTTCACACCAATAAGGGTGGTAGCAAAACCCTCTCTATTGGATATCATGTTTCAAGGGAGTGCTACCAAATCGACCAATAATGAAATGGAAGTAAGAGACCAAGAAGTACATCTCCAAATAAGACAACCGCACAACGAGACGATACATGTGGAACAAAGAAGAGACGTATGGATGGGGGAAGAACCAAGCATCCTCAAAACTTGGTTGAACGTGGATATCGATCAACTCAAGCCAGTAGTACAACAAATGATACAAACTGCTATGGATACTCAATAGTTAATGCTTGAAGCCGATGCCGACTATGACAAGGCGATGTGGGAGAAAAATCAATTCCAAGAAATAGGTGAAAACCTATCTGCCAAATTAATTCAAGCGCGAAGGATAATTTTAGAGAAAGAGTTCAAAAACCAACGAGGCCAAGAATAAATGTGCCACACTAAAAATGGAAAACAAAAAACTGCAAGAACAACTGAGGGAATTACAAAGAAAATATGAGGCTGATGAAGCAGAAAAAGTACGAATGAATGCTAGAAGTAAACTCCTTGAATCTCAAGTCAAGGTATACATGGATGAAGCCGAAAATCTAAGGAATAGGAACAAGGAACTGATGATGGCCCTACTATGCAACCAACCTATAGAAGCTCCGGAAATGACAGAAAGCAACACAAAAGCATTGGAGGATCAAATAGCAAAGTATGAAGATCAGCTGAAGAAAGAGCACGCCATCATAGCGGAATGGGAAAAAAGATATATGGATGACACCAATGAGCTTAGGAGGAAATGGAAGATGGCAGAAACCCAATACTTTGTACAATGCAATGAAGATGCTAATCAACTCACTGCCATAGGAGAGGAGCTCCTCAAGAACAAGGATACGATTAATCAGGCCATCGAAGAGATCAAAGCAAAGGATGAACTAATAAATAAATTGAAAGCTCAATTAGAACAACAGGTAAATGTGGGGACACCAGTAGTTCCACACTCCACAGTGGCTACTGAGGAGATTGAGGTATGTCCTCTTTCTCCTCCCATGCATCATTCACCGATAAGGGAGGAAACAGAGACCAACACTGAAAGACATACTCGGGCTATTGCAAAACTAAGCCGACATCAGCGGGCACTATTGGTGTCCCAGCTTACTAAAGATTTTGAAGAACAAGTAATCCAAGTAATGAGAGAAGCAAAGATTGAAAGCAGGAATCTAGAACATGTTATGAAGCCTTTCAATGTACCTTATGGGCTACTCAAAGAAGAAACACGCCAATACATAAAGAACACAACCAATAAAGAACTAGATAGCAACCTATAGTTCAACATGCAGACATTTACCTATACTCAAGAGGAATTTGATAAAGCATATCCTATCTGGAGACGGAAATTTTTGGAAATGAATCCTACATTATGGGTACACTGGGAATCGGCATTGTATGTACTTCAAGTCAATGTTGGAGATAGACGTCTGCGGAAGCACGCGAACAGCACAAGGAAGAAGAAGAAGCTTGGAGCACAAACACACAATACTGAATGTATTACTAGAGAATGTACAAAGATAAGTAGCCCATTAGGGCAATAGGCGTATATACAAGCCAGGGGAAAAAAACCTCCTAAAGAGGGAAAAAAGTGCCCCGGCGGTCCTAGAGTGTTCACACACATCACTACCTAAATATATCAACAAATCCCCCCTGGGAGTGATGCGGTGAACAAGGAGCTGGCACTCATGTATAAGGAAGTGCCAAGCTATGTGGAAATCACTCCACAAAAGGAAGTAAGCCCAAAGCTTTGCGGAAAGCTTCAAACTTCTCCCTAGGCAGAGTCTTCGTGAAAAGGTCTGCAATGTTCTCCTGCGTGGGCACATATGCCAAGCTGATCTCCCCAGCAGAGAACCTCTCCCTGACATAGTGATAATGCACCTCAATGTGCTTAGTGCGAGCATGGAACACAGGGTTCCTCGCAACTGCCAATGCGCTCTGACTGTCAGTGAAGATGGTGGTGGCAGAAGACTGGTCAACACCCAAATCAGCCATAAGGCGTCTGAGCCACACACACTCAACAGTCACTATGAAAGCTACCCTATACTCAGCCTCACAACTGGAAGTGGCCACAGTAGGCTGCTTCTTGCTCAACCAAGATATACATGAGCTACCAAGCATGAAGCAAAAACCACTGGTGGACACACGAGTGTCATAGCAACCAGCCCAATCTGAGTCAGAAAAAGCATGCAAATCTGGCGGAAGCAAAAACCACTCGTGGACACACGAGTGTCATAGCAACCATCCCAATCTGAGTCAGAAAAAGCATGCAAATCTGGTGGTAGTGATCCCCCCTTGGGATAAAACAACCCAAGTAGCCGAGTACCACTCAAGTAGCGAAAGATGCGCTTAACCGCTTTCCAATGCGTGACTCCTAGGCAATGCATAAACCTGCTCATCTGTGAGACACCAAACTGAATATCTGGTCGAGTAATGCATAAGTAAATCAAGCATCCAACAGCCTGCTGATAGAGTACATCATCAAATGCATCTCTAGCATCATGAAGACTCAATCGTAAACCTGTCTCCATAGGAGTGGCAATAGGCTTACAGTCTTCAAGGCCAAAATGCTGCAATAATGTGTCAATATATTTCGTTTGACACAAAGCCATTCCACCATCAACTTGCATAAACTGAATGCCCAAATAGTGATGCAAATGCCCCAAATCAGACATCTCAAATGAGGCATGCAAATCAGCCTTAAAATCAGCAATATGTGTCTCAATAGGACCAGTGAGCAGCATATCATCAACATAGACAACAATGATCAGAAGCACATCATTAGCACGTTTAACATATAAGGTGCTTTGAGTTGGACTGTTCTCAAAGCCATGTGCAATCAGATAGGCATGTATCTTCTCATACCAAGCACGTGGTGCTTGCTTTAAACCATATAATGCCTTCTTTAACCTGCAAACCTGGTTTTCATGCCCTTTCTGCACAAAGCCACGGGGCTGAAAAACATACACTTCTTCATGCAAGTCACCATTCAGAAATGTTGTTTTAATGTCCAACTGATGTACATTCCAACCATGATGGGCTGCAAGTGCACAAATGCTCCGAACAGTAGTCATACGGCATGTAGGTGCAAAGGTCTCATCAAAATCAATGCCTCTTTCCTGTGCATAACCCTTTGCAACAAGCCTAGCCTTATACCTGTCAACTGTACCATCAGGTTTACGCTTCAGCTTGTATACCCACTTAGTGCCAATGGCCTTCTTGCCAGGAGGCAAGTCACATAAAGACCATGTACCATTCTTCATTATAGCATCATATTCAGATTGCATAGCAGCCATCCAATTTTCTGAATTTTGTGCTTCATCAAAAGAAACAGGCTCATTCTCATCACAGAGACTAGATGCAGCCATAGCATAGCAATCTGATGCAAAGGAGGCACTATGAGAGCCTGAATGAGTACGATATGATAAAGGTGCATCTAATTTGCTGTCACGCAAAGTCTGCACCAGCCATTTTGGCATAGTTTTTGCCTGCTCAATATCAGCTCTCTCATCAACAAGTGCATCATGTAAATCTGCATCAGAAATCGAATGATCTGCATCATCATATGAAACCTGCAAAGGCTGAGAAGTTGCCTCATTAGGACCAGCTCTAGCCTGTCCACCTATAAAAAGAGGCATCAAAGTATCATACATGTCTTTGGAGCTAACAGATGTCTCCTTAGTACATGAAAGCAATGGCTGAATAGCATCTTCCACAAAGACAACATCACGGCTAACCAGAATGCGTTTAGTCTGTGGATGATACAGACGATAGCCTTTACTTTCAGAATTGTACCCAACAAAAATACATTTTACTGCCTTATCATCCAATTTTCTGTGATGTTGTTCAGGCACTAATGCATATGCCAAACAACCAAAAACACGCAGATGAGCAACAGATGGCTTGCGGTCATGCCAAGCCTCATATGGAGTGATAGTCTGCAACACTTTAGTGGGACACCTGTTCAGTACATATGCTGCACACATGACAGCCTCAAGCCAGAAACTATGTGGTAAAGCCTGACGTTTGACCATGCACCTCGCCATCTCCATGAGTGACCTGTTCTTTCGTTCAGCAACTCCATTCTGTTGAGGTGTATACGGCACTGTACACTGGTGTTTTATCCCACGTTCAGCCAAAAATGCATTAAAATCTGAAGACATATATTCCCCCCCTCGATCAGAACGGAGGGTGCCCATTTTACATGCTGATAGATTTTCAGCCAAAACCAAAAACTGTTTGAAGCACATGAACACTTCGGACTTTGCTTTGAGTGGATATACCCATGCATGCCTGGAAAAATCATCAATGAAAGTCACGAAGTAAAGGTAATTTCCAAAAGAGGGTGTCTGCGTAGGACCACAGACATCACTATGTACAAGCTGCAATTTCTGCGTAGCCCGAATTGAACCATCTTTTGGAAAGGAAGAACGCTGCATTTTGCCCAAAATACAGCCTTCACAAACATGTTTTCCAGGTGCCTCAAGTTTGGGCAAAGAGGACACCATTTCAGATTTCTGCAGGCGTAACAAACTAGCAAAATTCAGATGACCAAAGCGTGCATGCCAAAGCTTTGCATCTGACATAGCCTGAGAATCATGAACTGCACATGCCGAATCATTCACAGATCTTTCATAGTCTATGAGCTTATACAGCCCACGACATAAAATGCCAGAAGCAATAATCACATTGCCATTTGAGAGATCATGGACTGTACACCTATCATCAACGAATTTCACAACCAAGCCAATCTTGGCTAATGCAGAAACTGATAACAGGTTCTTTTTGATCCCTGGCACAAATAAAGCATCTGACAAAGTGAAAGAACTACCATCAGCAGTAGTCAAAATGATCTTACCAACTCCCATAACAGGATAAGAGGAGTTATTGGCGCATGTGACAGTATTCCCTGTAGGGGCAGGCTCGAGTGAAGAGAAGAAACTGTGCTGCGAGGTAATATGTTTGGTCGCTCCACTGTCAAAGTACCAAACATCTGAGTCTACTGCAGATATGCACTGATCATGAGAAGATGGGTCAAAACTGCAGACAGTAGTAAACGCCCATTCTTCTTCCTGCACAAGATTTGCAGACTCTTTTTTTGGTGTAGAGGCCTCTGCAACAACCATTCCAGCCTCTTTCTTCTTTGCCTCTTTAGCAGCCAGTTTTGGACAGTTCTTTATAATATGATCATTTCCTTTACAGTACTTGCAGAACAATTTCTGCTTTTCTGATTTCTTCTCATCTTTATCCTGGTTCTTCGATTGTGCAGCATTTGCAGATTTCTGCTTACTAGTAGAAGAGCTCCATTTTCCTTTGCCCTTCTGACTAGCCAGGAAAGCTTGATTTGCAACACGCATAATGGACCTGTTTTGCCTGGACTGATCTTCCTGCAACAGAACAGAGACTAATTCCTCAAATGACAAGGCATTCGGATTGCCTTTCATCATCAACCGAAGAGTAGAGGCAAAACTCTTATATGAATCAGGAAGACCATTCAGAACGGTCTGCACAAGTGAGCTATCTGGTATAACCTCATCAGCAGAAATCAATTGTTCCTTTAGGTCTTTGATCTTTGTAAGAAAATTGTCCATAGAATCACCTTCATTCATGTGCTCACTCTCCAACTGTTTTCGGAGGTAAGCAACACGAGCCTCATTCCTAGCCTGGTACAAAGTGGTAAGTGTATCCCAAGCATCCTTTGCTGTTCTGCAAGAGCGAATGTGAGGAATAATGGCACGTTTGACAGACAAAGCTATCAATGCATGTGCCTAGGCATCTCTGCCATCCCAACGAATCTGCTCTGCAGTAGGTGCAACAAAAACAGCAGCACGAATAGGAATCTGCGGAATATCATCTTCGATACCATCTTCATCAGCTCCAACACCTGTATTTGCAGTACCTGTCGTTACAGGTGTAACAGGACGTCTTTCAACACCCTGCACAATGTTCCACAATCCTTTTGCAACCAGTACATGTCGCATCATATAAGTCCATAATAGGTAGTTGGTACCATCCAACTTATGCTCAACAGTCAACATACGGAATACATCACTGCTTTCAGCCATGGCCGGTGACTAAAATACCTTGATGCAGAAAATTGACTGTATCTCAAAAAGTTGAACAGAACTGCCCAGACGAGTTCTGCTAGACCTGTAGCAGACTTCGAGACGCTTAAACTGGCGAATAGAAACTGGTATATACCTTTGGCACAAAAGGATGAAATAGCCTGCACAAGCACTGCGATAGTGCGTTCGGAGGCCGAAACGAGCTCAGATCGCGATTTTGGCACCACACAGCAAAGCTGTTTCGATCTCAGAAACACCCTGAGTATGCTCATCAAATTTTGTGTGAATCTGAGACTGCAAACGGAGGAGTGTCGACGGCACCCTAGAAGAAGCGACGACCTTCTCTGATACCAACTGTTGGAGATAGACGTCTGCGGAAGCACGCGAACAGCACAAGGAAGAAGAAGAAGCTTGGAGCACAAACACACAATACTGAATGTATTACTAGAGAATGTACAAAGATAAGTAGCCCATTAGGGCAATAGGCGTATATACAAGCCGGGGGAAAAAAACCTCCTAAAGAGGGAAAAAAGTGCCCCGGCGGTCCTAGAGTGTTCACATACATCACTACCTAAATATATCAACAGTCAATCCCTCTTTTTGCCTAGTACCCCGAAGACGCTCCTGGAAGCGATTTTGGGAAGCACAGTGCCAAGGACGCTTAAATCATCAATGGCTAAACTATCCATTATTACCAAGTCCACCCCGTAATTACTTACCAACCAAAGAGTACATGGTAAGAACAATCAAATTTTGGATTGCCAGATATGCCACCGTACCAGATTTACCTATAAAAATGACTGACAAAATTTTGAGTATGTTACTTACTGTAATAAAGGTATTCCAACACACTCAATATACATTTTTGAACTTCATCGGCATTAACCACGGTTCAGATGCTCTTATTTTTTATTTATCCACTATACCTGGTCGATTAACACTCATGGCCATATACTCAAGACTCATGTTTTTGCCAAGTCCATATATGCAGACATTTGAAGAGGCATTTTTTACAAGATTTTTGAAATGGACTCATAGATCTTTGCCAAAATATCTTCTAGCCTAAATGCAAGACTGGTGGCCTACGAATTAAGCTTCTTTGCAGACCATAGATAGGCACCAAATGATGGGGTAAGGTCAACCCAATGGACGGAATGGATGATATATCAAGCCAATTTGCTTAACCATCAAGAGCAGAAAGTCATACAAACATACGCACGTCACCACAAAAAGCTTGTCGGGGATGATAGAGTTTAGGAGGAGGGATGTGTGGAAGGGGAATCGAACAAAAAGAAAAGAAGAAGGAGATCAAAGAATAAAACACCTCAGTGAAGAAAAAGCTCATAAAGAAAAGAACAACCCTCTACCCAAAGCCCCGCAAGGGCACGCATCAGGCAACAACACCAAAGAATCAGGTCCTGAGGAATGGAAATAAAGAAAGATAACAACCAGGACTGTTCATGGGAGGTTGCACACAGCTTCCTCATCCATTAGGTACATGCGGTGGAATGAAAGGAATAGGCTAAGCAATGCATCAGGCAACAACACCAAAGGACTAGGGCCCGAAGAATGGAAATAAAAGAATTACAACCAGGCTCTGTTGAAGGGAGACAGTACACAAAGGATTCTTCATTAGATAAGATAACCAATTGTCTGAGAATTCTAGATGCTTCTCCCTCCACTGGATGCGTATAATGGAAAGAAATACATCGGGTTCTAGAGGATGACAAAGAAGAGTTAAAAATAGGGCCTTTGAAACATAATGCTAACTTAGAAGAGAGCAAAGGCCGGCAAAGTAATGTGTGCAACGGGAAAAAGTAAACATGCTCCAGACAATACCACAAGGTCAGATGTGTGAAGACAAAGACATATCAGAAGACCAAAAGTTAGAAAGGGGAGAGGCTGAAAAGTTGAAGAGAGTGACTAAGAATATCACATTCTTAGCCACTGATGGCATGTGCGGCAACCCCATTTAATACAGCAACCCAGATTTATGAATGTATGGAATACCAAGGGGATTACAGAAGCAAAGGACTAATTTTGGATAAAGTAACAAATTGTCTGACAAACCTTATTGATTCTTTGACCACTGGGTGCCTGGATTCAGGAGCCATAGACAAGATGTAGACAAAAAGAAAAGTCTATCAAGGGATGATAGAGACAAAGAGGGGGAGAGTGTTGCAGAGAAAAGAGGCACAAAAGAGGAGCCCCAAAATTTTCAAATCAATGGACATAAATTTCTTCTTCAAAATTCTAGGAGATTTCCTCAAAACTATGTAAATGCACTAGAGGAGTCCTCTAGATGCATAAGCCCAAATCCTTGTAACATAATTCTTGTAAAATAGTTACTTTGTGACTCTTTGTAAACACTTTTTGCCATTGTGAAGAAGGAGAACTGAAATTTTGAATTTGCTTCTTCCCTGCTGATTTTCATCTTCTCTATGATCTTTTGTGTGTGTGATGCTTGAAATGTGTGTGTAGGATTGTTGTCTATCCCTCCCCATCACTTTTGAAAGACTGTAGTGTGTGTGTGAGCCAATACGAGTTGTGGAGCGAGTGTAGGTGTTTCCTGCCATTCATTGTTTTGGTCATAACTTGAAGAGTGGTTGTCATATTCGAGTGAAAATACCACCAATAGATGTGTGTCATCGAGAGCTTTGAAATGAACCCGCTATTGCCCATATTCGAATTTGTGCTTATTGTTGTAAGTGTTATCACGGCAGACATTTCCAGAGATCTAGTGAGTTGGAGAGGTAGTTTAGTCTTTTCATATACATTGTAGCTGAACCACTTCACTTTCCATCATGTGTGCACATGTCCTCATACACTTGGTTCATGTGGTTCTTCGGATTGATAATTAAATGTGTATCGATCCACCACTATACGCACTTGTGGTGCAAATGAGATTTAGTCTCTTTGACACAAGTCCCTAAGACTTCATGACTTAGGTACACAGGCACCCTCCATTATGATCGAGGGGGGGAATATATGTCTTCTAACTTTAATGCATTTCTAGTTGAACGTGGGATAAAACATCAGTGTATAGTGTCGTATAAATCTCAACAGAATCGAGTTGCTGAATGGAAGAACATGTCACTCATGGATATGGCGAGGTGTATGGTCAAGAGCTAGGCTTTACCACATAGTTTCTGGCTTGAGGCTATCATGTGTGTAGCATATGTACTTAACAAGTGTCCCACTAAAGCATTGCAGTCTATCACTCCATATGAGGCTTGGCATGGTCGCAAGCCATTTGTTGCTCACCTACATGTTTTCTGTTGTCTAGCGTATGCATTAGTGCATGAACAACAATGTAGGAAATTGGATGATAAAGTAGTGAAATGTATTCTTGTTGGGTACAATTCCGGAAGCAAAGGTTATCTTCTATATCATCCACAGACTAAATGCATTTTGCTTAGTCGTGATGTTGTTTTTGTGGAAGATGCTATTCAGTCATTACTTTCATGTACTAAGGAGACATCAGTTAGCTTCAAACACATGTATGACACTTTGTTGCCTCCTTTTACAAGTGGACAGTCTAGTGCTCGGCCTAATGAGGCAACTTCTCAACCTTTATAGGTTTCATGTGATGATGCAAATCATTCCATTTCTTATGCAAATTTACATGATGCACTTGTTGATGAGAGAGCTTATATTGAGGAGGCAAAAACTATGCCAAAATGGTTGGTGCAGACTTTGCGTGATACCAAATTAGATACATCTTTGTCATATTGTACTCGTTCACACTCTCATTGTGACGGTCCAAGCCCAAGCGGGGTTTTAGCTTGTACCCACAAGGAGAAGGACGGCCACGAGTTGAAGAGGCAATCCCCTTAAGTAACCCAAAAGCTGAAGCGATACATGAGGTTGAGATGGCCCAGAGGCTGGTTGCAGCAAAAGACGGGGACTTAGCATGGAAGATGTGAGGGACGACTCTTGAAGGCGGGCCGGTCTGGGGGTATGTTGTCATCAAGTCCATGGTTGCCGTTTGCCAAGAGGCATAGTGTGTACCTAAGTCACAAGGTCTTAGGGACTTGTGTCAAAGAGACTAAATCTCGTTTGCCACACAAGTGCATATAGTGGTGGATTGACACACGCTTAATTATCAATCCGAAGAACCGACCTAACCAAGTGTATGATGATGTGTGCACACATGATGGTTAATGAAATGGTTCAGCTAAAATGCATGAGAAAGGTCTAAACTACCTCTCCAACTCACATAATCTTTGAAAGTGTCTGCTGCGATACCACTTACAGTAGTAAATACAAATTCGAATGTTTCTCCCAGCTCCGAACTCCGAATATGGGCAATAGCAGGTTCCTTTTGAAGCTCTCGATGAGACACATCTAGTGGTGGTATTTTCACTCGAACCTGATAACTGCTCTTCAAGTTATAACCAAAACAGTGAATGGCAGGAAACACACACACTCACTCCACAACTTGTACTTACTCACACACACATGACAATAGCTCAAAAGCGATGGGGAGGGGTAGACAACAGTCCTACACACACATTCCAAGCTTCACACACACACCAAAGATCATAGAGAAGATGAAAATATGCAGGAAAGAAGCAAATTCAAAATTCTTGCCCAAAACTGCGGAAGAAATTAAATGGAGAACTCCGAAAACAAAATATGGGAAGGTATCTGGCTCACAAGATGCCTATACTTACTCGATTGGTAAGGTCTAATTCGAAAAAATGTGGAAGGGAAGAACGAGCTTTCCCCCCTCAAAGAACCGTTGGCAGGAACTTATTGAATCTATAGTTTGGGCTCATAATAAATTGAAAGTTGCTCCTGTTACCCAACCTAGAATGGCAAAAAAGTCCTTACAAAGAGTCACAAAGTGACTTATATACATGTGCCCTAAAAATGGTCCTTTCACACAAGTGACCGGCACCATATTGGTTAATCTCTAATTTCCTACTATTTTACAAGAAATATATTACAATGATTTGGGATTATGCATCTAGAGGACTCCTCTAGTGCATTTACATTGCTTTGAGGGAATTTCCTAGGATTTTGAAGAAGAAAAATATGCCCATTCATTTGAAAAATTTGGGGCTCCTCTTTTGTGCCCCTTTGAACACTCTCCCCCTCTTTGTCTCTGTCGTCCCTTGATAGGCTTTTGCTTCTCGTTTGTAGCTTGTCTAAGGCTTCTGAATACACGCACCCAGTGGTCAAAGAAGCGATGAGGACTGTCAGAAAATTTGTTACTTTATCCGAGGTATGTCCTTTACTTCCGTTTGCCCCTTGGTATTCCTTATATCACAAATCTGGGTTACTGTATTAAGTCGGGCTGCAACACACGCCATTAGTGGCTAAGAATGTGATGTTCTTAGTCACTCTCTTCAACTTTCAGCCTCTGCCTCTTTCTAGCTTTTAGTCTTCTCATATGTCTTTGTCTTCACACATCTGACCCTGTTGTATTGCTTGGAGCCTTTTTACTTTCTTCCACCGCACACCTTAATTTGTTGAACTCTACTCTCTTTTAAGAGAGCATTACGTTTTAGAAGTCCTATTCTTGAATCTTCTTTGTCCTCCTTTAGGACCTGTTCCATTTCTTTCCACCGCACGCATCCAGTGGACGAGGAGGCAACTAGGACCTTCAGACAATTGGTTATCTTACCCGATGAAGAGTCCTTCGTGTGTTGTCTCTCTCCTCGACTTGTTTCGCTTCATCGCCTTCTCTTGGTCGATGAGGAAGCTGTGTGCAACCTCCCATGAAATATCCTGGTTGTTATCTTTCTTTAATTTCACTCCTCAGGTCCTGGATCTTTGGCATTGTCGCCTGATGCATGCCCCTGTGGGGCTTTGGGCAGAGAGTTGGTCTTTCCTTTTATAATCTTCATTCCTTATTGAGCAGTTTTAGTATTTGATTTTCTTCTTCTTCTCTTTTTGCTTGATTCCCCTTCCACACGTCCCTCCTCCTAAACTTTGTCATCCCCGACAGGCTTTTTGTGGCGACGTGAGTATGTATGGATGACTTGCTGCTCTCGTTGATTAAGCAGATTGGCATGACATAACATGAATTCTTTCCATTGGCTCGACTTGACCCCATCTTCTGGTGCCTGTCTATGATCTGCAAAGAAACTCAATTCGTAGGCCACCATCCTGGCATTAAGATTCGAAGACATTTTTACAAAAATCTCTGAGTCTATTTCAAAAAATCTGGTAAAAAACGCTTCTTCAAATGTCTGCATGTTATTACTTGGCAAAAACATAAGTCGTGAATATATGGCCATAAGCGTTAATCTATTCGGTATCATTGAGAGATAAAAAATGAGGGCGTCTGATTCTTGATTAATGCCGATGAAATTCAAAAAGGTATATTGGGCATGCTGGAATACTTTAATAACTGTAAGTAACATGCTCAAAATCTTATTAGTCATCTTAATGGCTAGATCTGGTACAGTTGCATAGCGAGCTACCCAAAATTTGATTGTCTTGATCATGTATTCCTCTATCGGTAAATAATCACGAGGTGGACTTGGCAGTAGTGGATAGTTGAGCCATTGATTATTGATGCTTCCCTGGCACTGACCTTCCCAAAATTGCATCCAGGAGCGTCTTCGGGGTACTGGGCAAAAAGATGGATTTACTTGAAGTATATACGGTGATGATTTCCAGTGTACCCTTAAGGTCGGATTTTTCTCCAAAAATTTCCTCCTCCATATGGGATTAGCTTTGTCGAATTCCTCTTGAGTGTAGGTGAATGTTTGCATGCTAAACTGGAGGTTGCTATTGGGCTTTTTATTTGTTGTGTTCTTTATATATTGTCGTGTTTGCTCTTTAAGTAAATCATATGGTACATTGAATGGTCTCATTATCTGTTCCAGATTTTTGCTTTCGATCTTTGCTTCCTTCATGACCTTTACCACTTGATCTTCAAAATCTTTTGTAAGCTGGGACACCAGTAGTGCCGGCTTAGTTCTGCAATATCCCGATGATGTCTTTCATAGTGGATCTCCGTTTCCTCCCTTATCAGTGAATGATGTAAGGGGGGGGAGAGAGGACGTACCTCAATCTCCTCAGTAGCCATTGTGGAGTGTGGAACTACTGGTGTCCCCTCTGTTATCTTTTGTGCTAGTTGATCCTGTAATTGCTTGATCAGTTCATCTTTGTTTTTAATCTCCTCTGTGGCCTTCAAAATCATTTCTTTGTTTTTTAGGAGTTCTTCTCCTATGACAATGAGTTGATCCACGTCTTCTTTACATTGTACTATATATCTATTTTCAGTTGTCTTCCACTTCTTCCGTAGTTCCGTGATATCATCCATATACTTTTTCTCCCATTCTGCGATGATGGCTTGCTCCTGCTTGAGCTGATCTTCATACCTTGCTATCTTTTCTTCCAATGCTTTTGTGTCCTTTTCTGGCACTTCAGGAGCTTCTATCGGTTGATTACATAGAAGTGCAGTCATCAGTTCCTTGTTCCTGTTGTGTAGGTTCTCTGCTTCGTCCATGTATACTTTGATTTGCGATTCAAGGATCTTACTTTTGGCATTCATCCGTGTTTTGTCAGCTTCGCTAGCCTCATATTTCCTTTGTAAATCCTGTAATTGGTCTCGAGTGTGTTGCATTGTTGCTTGGCCTCTTGAACTGCCTTCTCTTTCTCAACTATGTTCTTTTGTTCTTGAATCAATTGGGCAGAGAGATTCTCACCGATCTCTTGGAATCGGCATTTTTCCCGCATTGCCCTGTCATATTCAGCATCAGCCTCAAGCATTAATTGTTGAGTGTCCATGGCAGTTTTGATCATGTGTTGCACCACGGGCTTGAGCTGAGCAACGTCCACATTTAACCAAGTTTTTGGGATGCTTGGAGCTTCCCCTATTTGTACATCCTTTTCGTGCTCCACATGTATGGTTTCGTTATGTGGTTGCCTTATTTGAAGTTGTACTTCATGTTCTTTTCTTTCTTCTTCTTTGTTAACAATCTTCATGGCACTCCCTTGAAATGTAATATCCATAGGGGAGGGTTCTGCCACTACCCTTATTGGTGTAAATGGTTCTAATTCTTCCATTGTATTATCCTCTGGTTCTTCCTTGGGATTTTTGAATAAGACCTCACCCGCAAGCAGAGTCTCTTGGATTTGAATGTTAGAAGCTTCATTCAATTTGATGACATGTACTCCTTCTTGGGAGACCTCCTTCCCTGCCATGTCTTGGCTAGAGTTGATGGGCATTTGCTCCACCTTCATTCCTTCCCCTTCTACATTCTTGTTCACTTCATTTAACTCCTCCCATTGTCCATCATCCCGAGAATCACTTCGAATGTCCACATTCAGCATGGAGGTGTCTGGTTCTTCTTGTGCATCTGATGATGAGCTTGAATTCATTAAACCCAATTGCCTATATCTATGAACCTTAGTCAGTCTTTTTCTTTATTCTAAATCTTGATGGGCTTGTTGGTAATGGTGCCCTTGGACTGATAGATTGACTTGACCTTCGGTGTATTGATGTGTGGCTTCCATTGCTTTGTCCAATTCTTCTTCAGTGATAGGTTGACGGTCTTCAAGTCTCGTCCTTGGAAGTACATGTGCCCTTTTTGTGGTTGGTACTTCTGCTTCTGCTTGCATCATTTCCCTTAACCTCTTGGTACCCCTCATTCTAGGTTGGGAGCTTGTTTCTACCTTCTCAATGATCTTGACTCCCTTCTTCTTCCTAAGGACTGTTGCAACCTTTGCATATTTGGCCATGGCTTCCGATGATGGCATTTCTCTCAAATGCTCTCTAATGCCCAAGGCATGATATATTAGTATGGTCAGTGCCACACTTCCATTCAAAAACTTCTTGTGATTCCACTGCTTCTTTGCCTCGAACAGCCGCTCTTGAATATATGGAGTCATATTGACTTGATTCCCAATTTGCTTAATAGCATGTGACAGCATTTGCACAATGATCTTTTGTGGAGCAGTGTACCTGTGCATGTTGGGAAAACAGAAGTGTTGATGGATTAGTCTCACTTCTTCTTCAATATCAATGCGATTAATGTCATTGAAGGTTCGGGTCTTTGCTCCGCGGCTTTCTTCTTTCAATACCGTGTTTCCATCATTTTCCCATCCAAAAGCTTCCTTAATGAGGTAATGTGTAAATTGGATAATGACACATTCACCAACGACGTCCAAGACTCTAGCCTCCGGCACCAATGGATCATGCAAGGCAGGCTGCAAAGTGTTCATAACTTGGGCACATCGTTGAAAATTAGGCTTGTATATTGGTAATTCAAAGTATTTGTGAATGCCCGCCCTCTTCATAATGTCCATGGTTGATGGGAGCTCATGTACTACCTTGAAGTCTTTGGACATCACAGGGAACTGATGATCCGTATCCATGATTTTGATGGTCACTAAGAATAAGTAATCCCCTGCTGGTTGGTCTTCTTTGAACCAATGACCTTTTGCTTTAGTCACACTTTGCAGAGGGAATTCCAGCACTTCCTCCTGAATGGTAGCTTCAGAATCTTCGGAAGCCATATACACTCGTAATGAAAATAGCATTAGCTTCTATAGAAGACATGTCTTTAGTGATGTGTGTTGTAGTGACATTTCGTTTGTTGCGTCACTCCGTTCCCCTTGCTTGCATAAGAAAGATCTCTTACCGCATACTTTTTCCATTTTCACTTTTGAAAGGAAACAAGAATTAGTGTAGCCAAAGCATTTATTTATTTACATAGTAGGTCCATTCCTATGAAAGTAGAAGCTATGACCTGTCCCCAAGTGGGGAATGTGCACTTCTGTTATGTACATCATGTGCGGAATGCATGGCCTCATAATGTGGCCCTATCATGCATACTTTAGGTGCATTTGATGCTTCATGTGTGCAAACAAAATCTTCCTCGTTCTGTTGTTCCAACCCTTGCTGTTGCTTTGGTTTCCATATCCATTTTGTAGTATAGGTTTTAAGCCTTGGCTCCTCTTTGTTTCGTCGTGCCGCACGTGTTTCTTTTTTCTTTTTTGTTGTCCAAGTGGTTGGATTCCTGCTTTTTCGGTATCTGTGACGAGTCTCGCATGGTTTCATCGTGTTGTTGTGTCGATATAATGTTTCTTCCTGCTTGTCTATTTCTTGAGTGGATGCTTGTCTCACCTTCTTTGGAATCCACATTTGTTGCCATGTTCTTTGAGCTTCTACCAAAGACTTTGGAAGCCATATTCTCATAAGTCTCTTCATATCCGATTTTTGTGAAGAAGAACCCTCGTCCGCCCTTGTCTTCCTATGATGAATGATGCATGTTGGTGTTTCCTTCTCTGTTTCCTTCACTTGATCCTTGCAAACCCACTTGAAGTTAGCATTTCTTGATTGCGAGAAGCTGACATTGGGTTTCCAAGCTGATGATCTCTCTTTTACGTAGAAGGCTTTAGGAGCATTGTCCTCCTTGGTTCCCTTCCGTTCACCATTCAAGTAGGATGAATCTACCTTCTCCTTGGATACATTGGGGTTTGAACTTTTATCTTTTGTCAGACTTTCTTCAGATTGATTTGTGATGGAATCATTTGCTATGTGCTCTTCTACGATTTGTATAGCACCTTTGATGACTTCCGGTCTATGAGAGGGTTTCTCTTCTAATAGACTAAAGATTTCCTTGTGCCCTATTTTGGCTGAAATGTATCCTTGAGCTAGGTGTATGCTCACCTCATTCTCAATGATCCAGTCTTGTCCTAGGATTAAGTTCTCTATTAGATCCTCATCTTTGCACACTAGAACTCGTTGTTCCATAGTTGAATTTCCTAGGTGGAGGGATATTGTGGCTTCTCCAATGCATTCTATAACTTGACCTCCCACACCTATCATGTGTGCTTTCATAGGTTTTATAATCGTTTAAAGATCCATGATGACTGTACTTTGTATGCAACTGAGTGCTGCTCGTGAATCTATCAAGGCATCTATTAGCTAGTACTCAGTCGTTCCAATTCCTAGGTTTAAGTATGGCTGGAACATGCAGATATTGATTGTGTCGGACTTATGAACCTGATATTTAGCCATGGGAATAGGCTCTTCTCCTTGTAGATACTATTCATCTCTTTGCCTTATCCACTCTTTCCGTTTCTTGATACGCTCTAGGGCTTCTTCCCGCGCTTCCTCTCTAATCCGCTCTTCCTCCCTCTTCCTATTTTGTGCACCTACAAGGCGCGCTAACATTTGGTCTGTCAATGGCTCCATATAACGTTTTACTCGACAACCACTAATGTAATTAGGAAGTACACCTCCATCTAAAGTAGCTAGATTAACCGCTCCACTAGTGGAAATCCTATTGATTATTAGAGGTCCATATCCGCGCTTTTGTAGTTTCTTGGCATGTTGCTTCAAGGTGCTTATATTGAAAGTACATCAAGCATAAAAAGCACTTGCTTGCATTGGTAGACCATTGTCACTACTTGATTCATGGAAAAGAATGTTTGTGCATTTCTCTTTCCAAAACAATGTTTTAAATGCGCAACTAAAGTACAAAGATGCATTTTTTGTACATCACAAGCTTACTTATTGTTAAGAAAAGTTTTTGTTGCACTCAAACATGTGCAATAGCATGTTGATACTTTAAAAGGAAGCAAAGATAGTATGTTTGTGCATAGCATAGATGCATAAAATGCATGCATATCAAGCACAAGGAATGCTTATATTAGTTTAGGGCATGCAAGAACATGCACACACATGCATTTGCATGAATAAGAGGTACTATTGTTTGCTTAGTAAATAAGCGGATTAACTTTTCTAGTAGTTATCTTACTTTTTAAAGCTCAATTATGGCATTAGGGAAGAAGTGAAGACTAGTTAGTTGCACGTGATGCTAGCTACAACCTTGCAACTCAAGTAACTAGTAGATTTCTTCCCTAGATGATACTTAAGTATCAAATAATTAATGTAAAAGATACATTAAGCATGAAATCTATCTTGATTATTAAAAGTAAGCACAACGAAGATAGGAAACTACATTCAAAGAGTTGATTGTTCTTGTCATATTAATGAATAAGAAGTCATGTGTATACTCAAAAGCTTAGGAAGATTAATGATTACTCTAAGTATAAGAGATATTTAGAGAGCCATAAATACAAGTTTGAAATGATATCTTATAATTTCTTATGTAAAATTCTCATGCATCCAAATAGGATGATGACTCAAGATAGGTTCAAAGTTTCATGAGCAAATTAAATTGAAAGACCTCATTTGATGGAAATCAAAGGAAAGTAGTTGAACTTAAACACCAATTGAACTTTAAAGTTCAATATATGGATGTTTGATTTCATGGTTGCATCTATAGAAATGATGCATAGTGCCAATGAATAGTGCAAACTTCGAAAATATCTTCTTCTTAGAAGAGTTGGAGAGTTGCTTTGAAGTATCATCTCAAGATAAAATCTAGATAAGTGATCTTTAGGAACTAAGATAACTCCTAAAAAAAATGATTGAAATGAAATAAAAGTTCTCCTAATTCATGAGTAAAGCCTACCCACATGAACATGGAGTTAGGACCTTCATCTCCACAAACAGAGGACACACACATGGCTAAACATTTTGTAGACACTGTGGAGACCATGAGTAATCAAATATCACATTTAGAAAGAATGCTTCAGGCTATCTTAGAGCACTTTCGTGGATCTAAGAAAGACGAAGCTATGCCTGACGTTAGGATCATAGGGATGGAGTTGGGAGCTTTTTCTAGGTGAGCACCACACTCGAGGGAACTCTAGTGAGGGCATCCCAACTAGGGTGGCTAGGTGGACAATAGGCATAAGATTCAACAAGCCACATATAATCTTATGGATGTCACTATAAGTGCTGACATAAGACAAAATAAGCTAAGAAAAGAGCCCATGACTTGGGAACATTTCAAAATATTGTTCTATAATAATTTTATGCCATAAGACAAGAGGTCTAAGGCACTTGAAACATGGTTTTTTATTAGTCAAAAAAACTAGACAATAAATATAAGGAGTAAAATACATATGAAGAGTGGCTACCACCAGATCAAAGTTGAATAATAGGATGCACATGAGAGAACTTTCATGATCCATTTTGGTCATTATGAATATTTATTTATGCCATTTTTGTCTTAATAATGCACCTTCTACTTACATGATATTAATGAACGATATTTATTATCCTTTCATTAGAAAATTTGTTGTGGATTTTGTGGATTTTGTGGATGATTTGTTAGTGTATGGTAGGTATGTACATGAGCATGAAAGTCATTTAAGGTTAGTATTGAATAAAGAAAAATTATATATCCATGTAGCATCGAGGATGTGCTAAAGGAAATAGGATCAATCTTGATGTCTTATAGCACCAAAATACGTTGCCCAATTCAGCTACACCTTCCAAAATCGTTCGCCCTCATTTTGCTTCATGCCAAATGAGATCACCCTTTCACCCTGTTCTTGTTAACTCTTCCCAATGCATGCACCTTATTTTATGGAAGCATGCATTCGCCGAAGAATGCATTCGCCCCATTTTGTTAGCTCACCACATGTGCCTTGTTTTATGGAAATCTACAAAAGGCATTCGCCTTGTTTTATGGAGAAACATTCACCTTCATTTGCTTTGAAAAACACTCACGTTGTTTTTGGATGAGGCCCAAGAATCACCTATCTCAATAAATGGGCAACACCTCTACCTCTTCCACCAAAATTGGGTGACCCCTCTACCTTTTTTGCCAAAATTGGGTGACACCTCTACCTTCTCCACCAAAATCGGGTGACCTCTCTACCTTTTCCAGCAAAATAGGATGAGTTGTCTACCTTTTCCACCAAACTTGGGTAACCCCTCTATCATTTCCATCGGAATTGGGTAGCACATCTACCTTGTTGTATCTCTACCTTTGGCTATGTATTCAATGTGTGTGAACTACTTTGGTGTGTGTATTTGGCAAGTGTTTGCCTTCATTTATCACTAAAGTGTTGTTTTTGAGGGCACATTGGCCTGCTTCTACAATGCTTGTTGAGATGTTCTTTGGATCAATCATCACTTGTTCCTGAGTTTTTTGTGATATTTGAAGTCGTGCATGGTCTGTGTGTATGACTATCATTAGGCCCTTGGTTTCGATCTCAAGGGTTGATTGCTAACTATTTGTGTTGTCGGTGGAAAGGAAGCCCTTCTAATAAGAGGATTGAGCAGGTAACCTTACAGGCGGGCAAGTGGCAGCAGGTGAGCTAGTGTGGGATCATTTGGGTTGTGTGTCTTGTCACGTGTTATCATACTCTCCAATTCTCTATGATTTTGTCGATGCAATTTCGAGTCATTAGAATCTTGTGAGCTCCCCTTTTTTATACTCTCCATTTGTAAAGTGTCTCTCTTCACAAGCATGTTATAGGGTATACTTATGTAAGGAGAACCCCCCTTGAGTAGAAGGTGTCTTGGAAGGCACGTCTACTCATCTTCTTAAAAGAGGTCTTGGGTCTCTCTTCTATAGTTTGGCACACCTAGTGGGACCCTTGCATGCTCTATGTGAGGCACCTGTTCAAAGTAAGATTCATCTTCTTTCTAATTTTCTTTGATTTTTGAATCTTGCTAGGCTCCAACCCAAACTTGGGCAAGGGAGTACATGATCCATACATGAGCAGATAGGTAATATCTTCATTTGCACAAGAGTCCATAAAGAATTACATGTAAAGAGTACATGCACAGAAGAAAAATGAAAAGAAAAGTGTACTCACAAAATGAAAGAGTGTGAGAATCAAAAGTGAGTAGACCATGAAATGGGAAAACTCACATGGATTAAAGTGAGCTTTCCAAGGGCATGGAGTAGGCTCCTTAAGCTTCTAACCAAGTACAAATGGGGGAAGAGGCCTTCCTTATATAGAGTTGGAGGGGGCTCTCCAAAATACATCATATGTGGGATAATTATCCTTGAAGGAGAATAAATACATAGGTAGAAGTGAATGGAAAGGTACCCAAATACAAAAGAGATACAATATAAAATGGAAATGAAGTAGAAATGGACTATCTCCTATATACAAAAGGGAGATGCACTCTCATATTTGTTGGACAGTTTGAGGTCTGCGGAAGCACATGAACAACACAAGGAAGGAGAAGAATCTTGGAGCACAACACACAATACTGAAGATGGGTCATAGTTGCAAACAGTAGTAAATGCCCATTGTTCATTCTGCACAAGATTAGCAGACTCTGTTTTGGGTGTAGAGGCCTCTGCAACAACCATTCCAGCCTCTTTCTTCTTTGCTTCTTTTGCAGCTAGTTTTGAACAACTCTTTATGACATGATCATTTCCTTTACAGTATTTGCAAAACAATTTTTGGTTTTTTGTTTTCTAGTTGTCTCTGTCATCCTTCTTTGATTGTGCAGAATTAGTAGATTTTTGCTTACTACTAGATGAGCTCCATTTACCTTTGCCCTTCTGACTAGCCAGGAAAGGTTGATGTACAACATGCATAATGGATCTATTCTGCCTAGATTGATCTTCCTGCAACATAACAAAGACTAACTGCTCAAATGTTAAGGAATTTGGATTGTCTTTCATCATCAATCGAAGAGTAGAAGCAAAACTCTAATATGAATTTTGAAGACCATTCAAAACAATCTGCACAAGTGAACTATTAGGCAAGACTTCATCATCATAAATCAATTGCTCCTTCAAATCTTTAATCTTTGTCAAAAAACTATCCATGGAGTCTCCTTCACTCATGTGCTCACTCTCCAACTACTTTCGGAGGTAAGTAACATGGACCTCATTCCTTGCCTAGTATAAAGTGGTAAGTGTATCCCAAAAGTGAATGTGAGGAACAATGGCACATTTGATAGATAAGGCTATCAATGCATGTGCCTGAGCATCTCTTCCATCCCAATGAAGTTGCTCTACAGTAGGTGTAGTAGGAACAATACATGAACAAGAACTTGAAGAATATCACCATCTTCAACGCCATCTGTCTCATCTTCAATAACTTTATTTGTAGGTGTAATATGATGTTTTTGAACCAACTACACAATATTCCACAATCCTTTTGCAACCATTACATGATGCAGCAGATAATCCCATAATGGTAATTGGTACCATCTAACTTATCCTTAACAACCAACATATGGAATACATCACTACTTTCAGTCATGGCGATTGACTAAAATACCCTGATGTAGAAAAATGAATGTATCTCAAAAAGTTGAACAAAACTACCTTGTCGAGTTCTTCTAAACCTATGGTAGAATTTGAGGTACTTATACTGGTGAACCAAAACTTGTATGTATCTTGGCACAAAAAGATGAAATTGCCTGCACAAGTGTTGTGATAGTGTGCTTGGAGGCCAAAATGAGCTCAGAACATAATTTTGAGATGACATAGTGAAGTTGTTTTGAACTCCTAATCACCTTGAGTACGCTCACCAATTTTCATGCAGTTCTGAGACTATGACTGGAGGGGTGTCAACGATGCCCTGGATGAAGCAGTGACCTGGTCTAATACCAATTGTTGGAGTTTGAGGTTTGCAAAAGCACATGGATAGCACAAGGAAGAAGAAGAAGCTTGGAGCACGACACACAATATTGAATGTATTACCATGAGAATGTACAAAGATACGTGACCTATTAGGGTTATAGGTGTATATGCAAGCTGGGGGGAAAACATCCTAAAGAGTGAAAAAAGTGTCCTAATAGTCCTAATGTGTTCACACATATCACCACCTAAATATATCAACACTCATATTCTCCACACTCCCTTTGTAGCTACATTTTGTAGAGTATGGAGGTTACTAGGGTATGAGAGAAATGTCCACCAAGAATGTAGCAACAACAACATGGGCACCAAAAGGAAATTTTCCATGTGGAAATCCATAGCCTCCAAGTGAGATTGATCATGTGTGATTTCCAAATACTCCATAAGATGTCCACCATATGGTTCAAGCAGATGCTCCATAGGTACACCACCAATGAGATACAGGAATGGAACAAGATCTCACTAGACGAGATCACCTCCATGCATGATAGATAGGATGAATCCATGTGGTATGTGGGAACCTCCAAATATTTTCCAATATCCACCATGAGATCTCTATTGCCAAGAAGTAGGTCCTACAATAATGAAATGTAAAACATGAAGCATGAAATCATAATCACATGGTAGTACATATATATGTTGTAGTCCTCCATGGAATGTACAAAGTCTTGATGTGTGTTGATAGGTCCATGAAAGCCCCCTCTGAACCAAGAAGATGGCTTAGAGAAAGATCCAATTGAGTGATGTATCCATGTAAATCCAAGAGTATCCTTTGGAGAATGGAAAGATGTTGGACTCCATGAATGGAACATGGTATGCTTAGAATGCTTCTGTAGATGAGGTAATTGGACTTTCAAAGATATGAATGGAAAATGATGAGTCGTTGATCCTGGAGAAGATCCCAACTAAATTTGAGGGGAAGTTAAAACATTTGATGGTATGACGGGAGGTGTAGCCATCTAAGGTGTAAACTGAGATTGTATCTCTGAGTCCTCATGCCCCCAAACTATACCATGATCTGGGAAGATATGTACAAAGAGAGCATACTCCACATGGTGTGATTGTTCGATAGTGGAATGATCCCTCTTGGAAGAGGAAGTGGGAGGATCCTGATCTTGAGAAGAATCCAAAAGGGATGAACACTTAAAGTATTAATCAAAAGTGCAGTCTTTGGTAACTATAACTGAGTGACACTTACGTTCATAAAGTTTGTATGCCTTTTGACGGTCGCTATAACTGATGAAAATGTTTTTCTTAGGCCTATCATCATCAAGGCCTTGCACAGGCATCACTACCAAAGACTTTGAAATAGCTCACACCTGGTTTCCTCTCAAAGTAAACCTTTAATGGAGTTTCTTTCTTCAAAACATGTGAGAACCCTTTGTTAAGAATATGGACTTTTGTATGTAGAGATTCACCCCAAAATTTAATGGAAGTTTCTTTTGATGAAGCATAGTCTTGGCCATCTAGATCACACTTCAAATCCTATACAAAGCAATACCTTATTGATTATCCTTGTTTGTTTGGTACTTAATACATTGTTGCTTCAAATACTTTGAGAAATTGTGGTTGACAAATCCACTATCTCCATCTCATTTGATGGTCTTTAAAGAACTTGGAAAATCTTCTTGAAATATTTTTGTCCACTCCTTGAACTTGGGAAGTGCATCGTCTTTATGCTTTAGTGAATAACAAGTTGACAAACATGCCATTAGTTGCTCATTGCACTTTTCTTATTTCTTTCAAAGTTCTCCATCCATTCTTCTTGCATGCAACAAAAATAACATGCTCGACATTAGAAGAATTTGAAGCACTTCATTGGATTTGAATTCCCATTAGTTTGATGAAGACAAAGATGCTATCTAATTCAGCCATGAGATTTGGACTTGCCTTAATTTTTTGAATTATTGTTAAGTTTATATGCCGCCATGGTATAAGCAACAAAAGTGAGGAACCATTCGAATTGAGTTTTAGATGGAATTCGATTTCAATCTATCAAGGAAAAATTCAAAGATGTTATCCATCAAAGAGAACCATTGTGTACTCATTGCCTACACTAATTATATATAATCTTGCTTAGTACAACATGTGCAAAGTGAAGCCATAAGCACTCCGATCCTTGCTTCTTATAGGCTCCTTTTAACGTCTACCCATGTATGGGATATGTCTTTGTTGTCTCAACCAATCCCAAAACTTTCCCATGTCTTTCTTTGTATTATCAATCTAAAGAGATGTTTTAGTTTCTTTCCTTTGCACATCAAGCCAAGCCAATTTGGATTTGAGAATTTTTTTTCTTTTGTATCAAGCTAAAACTATTGGGAGTCCATCTCTTCTCTTGCCCTTTGGAGGATCTCAAGAAAAGTACCATCATTACTCCTCATGTTCCCATTCCAAGAAGCTTTTTAGCACAAAGAAGGGAAGATCCAAATCAACTTGAAGAGACTAAGTGGATGTGAATTAAGAATATTCAAGCTAAGTAGAAAGAAGATGGCTCTTCCCAAATGGCAAAGGAAGGATGTAGCTTATGATGGATTTAATTTCATTTCAAGTCATGTTTGATTTCAATCAGTGTTTGCCATTGCTTTCATATATTTTGAATAGAGTTATAATTGAAGCATAAAGAAAGCTAATGTTTTGGGAAAGCACGAAAGCATTTGAATGCATCTATAAGACCATATTTTTTCTCGTTCATATATCGAAAAGAATGAATGTACTTGCATATTACTTTGCAAAAGAATAATTTTTAAGCACAAGTTTATTATAAAGATGTCTTTTATGCACATCGCAAGCTTCCCTTTTTTTAGAGAAAGTTGAAGATGCACTCCAACATGTGCACTTAGCATGTTAATACATTAAAAGAAAGCAAAAGTAGTATGTTAGTATGCATGTCAACCACAATTTAAGTAAATGAATGCTCGAATCATTTTGGGAATGCAATAGCATGCAAGCACGTGGATGCAAGCGTATACATTTGTAACAAAAGCACATGCATTTGTATGAATGAAAGGAACCATTGTTTTCTAAGTATATGAAAGTAAGTAAGTGAATGTGTCATTCTAAGAAGATAGCTTAATTTCAAGTTAAATCATGACACTTGTAAAGAATTAAAGCTAGATGTTTTCAAAGTTATCCTAGTTAAAACTTTGCAAGTCAAGTATCTAGAATTTCATTCCCAAAGTGATACTTAGGTATCAAATAATTAATGTAAAGTTTACATTAAGTATGAAAGAAATCTTGCCTAGTAAAAAGTAAGCACACATAAGAAACCAAGTTAAGAAGCTACATTCCCATAGTTACGTTTTCTTGCCATGTTAATGGCAAGGTATGTATATATATATATATATATATATATATATATATATATATATATATATATATATATATATATATATATATATATATATATATATATATATATATATATATATAAACCTAGGATATTCAATGCTTAAGTATAAGAGATACTTAGAAAGTCATTTTCAAAGGCTACATAAGATAAAATTAAATAGAAGTGGAAACAAAGACTGATGGACCTAAAAGAAAACCTACAAAAAGAAAAAGAAACTAGTAGATCCTATGCCTAAAGACTTACGGATGCTCTTAAAAGCATACCAAGCGAGAATAGTCATAGGAACCAGCTTAGAGCACCATGAATAGTGCTACCATAGAGGAGACCTAGAAAGGGAAAGGTCAGCCTTGTGCAAGAAAATGGTAGAGGTTGCTCAAGTGTGCTAGAAAGAGTGCCCATAGCCATACCAAATACCATGATTCCAAAACCTCAATTCTAGGAATTGACACCAAGTGGCACACAAAGATCCACCAGAAGAACACATTAGATCACACCAAGAAACTCCTCACATACCCAACGTGTTGAGAACAGAGGTAGATATTGAAAAGAGCATCCAAGATATGGATGAAGATTGACCTCAAGGAAAAATGTTCAAGAAACAAGGTGGAAGAAAGAGCATCAGACGAATCCATGTATCCTTGAGATAATCATGAGACAAGCATCGAAACATCCTAAAGACCTTATTATGGTGATGCTCAAAGCCTCAACATACATGAAGGAGACTCTATGAGTCTACACACTCTTGCTAACTACATGGGAGAATATGAAGCCAGAACTAATTATAAGAGATCGCCTATAGGGAGAAAAGGATGCATTAAGGTTATTGAACCAAAGCCACAATGGTTAAACCCCTAAGAAAGATTATAGTTTGATGTATGCTCACCCATGAACAGCACTAAAGGTAAAAACCCATATTTGGAACAAGCTATCCCAGTGAGGGAAGCCACACAAGGTAGCCCAATTAGACATCACTTCTACTCAAGCTAGATCATGTGTGAAACAAATTCCACTTGATAAGATTGGAGACTAGAGTGAAGGGGATGAGGGTAAAACTTTTTAATCTATCCTCAATAATCATTACACAACGAAGGTGACATTAGATTCAGGTGCAAGAGTGGCCCTAGCTACTAGAAAGCTTTGGGAGAAATGGGGAAAACCTACCCTTAGACCCAGACAGATGAAATTGTAACTAGTGGAAAGATATTTAGAGTTTCCTCTTGGAATTTTAGAAGGAATGGTACTTTCAACCTATGGAGTTAAGCTTGAGCATACATTAGCCATTTTTCAATTTGGAAAGGTAGGAAATTATGGAATACTTTTAGTGAGACACTCAAACTGGTTCAAGACTAGGGATCGAATTCCTTATACTTGCAACACTTAGGTGTAACCACAAAGATTAATATAAAGGATTTCTCTTTTAGAAACATCACTCCACTATAATGGAATGCCTTTCATGAGGATGAAGATATGAGCTCTATACATAGTGTGCAATTGAATGCAAGAGGACACAAACCTTTGGGTTTGTAAAGAAACCATACGTGAAGCTTTCATGAGATAGTTCACAGTGGTTCAATATTGGGGATCTAATTCCTTGTACTTGCAACAATTAGTTGTAATTAACCTAAATCATATATCTCTTAGAAACATCACTCCACTACAATGGAAATCCTTTCATTAGGATGAAAAGACCGCCTCTATGTATAGCATGCATACAGAAGATCGTGGTTGGATGAAAGAAGACACCAACCTTTGGGTTTGTAAAGCAACCATATGTGTGGTTGAATGTAAGCACAAAGGGAAAGAGAGTATACATAAGCCTATCAATAGACCAATGGAAGATCATGCTTATATGCCTAGGGTTTTCAATGATGAAGAGTTTGAACCTTATGACAAGGTGAAAATCTTGGCTACACTAGACATCTTATTCAATGAACAACACATGAGATGGCCACAACTCATTCATGCTTTGGATCCATCTAAAAGTATAGTTTTATAGTCATGCAAACTCCTTTTGATTCTAAATAATCATTCTTAGAGCATGTAGAATCCTTATCCCCACCTACAACAGTTCAAGGAGAGGAGCTTTCATTGTTTCACTTCCTAGGGCATGATGATCTATTATCCTCTTGGGAAGAAGAAGCTAAGAAAGTCAAGGAAAACACAACTACTCAAGATAAGGAGAAAACATGCGAAGATGAAAATAAGAATTCTCAATTTTTTGAAGCTTTAGAAGACTTCAAAAAATACCAAGTTGAGGATAGGAAGGTTGCAACTATGATTTCAAGAAGCCACAATAGGAGAAGCTTATGATAAGAAACAATAGGCAAAGAAGTTAATTGTGACCATTGAAGAAGGAGAAGAACATAATGCCTTCATAGGTGATGATGTGGCCTATTGGGAAGAAGAAGAGTTACTAACTCTATTAAGAGAATGGCAAGATGTTTTTGCATTGACATACATAGGACTTAAAAGTGTTGAACATATCATCTCTTCTCATAGGATCCCCGTCAACAAATCGACAAATATTAAATGAAAAAATCATCTACGAGATAGAGCAAATTGAATGAGTGTCACACATTGTGGTAGTCCCAAAGAAGAATGGAAAATCATAGCGTTAATCTCAAGAAAGTAAATGTTGCTATGATTCGAGATAGCTATCCACTTCCAAGTGCAGACCATCTATTGGAATGTTTTGTTTGCAAGGAGGTTTACAACTTCCATGATGGTTTTTGAGGCTACAACTAAGTGGCCATTTCTCTGGAAGACCAACATAAGGTGGATTTTTCCACTAAATGAGGGATATATGCATTTCATGTTATGCCTTTTGAGTTGACCAAAGCTCCTACCACATTTCAAAGGCTAATCTGTCATGTGTTCAAAGAACTTCTTTGAAGATGCACTGAATTGTATGTGGATGATTTGTGCTCATATTTAGATCAATGAAAACAACACGTTCCCACTCGACAAAAGATATTTGAGAAATGTAGAACTTACAGGGTTTGATTAAATCATGAAAAGTGTGTTTTCATTGTCATGCAAGGAAAAATCCTAGGTCACATAGGATCCAAGAATGGGATCTCCATGGATGAAGGTAAAGTAAATGTGATTATGGAATTGCCTTGCCCTACAATTGCCAAGGAAGTTCAAGCCTTCATGGGGCACTATGGATAGTAGAGATGTTTTATTCACATGTTTGTTATGATCACAAAAACTCTTTATGGTTTCTTTCAAACTTTGAGTGGAATACTAAATGTGAAGAATCATTTCTAGAGCTCAGGAAACAATCGAGCACTGCTCCCATCTCGAAAGCACTAGATTAAGGTCGACTGTGGATGCATCAAATTATGATATATGATGCATTTTTGCACAACTTGCACTAGAGGGAAACAATGATTTTCCAATTGCTTGTGCCATTAGATAGTTGAATAACCTTTCATCCCTTGCAAAAAATGCATGAAAATGTATTAAATCTTATTAAGCTTGGAACTATCAAATCTTACTTCCTACTCTTCTCATATGCTAAATTCTTCTTCCTAACTTATCTATTACATTCACATCTTAATGAAGATTGTGGAGTGGAAAATAAATCATGATTAAGAGAATTCATGACATAAACTACCAAATTTACATGTATTCAAGCTTCCAAAAAATTTATTACCATCACAGAAGCTCCCTTGGAAATGGCACCAAAATAGTTCTACTAGAATTGTAGTTGAGTGTAAAGACAAAGTATCAATAAAAAGAGTAACCCCAAAGTATTTGTAGTCAAATGCTTGATACAAACGTGAAGGGATGCTTATAGTGAGTGGTTAACCTTAATTAACCTCAATTAACCTCTTAATCACAACTTAGGCATATGTATAAAAAAACACTCATAACTTTTAGCCATAAAGAAATGCAAGCAATTAACCTTAATTAACCTCAATTAACCTCTTAATCACAGCTTAGGCATATGCATAAAAAAACACTCATAACTCTTACAAATACTATAAAGAAATGCAAGCAAAAGGTCCAAAATCACATATTAAATACACTAAAAGTGAATGTAAATAGGTTGTAACAAGTATACATGCAGAAATGGTCCTCACATAAGTGCATCTAGTTCGAAGAATGATGTAAACAAGCGGATTAGGGATAGATGGTGGTTGGGAAACACCCAAACTTCAATCACAAGCATGTCGGCCATGAAAACACTAGGAACTCTGTTGAAAAGAGGTAAACATTTTAGAAGAAGAGCTAGGGAGATGTGTTTTTTTATAATGCCCCTCTCTTGTACCATTTTTTGATAGATAAATAAGAGTAAAATGATTGAAAATTACATCAAATTGCTTCCCTTGAGTTTTGGAATTAATCCTTGACTACATAAATATACAAAAGTTTCCCCAACCATGCCGAGCTTCTCATCTACTTTAAACAATCAACAAGAAACAAATGATTTTGGAAATGGGAAGCTTCTCCATTGTGTTGCACACTTGATATACAAAGCAATTAAGGCCTGTGTTTTGTGTTTGTGCATCTATATCTCTCCATTAAAGTTATTTTTATAATGGATGGGGGTTCTCTTGACATAGTCTAAATATGACTGACAACAAAACTAGATCCTATTGTTAGATGTGCTCAACACTCCACCCTCAAGTGACCACAAATGTTCCATGGTGCTCTAAGTTGTAAGGCCCCCATTATGAGGAGAAGCCATTGTGAGAGCCCGGACATTTGTGGAACTCTAACTTCTAAGTTAAATGAGGTCTATGTGTGACAGTTGATGGTTATAGATGATCTTTGTGAGCTTAACCATTAGCTTAGGTAGAGCATAAATTTCTGAGCCACTCAGTTTCCATTCAAGGCAAAAATAATGGCCATGTGGCATCATGCGGTTTCCCCATAGAACCCTAATGGGGGGAGTGCAGAGAGGGGCTTGCCCCCTTCTACGAAGTCCCGAGGGCCTATCCCCTCGGCTCGTAGGGCCGAGACAGTAGGACTTCTGGTTGTGGAGATATTGTCGGATTGTATAGTTTGTTGACTATTTCGTATCTCTTGACTACATTTATCTATACTAAATTCCCTTGTAAAAGCTATATAAGCATGGCCCAGGTTGAGCTTTATATAGCATTGTGCACTACTAAGCCCTTCATATAGAGTCTGTCTAGATCGCCATCTAAGCTCCACATTGGGAGTGCATGGGTGGACAGTACCATTGTTGTAACTGCATTACACTTGGCAATATGAGAACTTGAGTTCTCTATGTCTCAGTCTGCGTCTATCTTTGTCTGCGTTTTTTTTCTCAACTCTGTCTATTTGTATATTTTGCTGTGCTGTTATTATCTTACACCTACAACATCCTCAACATGATCTACATGAACTATGTGTCTGGTATTTGTAGCTACAACACGACTTATCTCAACACTGCAATGTTCAATAAACCCTTTATCATCAATACATGACACATCATGTATGGCCCTAATGAGTAGTTAGAACCATGCAATGTATCGTTGATGTATGGAATACATCATTCTTTACACTCGCCTGAGTAGTTAGAACCATGGAGTGTATCCTTGATGTATGGAATACATCATTCTTTACACTCATGGTTAGAGACTATACTTTGATGCGAAAAATTGATAGTTTTGTTAGAAAAATTCAATAGAAACACCAAAGCTTCTATATATATATATATATATATATATATATATATATATATATATATATATATATATAGTTTGGAATATACAAATTTAACATATTATTAAATGTGGACTTATATACAAGGCAAGAAAAAACCTTTAAGTGCAAGAAAAAACTTTAAGTGTGAGTAAGTCTATTCACACACATCGGTTCCAAAATGGGCTAACAAACAAAAACGCCACATACAAAAAGACAAATTTATTGTGTCCAACTTTTTCAACTTTAAATTTCTTGACAATAAATTTTCACAATCTATGATGAATTCCACATTTTATTTTGGGGCTAACAAACACAATCCCCACATACAAAAAGTCAAAGTTATTGTGTACAACTTTTTCAACTTTAAGGTTCTTGACAATACAATTTTCTTGAGAACGCAAATCTATGATGAATTCATTTTACCTTGAAATTTCACTTCTCTATGCTTCACTTGTGTTGCTTCATGAGAGAAAGTAGGCAAAAAAATGTCAAATGTCTTTTTAATATTATTGTGTTTATACTCTCTTTTTTTGATTTTTTAAAAGGAAATTGACCCCAACTCTTTTGATATATTTCAACTAATTAAAAGTACAAATAAAAGCGAAGATAATACCCATGGAACTTCTTATATTCCACAAAGAAGAAATTGTACAAAATTAAACTTGGTTGAATTCATTAAAAGTATAAATATAAGCTAACATAGTACCCATGTAACTTCCCATATTCCACAAAACAAAAGTTAGAACTTGGTTGAATTAATTAAAAGTATAAATATAAGCTAACATAGTACCCATGTAACTTCCCATATTCCACAAAACAAAAGTTAGAACTTGGTTGAATTAATTAAAAGTATAAATAGAAGGGAACATAGTAGAAGTTGAACTTCCCATATTCGACAAAGCAGAAGTTACACGAGATTGAACTTGCTTCCGAAGGCAATTGATTTTACAACTAGTTTAGACTGGTCCAAAGTTTAGGATGTATTTCAGTTCCAAAGGGTTGAATCCTCGCCCCCGCCTCAAGAAACGAAACACACAACGAACTGACCAACATGCACGAACATTTATCTTTATTTTCATTGTGGAAGGTTCTTTCAATGTGACATTTTCTTTGACAATCAAAGCTTACTGCGCGTTTGTTCACAATGATAGTACTAGCCCGGAGACGTTCTGGAGGTGTCTTGCTATGGCTGTCAAATCATTCCGCAGGGCCAAATTTTTCGGCTTCTTGGGATCCCCTTGGGGTTTGGAGTCTCTATGGAAGAGCGGTGGAACTGGGTGCTGGCCAAACTCGAAAACAAGCTTAACTATTGGAGAGGTATGCAAATCAATCTTGCTGGTCGTGCTATGGTTATCAACACGTTCCTCCTTTTTGCTACCATTTATTTCCTTTCTTGTTGGAGACCGAAAGAGCAAGATCTGTCCAAACTCGATAGTATTTGTAGAAACTTCCTTTGGATGGGCGACCACAATAGAAGGGGGGTGCCTAAAATCAAATGGTCCATCTGCACCAGCCATAGAGACTGTGGGGGTCTTGGTATCCTGGACATAGGGTGGATGGCTAACAAACTGGCAGCCAAATGGATGATTAAGGCTTGATGCAACGGGGAGGCCTCGTGGGCCAAGTTGATCTTCAGAAACAAGAACGAGTTGGCTCTCATGGGTTTCCCAAATTGGAAGAATGTCGACATCTTGACCTTGTTGTTTTCCCGGATCCCCGTCTTCCCAAAAGGCTCTAATCTCGTGTGCTCCCTATGGAAGAGTTGGAATAAAGTCAAAAGCTACACAAGAATTAGTGAAGACTGGAAGTGGGCTGCCGGTATCAGACAAAACGACTCTATCTGGTTTCCGATCCATGGCATCCGGGGTGTGGAATCTTGGAACATTCAAAATGCCAAGAAGTTATGGAACAAAGGCTTCAAAAAATGGAAACATCTCTGGAAACAAGACACCAACAGCTGGATCAACTTCGAGGATATTGACCCTTGCATCAACATTTCGTACGAAGAATGGAACACTTTGCAAAGCAGATGTCTCGCCTGGGATCGACACAAAACTCGCCTTCTCATGGGACACAACACATCGAGCTCGATTGGTCTCAAATGGCACAACGGGAATAGCCTTTCAAACATCCCGAACTTCAAAGAGTCGATTGAGTATCAGGTTAACCTCAACAAGAAGTGGTGCCTGTCATGGACGCGGCTTCGGTGGGACATGAAGTTCATGGCTATCTGGCACCCCCTCATAGAAATAAAAAAGTCTGTCCTCTTATGGCAAATTCTTCATCATGGAATTTGGACCAACCTTAAGGCTAGCAAACTTTGTGGGATTCCTCCCTGGTGCAAACGCTGCTACCGGTCTATCGAAGATGTTCCACACATCTTCTTTACCTGCCCCAAGTCCAACAGACTCTGGCAGACGGTTAGAAAGAAAATTAGACTTCAGAAACATCTCAGTTGGCAGCAAGCCCTGCTGGGAGAAGCGATCGGTTGCTCGGCAACTCTTTGGAACGCCATCAGAGGGGAGGTCCTATGGAAAATCTGGCGGGAAAGATGTGCTTTCAACTTCGGTGACTCCCCCAAGGAGTGGTCAATTGAGAAATCGTTGTTCCTTCTTGGCAAAAGGATTGTTACCTGTAAGAAATCCCCCCCCTTCAGACATCATCAAGTTCTTCTTTTGATCAATAACAAGCTTAAACCCAAGTGGGCCCCTCATGAGGGCGATGAGAAGGTGATTAACCTTCTTTATGCCATCTAAGCTCTATAAAAGCTTCCCCTGCTTTGTGGGATTTGGGGGGTCCCGTGGGCACTAGTCCCCTTCTCTTGTACTTTTCTTTATTTAATTCAAGTCCGGGAGAGTAGGCTAATGCCGAACTTCCTTTATATTATAAAAAAAAAAGCTTGCTACCTCGAATGCAACTTTTTCTTTTAAAAATGGACTAAAAAACGCTACAATAGTACATATATTCATTCACAAGGCACCTGTAGTCCACATTTGCACATGGGTTTCTTTAGATGAATTTACAGCGGATAATCGTTTTAGCCTTCTTCACATTTTGATCCGAATAGTCAATTGGTACGTGATCAACCGTTTTTCCCTGAACATGACTCATGACAGACTATCGCCCATCAAACTTGGTCGTGGTGAGGGAGTGGTGCCCACTGGCGGGCAATGGCGCAACATGGGCTTGCATTGCAGCGGACACTGATGAGTGTGGCGTATTTTGATTGCCGTCCACTTTGAATGATAGCAACAATCACTTAGAGTGTGTGTGTGGGTGTGAGTGTGACGAGAGAGAGAGAGGGGGGGAGAGAGGGAGAGGGAGAAAGAGAGCATCGAAGCGCACAGTTGTGTCCCCTACGATCCATTTTTTGCGCAGACTTCTTGAATCTTGTTCTTGGCGCGCCTGCTTTCACCTTCTCCCAGTGCTCTCAATCTCCCTGGACCCTCACCATCTGGGAACAATAGATTCTTGTCAATTCTTCTGCTCTAAGCTATTGAGATGCCCATCTAGCGTCCTTGCGCAATCTTCCGATCCTTGCATAGGTCGTTGTGGCTCCTCTTCCTATTTTCCGCATCTTCCTCCAACCGACCTACATGAGTTTCAAATTTTCTCCACGCTAGGGTTTGCAGAAGCTGTTTTGCTCATTGACTCGATTATGTTTCAACAAGCTTGCATGCAATGGGCTCCAACTAAAAGGTCGCATGTGCCATATCTGTTTCCTGTGCAAGCTCTCTTTCTCCAAGTCAACACGTTCATTCTGTCCGTTATAGCGTATGGTAGCAGCACAGATCTAACTTTACAGATTCCGGAAATCAAAGAATACAATCGATTTCTGAGACAGAAGACGACATTCCGCTGGGATTGCCATTCCATTCAATCGATCTTGCGGTGCCTATCTCTGCTATAATCATTTACATGCATCGGCGCAGAATGGAGAAACCAGCATGGTCCATATCCGGACTCTATGGACGTTGCTTTCTGATTGTTGCTGCTATTGGTCTATGGTGGCTTCTTTTTGTCCTCCATTTCTCCATTGTTGCACATGAGGTTTCCTCTAACACTACCATCTCCATTTCAACCGAGGATATTTCTCTAGTTCAAACATCTCAGTTAACGGACAGCCTTGAAACTCACCTTACCGAAGAACATTCTCAAAGAACAATGGTAACTCTTGAAGCAGTCGAGCCGAAACCTCCTTCCCTCCAACCGTTCTGGCGTGCACTCGCATCTATTAGCAATCATAGTGACCCTTGTGCGGGAAAGTATGTTTACATGCATGATCTTCCTCCCGAATTCAACCAGGATCTCCTTGATAACTGCAAGAATCTCAGTCCTTGGACTAATATGTGCAAGTATACGGTGAATGCAGGTCTGGGTCCTGTCCTCGAGGATCCAGAAGGGACTCTTCCGAAAACCGGTTGGTTTTCTACCAATCAATTTGCTGTGGATGTGATCTTTCACAATAGGATGAAGCAATACGAGTGCTTGACGAACGACTCTGGCATCGCTGCTGCATTGTATGTGCCATTTTATGCAGGTCTGGAGATAGCTAGGAATCTTTGGGGAGCTAATGTTTCTGTCCGTGATTCTGCGTCACTGCGGTTAGCGAAATGGTTGAGAGGTAGACGAGAATGGGCTGTTATGGGAGGGCTTGATCATTTTATGGTAGGAGGAAGAGTCACTTGGGATTTCCGTAGGTTAACTGATGACGATCATGATTGGGGCAACAAACTTCTTTACATACCAGAGGTAATGAACATGAGCATGCTTATGGTCGAGAAGAGTCCCTATCACGTGAACGATTTTGCTATTCCCTACCCAACTTATTTCCATCCCTCTCAGGATTCAGATATTGAGCATTGGCAGAATCGAGTAAGAATGGTTGAAAGACCTTATCTGTTCTCCTTTGCAGGAGCTCCTCGACCCGAACTTAGTACTTCAATCAGAGGCCAGATACTAGACCAGTGCAAGTCATCAAAATTTTGCAATCTCCTAGAGTGTGATAGAGGTGAGAGCAAATGCCACGTGCCAACTGTAGTAATGAAGCTCTTTCAGGAATCCGATTTCTGTTTGCAACCACAGGGAGATTCGTACACTCGGCGCTCTATTTTTGACTCCATGATTGCAGGTTGTATCCCCGTTCTTTTCCATAATCATTCTGCTTACACTCAGTATGTCTGGCATTTGCCAGAAAACTATAGCAGTTATTCCGTATTTATTTCAGAGGAGGATGTGAGGACTGGAAGACTGACCATTGAGGGTGTTTTGCGGAAGTTTTCTAGGTCTGATATTCAGACAATGAGGGAAGAAGTTATACGACTGATTCCAGGTCTTGTGTATAATGATCCAAGGCACAAATTGAAAAACTTCAGAGATGCATTTGATCTTACTGTTCAGGCATTGGTGAAGAGGGTGACTGATATGAGGATCAAGATAAGTGAGGGCAAATTTGTCTCGTTTGGGGCAGGGAATAGCGCAGAAGATATTAGAGAGTCAGATCTTAAGCTAAGCCAGAGAGAGATCGGGCAATGGGAAGTTGAGAAGAGAAATGGAGAGCAAGATAACTTGAGTAAACAGGTTTAATCTGCACAATCATTTAATTGTCTAGCTTTGTGGTGGTCATGGAAGATTGACCAGTGCGTATGTTTCAGCCCCTGAAAAAGCTGTGAATCACTAATGTGATCGAGCATACTTATTTGAAAAGATATGATGGGAAATGTGTCTTATAAAATTCCTTTGTCCATTTGACATGATGCTGGGCTATGTGGACATAAGTGTGATGGTTTTTCACCTCCATATGGTCATTGTTTTATTGAATCAGCCAATGCTAATGCATTGCAACAGCTACATTGCTTTACAACGGGTGTCAAACGCTTTCAATGATCTAACATCAGATATTTATGTGCTCATATGCACAAAGTCAGATTCCTTTGCTTGCAAATCTGTCTATGATTTAACATACCAGCTTAATGCTCCATTATCTATTTTATGAGTGCATAAATTTATTTTTTTCTCTCAAAACAAACAGAATCCCTCGTTCATGTGATCTCTGACGTATGGTTTTTGGAGTCTCTATTTTGACCCTCGGTACCTTAAAGCAGTGGATTTATAGGGAAACAATCTGAAAGGAGTTTTTTTTTTTCTTTTTAATTTGGAAATCCTGTAGTAGAAGGATTTTATTTTGTCTGTCGGCAGGGAACTGTAAATGGTCTTTTATGCATTCCTGAAGATCTGCTTTGAATGTCCTTTGAATCTGTTATTATTGAGATCTCTGTAATATGCCTCAAAGAAGAAATTCTTGTTAAACTATCGACATTTTGCTCACAAGGTTTTGAGAGTTGATGTGCTTCATCATTCTAGTTCAACTGATACATATCAAGAAAAATATGCATGGCTCAGGTTCATCATTGACCTCTCATTACATAGGTTTTGTAAGGCCTCAAATTCTCCATGAGTTCTGGTTCAAATGATCTTTGATGGATCTGAAAGTGAACAATGGTTACACCTTAGATCTTTAATGAACAGAAAAGTTGATGGTTTTAAAGATCCTTATTTAACATTTAGGTTAAGCTATGATTGCATATGCATCTATTGAAATAGTGATTATGTTTATGAATGAGTTTATGGTATTGTCAAAGCGATCAGTGTCATGACTTTTATACCAATCAAACTTGATTGGTTTGAATGAATCTTGATGATTAAAATCTGATCTATCATAGACATTTTCAGGGCTTTTGTGATGGGGTTCAATTGCTGACCCGATTTCTTACCACAAGCAATCTGAAGGAATGCTTATGTTGAGTGGATTTAGAGCTATCTTCATCACTATGGCAGAACTTAAAGTATTGTTGATTGCCTTTTTTTGCTCCTGTTTTCTAACACTGCTTGCCAAGGCAGTCTCTGCTGTGCATTGCAGTTCTGTGTGACGTGTAGATAATTCCAAAGGTTTGGATGTCAGTAATTGTTTACCTGCTTTGTAATTTGTTACGAAGTGATGATTTTTTAAGAATGAAGCAATATTGGGCAGAGAAGTCAGCAAGTCGTCGTACATTCATTAATCCGTGTTGTAGCTTTCCTATTTAACATCGTTGATAGCTTTCAATATCTGGCTCCATATCTCTGTACAAGTAAACTTGGAATTTCCTGGATTTACCTAGCTGTGTTTGAGCTGTTATCCAAGATTTTCGTTGCTGAAATGTCTCAGTAAGCCTAGTTGTGAAGCTCATAATTGAACGCTGTCGACCTCTGGCAGTCAAACATGTGCTAGGCATTAAATCAGATTTCACTATTTGTTGAAATGAGCTTTAACAAAGCCAATGACATGTTGGAATGAAATTCTCTCTCAAAATCATGATCAGATATTGATCTAGGATTGAGGTTCAGCAATCTGTTTGAGGCCCCTCTTGTATGAATCAAATGCAGGAGAGTGTTTACTCCCATGCTGTTTGGTATTGCATAAGATGGTCTGAGCTGAATGGTAGATAATGAAATTGACCATGGAAAAGCAAACAGAAGAGTCCTCCAAAAAGGTAAAGAATACCTCTACCTCGGTTTGTAAAGGACATCAAAGACCTGGTTAAGAATGAGGGTAAGTACATCAAAGAGTTCTGGCAATTCTTATAAAATTCTTGAGTAATGCTGAATTTCCATATGAGTAACTAGAAATAAAATGGACAGGCCAACCTAGCAAGCAGTGGCTACTCGAGCAAATGTGTAAAGGGATAGGCAGGTTATTGGTTATTAAGTATTCCGTGAGATTCTAAGTTTCAGTCAATCAAAGATGGGCTGAGCATTTCCAAGGTATCTGTTAGAAGCCATCTTTCCTTTCAAAAGAAATACAAAATTGTAGAGATCACTGGAGTAGAATAAAGTAGGCAGTTCCATACATACCAGTGAAATTTCCCTAGAGAAGCATTTGGATTCTCTTGTTGTAAGTTTGAAAAATGAGGAAGCTGTTGGCTGCTTTTATGCTCTCAATGGATACAATATCTATGCAAAGAAGCTTATTAAACGTTGGTTAATCTATAACTGAAAAGTTGCTATCCAAGGGATGATGTGTTCAGAACCATTGCTAGCTTTTGGGAATGAATGTGATGTGCACAGAAGCTATATCAAGGCTTGGCTGTTTTCGAAATTGATTTAAAAAGCCTATGAAAGTTTACAATGGACTACAGCCTATGAAAGTTTACAATGGACTACAGCCTATGAAAGTTTACAATGGACTACATGTCCTTGTCAAGAGAAAGTAAGCTTTTTCAAGCACACAAACTTTGACGTAACTTTTTTGGACATTGAATGGGTTCTACACATAACATTTTTCTATGACGTTGATTCAGTTACCTATTCCAACCTACTAACCCTAGCCTTTATTGAAAGAAGTTAGATACTCTATCTGAGTAAGATAAAAAATGTTTTGGAAAGCAAGAAGGAAGAACCAAAACTTTGTGTAACCAATTCAAACTTCTAAGACACCTTAAACTAACTTGAGTGAATCTCTATGAGACTCAAGACTTTAACTTATGAAAGATCGCGTTTCGACAAGGCACTGAAGCATTTTGTCTATCTTTAAAAGAAGTATATTGGATTCCCCAAACAATACTTAGAGTAAAACTAAACATAACCCAACCACAAGATACTTGTGCGGTATCAATATCGGTGTGTTGATACACCAAGCTTTCATTGATGATGTTTCTTCTTTACTAAAAAAATGTATGCTTCAATTATCTCTTTTCAATACACCTCCCTTGAAATGCAATTCTCCATGCATAATTTTGAGCTAAGAGATTGAATTTCTTGAGTAAATCTAGCAATTAGGCATTTTTAACTTGAATTGACTTAGTCCAACTAACCTTGGTTGAAGTGATCTTTGCACTTGAACCTAAAATTGATTCAAAACTTGACTTAGTGAAGAAGCTTTATGGGCTTTAGTTTTGGTTTCAATGTGAGAGTAAAACTCTCCTTCATTTCTTTATCCTTTCTTTCAGTATAGGTGCATTTACTTTATGTACTATGCTAAGAAAAGAATAACTTGATTAATGTTTTTTGTGAATGATGAATTCTTTTCTTTCTAGCTATCAACAAAAAGTTCTCAAAGGGAGTTAGCATTCCCCTACCCCATATCAATCGACACTTTCTCCAATCCACAAAAATGCCAAGAGAATGGAGATAAGGAAGAGAGCTCACTCACACACTCACACTCAAGAGGAGCACACACATATTGAGGCAAGGAAGAATGATCTTCTTCTTCATCTTCTTTCATTACATGAAAGGAATATACAAGAATGACCTAAAACAACAATACAACTATTGCAATATATAAAGAACAATACATAAGGAAAATCCTAATGTCTGCGAATGAGTGAGTTGGTAAGAAACAGATGTGCCGTCACTCTCGGTAGATAAATCTACTAAAGCTCACTAAAGTATCCTTGACATATACCAACATGACCACCATACATGTCAAAGAAATGAAATAGTGATACGTGTCATCCTCGATCATCACATGTTGAGCTTGATATCTCAACACTCCCCCTCAAGCTCAACATCATGTCTTGTAATCCAAGCATCTTTCGAAATTTCTTCAACTTCTCTGCTCCAAGTGCTTTAGTAAAAATATCAGCAACCTACTCATCTGTCCTCACATAAACAAGATCAATATCACTTGCTAATACCTTTTCTCTAGTGAAGTGATAATGTACCTTGATATGCTTTGTTCTATCATGGAAAATTGGATTTCGTGCTAATTGAATGCTGCTAAGATTATCACAATAAACGATAATAAGATTTTGCACTTCCACACCTAAATCTGCAAGTAGCATCTCTAGCTATGAAGCTTCACATATTGCCATTGCAACACCTCTATACTCACTAGTAGATCTTCTATCTGGAATACTAGGAGCCCAATCTACATCAATGTATCCATGAACTTGCAATTCTATACCAGCGTCATAAAACAATGCATAATCCAATGCACTCACATAACGTACAATGCGTCTCAGAGCATCTAAATATGGTTTCTTGAGAACCTGCATAAATTGACTTTCGAGTCCAACAATGTGGCTTAGATCAAGCCTTGTAATTGTGAGATATATCAAACTTTCCACAATTTTCCTATACATAACAGCATTTTCCAATGCTTCACTTGATGTAGTATCCAACTGTAGATTTTGATCTAATGGCATACCATACTTTTGCAACATACTCAAGACATATTGCCTTTGCTACATCCATATACCTATTTGCAGATTCTGATCTAATGGCATAGAAATTGGCTTAAAATCAGCCATACCATACTTTTGCAGCATACTCAAGACATATTGCCTTTGCTACATCTATATATCTGTTTCTGTATGTATAAACTCAATGCCCAAAAAATAACGCAGCACACCAAGATCTTTCATGTCAAATTCTTGCATAAGGAGTTGCTTTGCCTCTTTAATTCTTTCTTCATTATCATCACCTACAATCAAGCCATCAACATAAATAGCCAAAATCATGATGCCATCATCACCCATCCTTGCATATAATGAGTGATCTACATCACACAATGGTGGTTGAATAATCAACAATCCTTGCATGGCAAGCTAGAGGGGCTTGTTTAAGCCCATACAAAGCCCTTTGCAACTTGCAAATATATTCTGGGTAAGAAGATATTAATCAAGTTATTTTTTTCTTAGCATTAATGTATACTTCTTCTTGCAACTCACTATGTAAGAAGACATTCTTCACATCCATATGATGCAAAATCCATCCTTTTGTTGTAGCCAATGCAACAAGTACTATGAAAGTAGCCATTTTAGCTACTGGGTTGAATGTTTCTTCATAATCAATGTCGTATGTTTGTGCACATCCTTTTGCTACCAATCGTGCTTTATATCTACTTATGCTACCATCAGCATTGTGCTTCACCTTGTAAACCCACTTGCATTTCCAATTGCATCTTCAAAAAAAGAAGGTTCAACATCTTGTATTACCTTGATCATGTAGGCACACAACCATGTAGCTATCATATGTCAATCATTGCACTGAATTCTGCATCCTCCTAGATCTTCTTGGTCCTCGGTCACTTCTCCTTGTATCACATGCATGTGCCTTTCTTACTCTCGGAGTCTTCAAAGAGGGCAATCCAAGTTCCTCCTCAAGAATCTTTTCGAAACTGCTTAAATCTCCATCAATGTCTTTAAAACTTGTAGATATGTTACCACTGGCAGAAAACTTTTTCTTTACCTTTCTTGGATGTAGTCAATGAATTTGTTGGATTGAAATTCCCATGCAATCTTCCAATCCACGGATTTGAGCGGGAACTATTGCTTGGTGATGCATAGGTCCACTCAAGACTTGAGATGTTTTTTAGCATTTCCTTTGTCATTTGAGTCAAGATTATTTCCTTCTTTGGCATCTGCATAAAAGCTTGATATTTCATCAAACGACACATCTATGCTTACCTTCACCTGTTGTATGAGTGTTCTAGTATTGATATCCCCTTTTGCTCAAGGGAGTACCCAATAAAGATATGTTTTTCTACCTTTGGATCAAGCTTCAAACTCAAATCATCTAGAACATATAGATATGCAACACAACCAAACACTTTCATATGTGATAAGTTTGGCTTTTTAGTTGTAAACTTCTCTTCATGTGTAACTTGATGTACAACAGTAGTCGGAGTTCTATTCATGATGTATACAACAGTATGCACAACTTCTTCCCAATAACAATGAGACATATTCCTCTCAGCCATCAAGGCTCTTGCTATTTACAATATGTCTATTTTTGCATTCAAAAACACCATTATGTTGTGGCGTGTACTTGCATGAAAACTGCCATCAAATTCCATGACTTTTTAGAAAACTACTAAACTCATTTGACATGTATTCACCTCCTCCATCAGATCTTAATGTGTGAATATACTTCCCTGTCTGCTTTTCCATCATAGCCTTGAAATTTTGAAAGTGAGTAAAAACTTCACTCTTCTCTTTCATGAAGTAAACCCATACTTGTCATGTATGATCATCAATGAAATTGACATAAAACTTGCATCCTCCCATGAATGTGGTCTTTGTAGGACCCCAAACATTTGTATGTACCATTTTTAGCACATTCTCACTAACATGCTTGCCGTGCGGAAATGATGCCCTTGATTGTTGTCACTCTAGTAGAATGACGAGTATCAACATGAGGAGAGTCACCTCATAATTGTCAATCCGGAGAATTGTGAGGATGGTGTGATGACCGTGAGCAAGTGAAAGTACAAATTTGTGAGTAAGAAGCACACCAACATGCACACACATGCACATACAAGGTAAGACAAAGAGATGAACAATAGAATTTTTTCATTATGTGCTCTTCATACAAAGTTTTATAAAAAATTCAACCTCAAAGTGAGTTGTGTAGATCCTTTTATAGTTTTTGCCTAGTTTTGGCCCTCTTTAGACTAGTGTCTGACCTAGTTAAACATTAGGTTCCTAAGCCAATTTCGGGGCTCAACGGATCTCTAAAAATTATGAAATTTGGTACATAGGTACTTCTACTACTCCTCATACTGGAGGACTCGGATTCCAAAAAAAATGGAGTTTGACTTTTCAAAAATGGGATTTACAATGGGGTTTAGTGATAAGAATCATTGTTTTAAAGGGACTTGTCTTCAAAAATTTGATTGGCCTAATTGCCAGATTTGTGTTGGCTACCTTGTTGGCTCAGTCCTCGTTGGCCCTCTCTCTGCCCTTTGTCTCATTTTTCTTAAGCTCCCTTGCGTGTCAGACCACTTGGGCCACTTCGTTGACTGCCAACATCCCCCTCTCTCATGTCTGTCATCCTTGACAGACCCTTCTTGTGGAGGGTGTGATATGTAATATTGGACCACATCTACGACTAGATCATGTTCTTTGGGGTGAAGGCCGCATGCTAAACCTATCATTAGACTTTCCCAATCTACAAGACCTTGAACGTCTGGATGTGGCATGCATGGTTGATCAGCATGCCGAGCTTGTTCCACAAAGAGATGTAAAAGATGTGTAGGTATGGGGATGAATATTTCTAAGTGATATTCTTAGAAGCCTGTTGAGAACATCTCTTCAAATGTCTGCTTGTAGCAAGCAAGGATGTATTTGATTTGTGCATGCCATGCATAGATGGTGTTGACTGATAGAGTCTTGCCCATATCACAGACTAGGTTGAAGTTTCCTTCATTGAACCGTAGATCTGAGATATATGGGGCCTTGAAATTTTTGAATGTTTTGAAAACAATTGTCATGAGCTCGAAGACCTTCATGCACATCTTTGCTACTTGGGATCAATGTCTTATTGTTGATACCATATATGCTACCGTAGATGGTCCTCTTGGTGGAGCAAAGTATGGATAGTTGATCCAATCCGAACATCCCTTTCCATTGCATACTTTGACCAAAAATTCAGGCCATGGGCATCGATGAGGTACTAGGCAATAGCATGGGTTGTACTTCATGTGTAAGGGGGCATTTGACCATGTCCTCAACATTTCAAGGTATGTCTCTAGCCACCTTACCCGCCAATTTGACTTAAAGATGGTTCCCTTCTTAGCTCTCTCCGTGAGATCACTAGGCTAAAACTATGTCGCGAAGGTTGGTTCCTCTCTTATTACCCATTTGATTTCAGCATTATAGTAGTCCAGAAGCACAAAGTACAGTATATAGTGCATCTATGAGGTGGTGATTAGCCATCTCTGGAACAAATTTTGAAAGTATTCTGAGTTAAGTACTGCGTCTTCTAAGTTAGATAGAGACTGAATCTATATTGCCACCCTATCATCATGCATTCACCCTATTTCCCAAACATTTTTGAGCCATTGAGGTACTGGGTGCTTATGATGGTTTTGATTGTGGTGATGGTAGCTTCGGTATGGGGTGATGAGTTGGGAGGGGTGTGAAAGGTGGGTTTTGTTGGTTGGGTGGTTATTGTGGCTGTGGTGGTAATGTGTACTTTGTGGGTTTTGGGTGAGGATTGAGAGTGTTGAGGCAAGGTGGATGAGGTCTATATAAAGGTTTTTGTAGTCAGATCAATGGTGGCTGTTGATGTTGCTTCATGAGTGGTTGTGTCTTCCTGTTGTGAGAAAGATATCCAAATGTCTTTACTTGGCCTTGAACTAGTATCCATGTACCTTTGTTCATATTGAGGTTGTGGCCATTACAACATGGTATATACAACTTCCACTACTCTTTAGGCTTCTGTCATAGGTTGGAGGGTTTCTATGAAATGAGGATCTACTCCCTCTTTGCCTAGGATTTGATTGGTAAATATTCGATCGGTGTGGAACGAGAGTTGGACTCACTCTTGTATGCTGGTAATAGTATCATATAATTTTTGCAGCTGTACTTATTATGGTGGGACTCCTTCATGTTCTTTTTCATCTTGTTCTTCCTCTTCATCCTCCTTATTTTGCTCTTTGTCTTGTTTTTGCTCCTTGTGTCCCTCTTTATGCTATTGGTGATCACCTCTTTCTTCCTCTTCCAATTCAAGGTGTACATATGAGGTTTTTTTTCAAAGTCCAAATTGCCTAATTCTTCTAGACCTAATCCACTAGGAAATTCCAAGTCAGATGGTATGAGGGGAAAGATCAATTGTGAACCATCAGTGCTATGCCTTGGCAATCTGAGTGTAAACAAGTGGAAAATGCATTTTGGTGCAGGAGATATGCTCGGCATCTGAGTAGCTCCTCTGGGGTTGAGCACAAGGGATTGATCCTCTCATTTGCTTGGAGGGAGGTGCGGTAGCCTTCCTGCTCTTAAATTGCTATACTCAATTCCATGAGAGATCCCTCTAAATTGGTATGTCATATACTCGGCACTTATAAATTATCTGTGTAAGCACACAACATCCATGTAATATGTCCTTGCATGGCCACCATGTGTGAGCCACAAGAATTTGATCTATGATCCAACGGGGAAGGTTAATAGTCAAATTCTAAGTATCTACCAAGTATGAGCTGAACCACACTTTCTTATGAGGCATAGTGAATCAATCCTATCCAGGGAACACAAAGTGTTAAATGCACATGCAGAGGTGGACAAGGACATTAAGGGTCATGACTACCATGTCTTTAAGCTTGGTCAAGTTCCTATTTTTCATGTTTTTAGGGATTTAATTGATCCTTTTCCATCGGGATGTGCATACCACTAGATTATTGTTCAATCTAAAATTAGTGGAAACCCCCAGTCCTATGAGATACTCTTCGATTGGATTGATGCTCAATTGCATGTCTTGATAGCAAGAAACTCTAACAACACTAGTGACCCCCCTTGAGTCAGTTAAGGCCTTAATAGTTGTTACACCCATGCCTTGTCCTACTTCTATGGTTATGAAGGGATGTCTAATGACTGCAGTGAGGGTAACACTCTTGGTTTGGCACATGGCCATGTGATACCTTGGTGCCTCATGATTCACTTGACTAGGTTGATCTCTATCTTTTCTCCTTAATTTCATATGTAAGATATATTCTAAGGCCTTTGCTTGGGCTTCCTCTCTAATTCATTGCTCTTCTTCTTTGCATTTTTTTGCAGTGTTGAGTCAACTTAACATTTCTTTCATTAGTGGTTCTTGGTAAAGCTTCACTCTACAACCATTAATTTAACTTGGTAGTATATCACCGTATAAAGTATCTAACTAGAAAACTTTTCTTATTGATATTCTTTTGATCATCATAGGACCATAGCCACACTTTTCTAATTTTCAAGCATGTTGCTTCAGTGTATATACCAAGACCAGATCTCTCACCTTCGGGCCCTTACCTTTTACATGTGCATCGAAACATGTTTTTTTCCTTTTCTTAGCTGCATAAATCCTGATAGCTGCTCTTAGTCAATTTTCTCCTAATCCTTCTAAATCAAAGATCCTGGACGATAGCTCTTGGCCATTCCATTGATGCTCTTGTGCTACCTTCAACATGGGCATCAAAAAGTCTAATGGCAAAATCAGATTATGACCGAACACCATTTGAAAGGGAGTCGCATTGAGTACCGTTTTATAGGCCAATTTGTAAGCCCTGTTGAGAGAGATGGATGGATACCTCAAGGAAGTGAGGTGGTACTGCTAAAACCTGCTTTGTATCTACCCTGATACACTTCAGAGTTATATGGTAGGCCTTTTTAGCTTGTAAATGACACCAAGAAAGTACCTATGTACTTTGGAGTTGATGCTTGAAACAATTGAATCAAAATAGATTATTTCATGAATAGCTAGTGTTGAAGAACTTGCTATTTTAGTCCATACACCTACTCGTTCTTTTGCTCAGAGCTCACAATATAGTAACAATTGATGAAATCCCTTTTGAGGGAATTCATTTAGCTTAGATAGCTAATGATTGCAGGTGAAATCATCTAAAATGATAAACTATGCTATGAGAAATAAGTTTAGCAATCCAAAACTTACCCTTGTTTTTTTTGGACTAACCAGTAGATGACCAATGAGCATGTCGATGAAAATTTCTCCTAGATGCCTGAACCAAATGACTTGAGATTTTGACAGCACAAAGTAGACTTCAAGTTGTTTCCAACAAGCCAAAGATTATGAAAAATGGTTGAGTATTCACTGAGATATGACCAGAGAAAGTTGACTGTTTTGAGTAGTCATAACAGAGAAGTAGACAGAGATGTTCAATGAGCTATATGTATTATATGACATGATTGTACAAGATCATTGGCATTGTAATGATGCTCAATGATGATGGATTGTGTGAGCTATGGTGTGAGCCACTCAACTTCTACAAATGATCAAGGAGAGAGCTCTAAAATGAGGCCACACAACCATGAGATTTACAAAGACTTTTTATAAGAGTTTTCTTCTAAGTTTGAATTTGAATTCAAACTTGGCTCCAAATAAAAGTGACTCCAATAATTTAGGAGTTATTCTCTCATCCTTAATTTTTAACCAATATTCCTCTTAACTCCATGAGATATAGGCTTTTACAAGATTCTTCAAAGATTTAAACATTTACAATGGTAAATGACCAAGTGATTACAAGTTAAGGTTTGTTACCGTTAGTGTCCATGTGAAAGGCCAAATGGCCACCGAACACTTCTTTGTTTATGTTCTTTAATAGAACATATAGTGACCTGGTCAGTCACAGACTGTAAGTTCGACCGCATTTGGAAGACCTAAGAAGTCTATCTTCGTGCTCCCTGTCTACTGTGTTTTCTGGGTATTTCGCAGTCTCTATGTGGACTACTGTGTGCGGCCTTAGGAGCTCGGTTTTCTACTCCGAGGATATTGTCGTGGAGTTGAGGAGAAGGAGAGCGCACTGTGGTGCATCACCATTGAAATACTTCACTGGTATTAGAGCAGTTCCATGCAAAAGCTTTGTTCCTTTTGTGCGAGCAAAGCGAGCACACCCCCACCCACCCCCCCCCCAAAGGCTTTCTCCAAGGCTTATGACTTAGCCAATGACCAAGGCATAGACCTTGGCATACCTTGGTGTTATGGATAATTTTTGCACTGTGCATTCAGACTTTTATTGTCATTTTGAGTAGATACACACCATGTATGCTTCTGTGGATATCGCTCATGTACATCCATGTGGTCATTGATATAGCGGTTATGTTTTTTGCATAAAGCATTTTACGTTTGATAAAGAGGGTCGTGGTGAGGTTTTCTTAACTGGGAGACATCCAGATGTCGGGGTCTCTTCAGTGATGCAGGTGGAAGACTTACCCAACCTCGCCATAGGAGATGTATGATAGTTGTTCATAGGTGCTCGATAAGCCTAGTTGGCTTCTATTGGGTAACTGATTATATGCAATGGAGTCAGTGATTCACTATGCAAGTAGACATGTTAGTACTTGTAGTTTAATGATATTTTGACACTGGTCATATGCTCATTTTGAAGAGGATACTCTGGCAAAATTTTTCCATATTTTTGGTTTTATCAACTATACAGTGGTTGATTTACTCCTTGATACACTTATTCGTTGGTGTTCAGACTCTTCTAGCTCCATTATCATTCTATTCAATTCTCTACCATCATGGCATCAGAAGTCTTAAGCACATCCGATGGATCAAGGTCTAGTGCTAGTGTTCAAAGGAGGATCTATAACTTGAAGGGCAAATACCATTTTGAGATCCGAAAATTTGATGGCACAAACTTTGCTCTATGGAAGAATCAGATTAAAGATGTGCTGATTCAAAATCAATGAGTCTAAGATGCATAAAAAGCCCTTAAGGAGGTGGAAGTGAGAAGAGTGGTGTTTGAGGATACTAGCCCTCCAGTTAGCATGCATAAAAATGCTGCACATAGGGATGTTCAAGAGAATGTCCATTCAGATCAGTCTACACATGCTCCTGTTCAACAACCATTGAGACGTTCTGCACGTGTCTCACATCCACCTGATAGATATGTTCTAGGTTTAGATTTTGTTATGTTGACAGATGTCGGTGAGCCTTCTTGCTACAAAGAGGCTATGCAGACAAAGGATCATGTCAAGTGGGAGCATCCCATGAAGAGTGAGTTGGATTCTATTCACAAGAATGGCACTTGGGATTTAGTACCTTTGCCAAAGGGCAGGAAAGCTTTACCATGTAAATGGGTATATAAGCTGAAGTTCACATCAGATAGTGCTTCTCCAAAGTATAAAGCATGACTTGTTGTAAAGGGTTTTAAGCAACGACATGGTGTTGATTTTGAGGAAGTCTTCTCTCTAGTAGTCAAGATGACTACCTTGCACATGTTGCTTGGATTTGTTGCAATAGAGGACTTAGAGCTAGTCCAAATGGATGTGAAAATTGCTTTCTTGCATGGAGATCTTATAGATGAGATCTATATGGAACAACCAGAGGGTTATGTAGTTCTTGGCAAGGAAAGTCTAGTTTGTAAGCTCAAGAAGAGCTTGTATGGACTTAAACAGTCGCTTAGACAATGGCACCAAAAGTTTGATAATTTTATGAAGTCTCAAGGCTATTCTCTAAGTAATGACGATCATTGTCTCTACACAAAGAGATGCTCAGATGGCAACTTGATATGCTTGATACTTTATGTCGATGATATGTTGATTGTTGGGAAGTCATCTTATGACTTTTCAATTCTCAAAAAGAAGTTGAGTCAGACATTTGATATGAAAGATTTGGGGGATGCCAAACATATTCTTGGCATGCACATTACTTGTGATAGGAGTAAAAGATGCATATACTTGTCTCAAAGTGAGTACATATCCAAATTACTTCACAGGTTCAATATGCAGGGTGGAAAGGCATTGAGTAAACCTTTACCCACGTATGTGAAATTGAGCAAGGATGATTGCCCCAAATCAGATGAAGAAAAGGAATTCATGACCAAAATTCCCTATCAATCTGTTGTTGGTAGTCTCATGTATGCTATGGTAGCTATGAGACCAGACATTGCATTTGCAGTGGGAGTTGTGAGCAGATATATGTCTAATCCTGGCAAGAAACATTGGGAAGCGGTCAAGATGATTTTAAGACACTAAGGACAAGTGTTTATGCTTAGGTAGAGGAAAAGCATCCATTATTGGTTACACAAATTCTGACTATGTTGGTTGTGTAGACAATCGTAAGTCTACATTAGGGTACATTTTTCATTTTGCTGGAGGTGCTATCTCTTGGAGATCTCATCTTCAAGAATGTACAACTCTTTCCATCACAGAAGCAGAGTATGTTGCTGCAAGTGAGGCATGTAAGGAAGCATTGTGGCTTTCTCGTCTTGCTTGTGATATGGGTTTACCTCAACATGTACCTCCTTTTCTCAGTGATAGTAGAGTGCCATTGCTTTGGCTAAGAATCCGGTCTATCATGCAAAGACCAAGGACATTGAGGTGAGGTATCACTTCATTAAAGATTGCTTAGTCACTGAGCGCATTATTCTTGAGAAGGTACACACTCGAGATAATGCTGCAGATGCTTTGACTAAAGCTCTACCACATGATAACTTTTGACACTGTTGTCACTTGATGGGTATTACTTGATTCATGATCTTACACAGTCACTTGTATACTGTGTAACATGCCCATCAGGTGGGAGGTATAGTTTGTATACTTACACTCAGGTATTCTTTATAATTCTTTATTTTTCTCCCATAGTTACTTTGGCCATATTGGCCTTTAGTGGGAGATTGTTACTGTTAGTGTCCATGTGAAAGGCCAAATGGCCACCGGACACTTCTTTGTATATGTTCTTTAATAAAACATATAGTGACCTGGTCAATTACAGACTGTAAGTTTGATCACATTTGTAAGACCTAAGAAGTCTGTCTTCGTGCACCCTGTGTATTGTGTTTTCTGTGTATTTTGCAGGCTCTGTGTGGACCACCGTGTGTGTGGCCTTAGGAGCTTGGTTTTCTACTCCGAGGATATTGTTGTGGAGCTCGAGAGAAGGAGAGCGCACTGTGGTGCATCTCCATCCAAATACTTCAAGGTTCACATGCATCATCAAGTGATAGTTGCACACATTTTCTTCTAAGCCAAATGTGTAGGCTTGATCAATTGCACCAATAGCTCCCTCTCAAGCCAAACATCTTGGCTTTCATTTCTTCATCAATCTTCCTGAATATCCTGCAATCCAATCATGTTTTTAAACCTGCAAAGCTTAGTACCATCAAGTGCTTTAGTTAACAAATCAACACACCGCATATTTGTAGATACATATGCTAGTTGAATCTCTTTGCTCAAGAGTTTCTCTCTAACATAGTGATAGTGCACTTCTATATGCTTGGTTCTTGCATGATAAATGGGATTGGCTGCAAGATGCAAAGAACTAGTATTGTCACAAAAGATCATTGGTGAGTGAGTGTGAAGTCCCAAATCTAAGTAGAGCAATCTAATCCAAATAGCTTCTTGTGTAGCATTTGCTAATCCCCTGTATTCAGCCTCTGTTGAAGATAGATCAATAGTTGGTTGCTTCTTAGAAGACCATGAGATGGGTTTATCACCTACAAAAAATAAATAGCCAAAACTCGTTCTTTTATAATCCTTACATCCTGCCCGATCTGCATCTGAGCACAACGTTATATCCAAATCTAATGTGTATGGGAAGTAAAGACCTTGATTTTGAGTACCTTTGAGGTACTTCAAAATTCTTTTAGCAGCTTCCAAGTGAGCTTCTCTAGGTTTATGCATGAATTGGCTTAGAACACTTACTCCATAAGATATCTCAATCCTTGTTAGTGTTGCATAGTTTAGACTTCCAACTATGCTTTGATAACCTGCAATGTCTTCAAGCAAATCACCTTCATGAGCACTCAATTTATGATTTACCTCCATAGGGGTGCTAGCTACTTTTGCATCCTCCAAGTGGAACTTCTTTAACATGTCCTGCACATATTTCCTTTGAATGATGTAGATTCCAGAGTTAGTGTATACTAACTCAAGTCCAAAATATTTCAAAAGCCCTAGGTCGCTGATCTTAAACTCCTGCATCATCTGGTTTTTGATTTGTTTGATGCCATTGGCATCACTACCTGTAAGAATAATGTCATCCATATATACACATAAATATATCATTTTTGAATTACTCCTCTTGACAAACAGAGAAGAATCTTTCTTGCTCATCATGAATCCTTGGTGTTGAAGATAGGTTGTTAACCTATGGTTCCATGCCCTAGGTGCCTACTTCAAACCATAAAGATATTTCTTCAATTTGCATACATGATTTACCTTGTTTGGATCTTCATAGCCAGGAGGTTGAGCCATGTAAACATCCTCTGAAATCCACCTATTGAGAAAAGCATTTTTCACATCTAGTTGATACATATTCCAATTTCTAGATGCAGCTACACTTACCAATACTCTGATGGTTGGCATCTTAGCCATAGGTGAAAATGTTTCTTCATAATCAATTCCATGGGTTTATGCAAAACCCTTAGCCACAAGCCTAGCTTTATACCTGTTTATGGATCCATATGAGTTCCTTTTGATTTTGTAAATCCATCTAGAACCAATTACCTTCATTGATGCTTTCTTGGGTACTAGCTCCTAAGTGTCATTCTCTTGGAGTGCTTCTATTTCTTCATCCATAGCCTCCTTCCATTCTGCTTTGGTACTTGCTTCTTCATATGAATAAGGTTCTTCAAGTGATGAATCCTTGGCAAGATAAACTAGAATTGTTAGTGACTAATGAAGTATCATACCCATATCTGATTGGCTTCTTACTCTCTCTTTGTGAGCTCCTTAAGGCTTGGTTGGATGACTCAGGTATGTCCTCCAACCTCTTCATCTTGACCTTGCCTTTTGATTTCCATGCTTTAAATTCTTTCAAGTTGATGGTGTCCTCATCATCTGATTTGATGTCTTCAATTGTGCTTGGATCCTCCTTGGTGAGGCTCGGAAATTCTTCTTCCAAGTCATATGGCAATTTGACCTTCCTGCATTCACTTTCAAACCAAGAGTCATTCTCATCAAACACAAAAATCCTTTGTTGGATGGATTATAAAACCTATATCCTTTTTTATTTATATCATACCCTATGAAGATGCATTTCTCTGCCTTAGGGTCTAACTTACCTCTGATTTGAGATGGAACATGCACATAAGCAACACAACCAAATATTCTGCAATGTTCAGATGATGGTCTCCTACCATGTCATGCCTCAAAGGGGGTCATCCCATTAAGGGACTTAGAGGGTAACTTGTTAATAAGATAAGTGGTTGTAGAAACACTCTCTACCCACAAGTAATTAGGCAACTTCTTTTCATTTAGCATAGATCTAGCTACTTCCACAATCAATCTGTTCCTCCTCTCTGCTACTCCATTTTGCTCAGGAGTATATCTAGTAGTGATCTCCCTTTTGATACCTCTGTAATGCAAAAATGCAGCAAACTCATTTGAGAAGTACTCACCTCCTCCATCTGAACTTATCCTTTTTAAGATTTTTCTTGTTTGATTTTCCACAAGTGCAAGATACTTCTTGAAACAACTGAACACTTCATCCTTATATTTCATTAAATACAAGATAGTCCACCTATTGAAATCATCAATAAATGACACATAGTACCTTGAGCTTGAAATTGAAGGGTCCTTGCTTGGTCACCACACATCTATGTGGACAAGTTCCAAATAATCCTCATGCATATAGCCTTTCTTTGTAAAGGGTAACTTGTGTGATTTACCAAACTGACATGCACCACATTTATAGATCATATGTTGCTTGGATACATTAGGTATCCCAAGTACACATTGATCTCTACATATCTTCTTCAATGTTCTCTCACTAATTTGTCCTAATCTTTTGTGCCATATTTCTAACTCATACAAGGTTTGATCCTTATAATTATAACGTGCAATGTTTCTAGTGTCCTCGAGCTCAAATGTAAACAATATACTATTTTCTCTCCCTTTGCAGTTCTCCTAAATCCATGTTGGGGTTCCTCCACAAAGGCTCCAAATTTATTGGACCTAACTTGCAAACCCTTTTCCACTATCTGTCCAACACTCATCAAATTCTTTGTGATAGTAGGTACATAAAGAACTCTGCTCAATAGATTCCTATTTCCATAAGAAGTTTTGACATTTCCTTCCTTGACATCTGAATTCTTGGTATCATCACTTGTGTGCACTTGATGCTTTCCCTTAGGCTCTTTAAGATCAGAAAGGAGAGCTACATTGCCTGCTACATGGTTTGAACAACCTGAGTCAATATAAAAGAGGTGCTCGTCATTCATACCTTGTTTTGAAGTCATGTTCATAATGAGAAGAGAGTCCTCTTGATCCTCTGTATAGTTGTTGAAATCTTTTCTTGATTTGTATCCTCCTTGATAATTGTTGTTGTAGCCATGGTTGTATCCTTGATTATGGTTGAATCTTCCTCTTGATTGTGAGTAGCCACCTCTTTGAAATCCTCTTCCTCTCTGGTTCTTGAAGTTCCTATAGCACTCATTTGTTGTGTGATTAGAAAATCTGCATATATTGCATGGGGAAGAGTTGAAAGGTCTCCCCCTACCTTGCTTACCTCCTCTACTCCTTCCTCTTGAATTCCTACCTCTCCCTGCATAGTTAGCTTGAGAAGTAGTACCTTCATCTTCAACTTTCTTGCTCTTTCCTTTATCCTTAGACTTTCCTTTATCTGTATAGAGGGCATAAGAATTTTCACCTCTTGATGGTTCTCCATTTTTGTTGAGCTTGGCCTCATGGGTGAAGAGTTGTCCCATGGGAGTGGTTAGATTAGGGATTTGCATATCCATATAAAGATCCATTGTAGTTGTGAAAGATTCCCACTTATCATCTGCCTTGATACCATTGATTATCTGTCTCACTATTTGCTCCTCTTCAATCTCCTCTCCTATGCTTTCCAATTGATCAGCTACATCTTTTACCTTAGTCACAAACTCTGAAACATTCTGTTTAGGTTGCTTCTTTTGAGTAGTAAACTCCATCCATAATCGATTTTTCCTAGCTCTTGTATTGGAGGAAAAATATGAAGATAGAGTATCCCAAGTCTCTTGGGAAGTTTTGCAATTCCTAATATGAGGAAGAAGGAAGTCAGAGATAGTGTTAAGTAGACATGAACTGGCTAAAGCATCTTTGGCACACCATGAGTTGAGTCTTTCTTGCTCCTCTCTTGTAGGTTGATCTTTGCTTCTGAATATGGGCATCTCCTCATCTCCTAATGTGTATCCATAGAGACTCCTCCCTTGTAGATAGGTCTTCATCCTCAAGGACCATGCTCGATAATTATTCCTGTCCAATTTATCAATGAAAGAAGGGAAACCATCTCCCATTTTACCTCAACTTGCTTCGATACCACAGTTAGGAGAGATGGATGGATACCTCAAGGAAGTGAGGTGGTAATGCTAAAACCTGCTTTGTACCTGCCCTAATACACTTTAGGGTTATATGGTAGGCCCTTTTAGCTTGCAAATGACACCAAGAAAGTACCTATGTACTTTGGAGTTGATGCTTGAAACAATTGAATCAAAACAAACTACTTCATGAATAGCTAGTGTTGAAGAACTTGCTATTTTAGTCCATATACCTGTTGGTTCTTTTGCTCAAAGCTCACAGTACAGTAAAAATTGATGAAATTCCTTTTGATGGAATTCAATGAGCTTAAATAGCTAATGATTGCAAGTTAAATAATCTAAAATGATAAACTATGCTATGAGAAATAAGTTTAGCAATCCAAAGCTTACCCCCAATTTTTTAGGGACTAACCAGTAGATGACCAGTGAGCACTTCGATGACAATTTCTCCCACATGCCTAAACAAAATGTCTTGAGATTTTGAAACCACAAACTAGACTTCAAGGTCGTTCCAACAAGCCAAAGATTATGAAAAATGGTTGAGTATTCACTGAGATATGACCAGAGAAAGTTCAATATTCTGAGTAGTCATAACAGAGAAGTAGACAGAGATGTTCAATGAGTTATATGTATTATATGACATGATTGTACAAGATCATTGACATTGTAATGATGCTGAATGATGATGGACTGAGTGAGCTATGGTGTGAGCCACTCAACTTCTACAAATGATCAAGGAGAGAGCTCTAAAATGAGGCCACACAGCCGTGAGATTTACAAAGATTCTTTATAAGAGCTTTCTTTTAAGTTTGAATTTGAATTCAAGCTTGGATCCAAATAAAAGTGACTCCAATAATTTAGGAGTTATTATCTCATCCTTAATTTGTAACCAATATTCCTCCTAACTCCATGAGATATAGGCTTTTACAAGATTCTTCAAAGATTTAAACTTTTATAATGGTAAATAACCAAGTGATTACAAGTTAAGGTTCACATGCATCATCAAGTGATAGTTGCACACATTGTCTTTTAAGCCAAATGTGTAGGCTTGATCAATTGCACCAAAAAGCCCAAAAAGCATGATGTAGTTGTTTGTACCAATCCAAATGTTTATTATTCACAAGTTTAGTCAAAATAGTACATTGGATCTTATTGGTGCTTTTCGCTTATCCATTGGCTTGTGGGTGATATGGGGCTGACTTCTTGTGAATAATTATGAATTCTTATAACAAGCATTTGATGACCTCACTCAAGAAGTGGATGCCATGATCACTTACCAACTCTATCCGCAAACCATATATGGTAAGTACATTCTTGAACAGAAACTTCACTGTGGTTTGTGCATTGTTTTTTCCAGTTGCTTTGACTTCCACCCATTTGGTTAGATAATCTGTAGTGACAATGATATATTCAACATGTGAACTCTTGGCTAGGGGATTGATAGGACCAACAAAGTCTATTCCCCACTTGGAGAATGTACGTGCTCCCATCATTGGTCTTAGTGGCATCTCATCCTTGCATATCGGATGCTGAGTTCGCTAACATATGTCACATCTCTTCACATGAGAGTGTGCATCCATGTGAAGGGTGGACCACCAAAGTCCTGCAAATAGTATAACCTTAATCACTGAATCGGGTTCGAAGTGTCCTCGTGCCACACCTTTGTGTGCAGTTTCTAAAATATTGAGATATTCACTTTCATAGACACAAAGTCTAATATATCCATCTCGCCCTTGCCTATATAATCTCCAATTAGAGCATAATCTTGAGCCTCCTTCTCTAGACTCCTCTTCCTTGCTAAAGTCATTTCTTGAGGGAATGTTTTTGTTCTCAAAAAATCAGTTAGTGGATTGCTCCAATCTGGTATTAAAGAAACTTTATATAAAGTTGCATGTTCCATCGGAGGTCTATTAATACACATTGGACAATCCTTACACATCATATGGATGTTTGCGTCCATTGTTGGACAATATACATCTAATCTCTATAGAGTCTTTAGGGTTCTATATTTTGAATGGTGCTCCAATGCACCTACATGTACTAATTGCAACCATTTAGCATATTTATCTTCTTCCACACAGCAAGCTAAAATCTCTTGATCAATGTGCTTGCATACACTTCCTTCCATTATTTGATACTTTTGAGATTTCACCACTTCTTTACCCTTTGTTTTCATTAAGGGATGTTTGGGTCCAAAAGTTAGAATAGGCACTACAGTTTTATCCTGATCAGACACTACTTCCAGGTTGAACAAGTAAGCATCAGAGAGTTCATCTACTAATCTTGAGAGAGATTCTCCTAAGGTAACTTTATAAAGGTCATCTACCCTAAGTTGAGTCTTTCCCTTCTTGACAACTATCTCAAAATCATATTCCATTAGTAAGAGAAAGATCATCTACACTTATGGGTGCATAGTTGTTAAATTTCCTTCTACTATTTTAATTTCCCAACCCTTCACCAATATGTGCTAACCTTTTGTGCCATACTTCCAATTCTGTGAGTGTCTGACTACCATAATTAAAGAGAGCAATGTTTCTAGTGTCCTGTAATTCAAATGTGAACAATCTACCTGTCTTTTCACCTTTTGCAATTTTTCTGAATCCTTGACTTGGATCTTCAACAAATGCTTCTGCTTTTGTGAACCTGACTTGCAACCCTTTCTCTACTATTTGCCCAACACTTATCAAATTCTTTGTAATGGTAGGGACATAGAGTACCTTACTGAGTAGGTTGATGTTTCCATCAGGTGCTTTGACATTGCCTATTTTCTCCACAAGATGTCTTGTGTCATCTCCTGTTTGTACCTCATGCTTATTCCTTGGATCTTCTAAATCTGATAGGAGTGCCACATTTCCTGCCACATGATTTGAACAACCTGAATCTATGTAGAAAACATGCTCATCAGATTTACCTTGTGGCATAGCCATGTTCATGATCAATAATGAATCCTCTTTGTTTGAGTCTTATGTGTAGTTATTGTAGTCTCTCCTTCCTTTGTAGCCTCCTTGATAGTTTGAATGATTGTAGTTGTTGTAGTTGCCATGGTAGTTGTTGAACCTTCCTCTTGAGTAGCCATAACTTCCTCTATTGTATCCTCTACCTCTTTGATTCCTGGAATTCCTAAAGCAATTTTCAGTTGTATGATTAGTTAATCCACAAATAGAACATGATTTGGAGTCTTGGGATCTCCCCCTGCCTTGTCTACCTCCTCTTCCTCTACCTCTGCCATGTCTTCCTCTACCTCTGCCATGTCTTCCTCTACCTGCATAGTTAGCTTGATATGTACTTGCTTCATCATCCACTTTCTTTGCCTTTCCTTTGTTATCTTTGGACTTGCTTTTATCAGTGTATAAAGCTGAAGATTGATTACCTTTAGAGCTTTCTCCATTTTTGATAAGCTTTGCCTCTTGAGTAAGTAGTTGTCCAATGAGTGTATTGAAATCAGGTACATGCATGTCCATGTACAAATCCATAGCTATGGTGAATGCTTCCCACTTGTCATCTGCCTTTAAGCCATTGATGACCTGCCTTACAATTTTCTCTTCATCTATTACCTCTCCAATGCTTCCCAATTGATCCGCTATGTCCTTGAGCTTTGTGACAAAATCAGTCACATTTTGTTTGGGAGCCTTCTTGAGAGTTGTGAAATCCAGCCATAGTTGATGCTTCCTAGCTTTGGTACTTGAAGAGAAGAAGGCTTCAAGTGCATCCCACACTTCCTGAGATGTCTTACAACTTCTAATGTGAGGCAACAAAAAATCTGAGATAGAGTTGAGGAGATAAGACCTTGCAAGTGCATCCTTGGAGCACCATGTGCTCAATCTTTCTTGCTCTTCTTGTGTTGGTTGAATTTTGTTCTTGAAACTTGGCATAACTTCATCTCCAGCCACATAACCATATAAACTTCTACCTTGGAGATAAGCTTCCATTCTTAATGACCAAGCTGAGTAGTTACCTCTGTCCAATTTGTCAATTGATGAAGGAAATCCATCTGCCATGTTTGTCCAACCTTGCTCTGATACCACTGTGAAGAGATGGATAGGTATGTGCTTGAAGATGAAGAGGTGTTTGCAAAATCCTTGATCTACACCAGTCAAATGAACTCCAGGAGTATATGGTGGGCCCTTTTAGCTTGCCAATGGATGTATTAGACACCCTATGTACGTTGGAAGATCACTCACAAAAAGATAGATCAAAACAGATAAGTTGGAGTTAGCTCAGAGGTGAAGAACTTGCTATTTTGGTCCATACACCTGTCCAGTGTTTTGCATAATTCTCTGAGCACAGCAGCAATTAACTTAATTCCTCTTGGGGAACTCTAGTTAGCTTAAAGATATAACATTCAAGAGTAATCTCATAAAAAATAATGAACCACACACTGAGAATGAGTTTTAACAAGTGATGACATCATCCCGATTTTCACGGGCTGTTACAGTTTGAGACCAGTGAGCAGAAAAATAAACATAACTCAAGATTTAAGAATCCAATGATTATGAAAATTTGTATGCTTATACTAGACAGTAAGTTGAATTCAACAAGATTTAAATCATTGAATTTGGATAAGTAAACACTGAGAAACAGCTCTGACAAGATGAGTAGAAAAGTCGGGTAACTGACAGAGAAGCGAAAATGAACAGACACTATTGACTTCAACTGAACATAACTGAAGATTGCAATACCCAAATGAAATGAAATTTTTTGAGCATATAGTAGACTTATAGAGCTAACTTAACCAACTTAAATCACTGAAAATGATGCACCAAGCTCAGAGAAACCATCTTTGCAATCTGACTGAGAAAACTGAGAGATATGGCAGTGAGTAGTACACTTCACAAGAACATGGAAATATGAACTCAAATGATCATGAAAATGAAAGTAAGGAAAGGAGCATCTCTTACGAGATTGCCCAAAAAATCCCAATAATATGCCAAAAATAACTCCAATTAACGTTGTTGGGTTAGTTGTAGACTCAACAGGAAGTGTCACTTCCACTGCACCAGTGCAAGTGGTCACTAGAGCCCAGACTTTGCAACAGAACCCAGGAATAGGTCAAGAGAAGAGTGCAGAGGTTAGTGAAACTAAGAGCATAGCCAAGAAACGGTCGAGAGCCTGGAGGGATAGCCGAGAGAGAATGAAAAGACAATGGTCTAAAAAGATGAGCGACTTAGAAGAAAGCATAAGAGTAACAAAAGCCAAAATCGTTGAACTCACCTCTCAAACAAACTCTCACATACCACCACCACCCTCATTTCCATCACCATCTAACCCACCATCTGCCCACCTACCTCAAACCATCCCACCACCCCCTAGAGTAGGATCAGTATTAGCTGACCCCACTCCTGAAGACATAGACATGATGCTTAAGGCTTATCAGGCCATAATCCAAGAAGGGCCAAATGTGACGGATCATGACAAGTGCTACCCTAGAGCTGACCTAGAGATAGAAAGAACCAAGCTGTGCACGAAAATGGTCGCGTTGGCTCAGACTATGTTTGAAGCCAGTCGCCTCTTCAACTACTCTCTCTCAGCTAAGACACAATTGCACTTGGATGGACTCATAGAGAAGTTAGAGAGCATAATTGCAAGATCTGCCAAGGAAGAAAAAAATCAAGGAAGAGAGGAGACAAGTAAAAGAATAAGCCTTCCCCCACAGGAAGCTTTTGTGCACAATTCCACTGAACCAGACACCTCCTCTTCTATGAATAGGTACACACCAGAATTCCTACGAGAGATTCAAGAAGACAAATGGGCTAATAAAAGTGAAATCCCTCCTCCCATTGAACTTGTGGATGACACACATGATCAATTCCCACAAGATATTCCTTCCATTTATGGAGAGCGGGAGAGTGCACACAGTCAAGAGAGGTTAGACTTCGAGTCTAACTCCCTACAGGAATTAACCCATTTCACAGGTCCTTGGGAAGCCAAGTCTACTTGTATGAGAGTACCCACGGTCATGGTAAGAAACGAAGACTCAGTCATACCTAGGAATATGGAGGTAGTGAAAAACACTAAAGTGCAGTGCAACCTCACTTTAGAAGAGCTACTTAAAGTTAGGCCAGAATTATGGAAACATGTAGCTAACCAAGTGCCAGAAGTAGTGAAACCCCGTTCCCACGTAGGTTCTCATAGAACGGTGCCAGAAATTCCTCTAGACAAGATAGGAGATATGAGTGAAGGTGAAGAGGGAAACACCTATCTTCCCATTACCCATCAGGGGTACACAACCAAAGCAATTCTAGACTCAGGTGCAGGAGTTGCTATTGCCACCACTTCCCTATGGAAGCGTTGGGGCAAGCCAGCACTCAGGCCCACGAGGATGAAATTGCAGATGGCTGATGGCCACATAGAAAGACCCTTAGGCTTGCTGGAAGGAATAACTCTCACTACATGCGGTGTTGAGTTTGAGCATACTTTCGCCATATGTGATTTCAACAAGAATCATGCCTATGAGATGATTTTGGGAAGACCATTTATGCGACAGTTGCAAGTGGTCCAGGATTGGGGAAAACAATTCCTTGTATTTGCAACACTTAGGTGTTACGACCAAAGTCAATCTCAAGGATTACTCTCATAGAGATGTACCACCTATTCAATGGAATCCCATCCATAGAGCCAAGGATGACACGGAGTCCGTGCACTCCATAGGATCAGGATCCTCATGGATGCATGAAGACACTCACTTATGGATGTGTAAAGTGGCAGTAGAAGAGGAGAAGAGAGAAAAAGCCAGAGAGATAGGTGCAAAAGAAACCCATAGATCCATTCAAGACCCAGCCTATGCACCTGTAGTATTTCCTGATGAAGAATTTGAACCCCACGACTGGGCAGAAATTCTAGCAACAATGGATGTAGCCATCAATGAAGAACAATGGACACCTCACTGTGACGAGGATGGCTATGACATTTCAGTCTTCTCCATAGAGCCAATCATGGGAGATGCAGTTTTAGAAGAGTACGAACCTAGCCCTGATGCAATTGAGGATGCAAGCGACTCCGATCTAGAGTCAATCATTATGGACCCACCTTTTGCATCAGATGAAGAATACTTCTATGAAGTAGAATTTCAACCCCAGAGACACGGAGAGATAACAAATGATGTAAGGTTAGCCACACAAGTGACCCCTAAGGATGAAGGAAAGAAAAGAAAGAAGAGAGAAGTCACACCAAAAGAGGAAGAATCTTTGTTTGAGGTCCCTGAAAACTTTAAAAAGTATGAGATAGACGACAGGAGAGTCATGATAAGAATGCCTAAGCGAGAGGCACAATCAAGAGAAGCCTATGATAACAAAGAAACCACCAAGAAAATAGTGGTAGCCCTAGAAGAAGGAGAGGAGAGATGCACGTACATAGGCCATGACCTAACAGAGGAAGAAGAGCATGCGTTAATAGCCTTGCTAAGAGAATACAGAGATGTATTCGCTTGGAGTTGCAAGGATTTGAAAGGTGTAGACCCAGACATATGCTCACACACTATCCTCATGACCTCAGATGCTAAACCTTCTAAGCAAAGGCCATACACATACAATGACTATTATGCTGCTAAGATCAAAGAAGAGATAGATCGCTTGGTCGAAGCTAGATTCATCTATGAAATTGAGCACACCGAGTGGGTATCCCCCATTGTTGTTGTGCCCAAGAAGAATGGAAAGCTACGCGTATGCATTAACTTGAAAAAGGTCAATGCAGACACAATTCGAGATAACTATCCGCTTCCTATCACATAACATCTCTTAGAAAGAGTAGCAGGCAAGGAAGTGTACAACTTTCTTGATGGATTTTCGGGCTACAATCAAGTAGCCATAGCTCCAGAAGATCAGCATAAGACAGCTTTTGCCACAGAGTGGGGCATATTTGCTTTTCGGGTAATGCCATTCGGGCTGACCAATGCCCCTGCAACCTTCCAAAGATTGATGTGTCACGTGTTTAAAGAGTTCCTGAGGAAGAATTTAGAGGTCTATGTTGATGATCTCTATGCTCATTCCAACATTAGACAGACACATATACCAGAACTCAGGCAAATCTTTGACAAATGTAGAGAGTATCAAGTCTGCTTGAACCCAGAAAAGTGTGTTTTCATGGTCAGGCAAGGCAAGATTCTAGGAGACATAGTGTCAAAGAATGGCATATCCACCGATGAAGAGAAAGTAAGAGCCATAGCCGAGTTACCTAGGCCAAAGAATGTCAAGGAAGTACAAGCTTTCATGGGGCATTGTGGCTATTACCGACGCTTTATACACATGTACACCATCATTGCCAAGCCTCTGTATGGACTTTTGACCAACTTTGAGTGGACTTATGAGTGTGAGGACTCCTTCAATGAGCTCAAAAGAAGATTGTGTTCAGCACCAATCTTGACCACACCAGATTGGAATAAGCCATTTCATGTTCATGTGGATGCATCCAATTATGCTATTGGATGTGTACTTGCACAACCTACGGGCGAAGGCAATATGGATCTTCCAATTGCCTATGCTAGTAGACAGTTGAATGCGGTTGAACGAAACTATAAAACCACTGAACGAGAGGGATTAGGCATGGTATATGCAGTTAAAAAGTTTAGACACTATTTGCTTGCAAATAAGTTAAAATTTTTTACCGATCATCAGGCATTATTGTACTTGGTAAACAAGCCATGCAATACAGGTAGATTGGTAAGATGGTTTCTCTTACTAATGGAATATGACTTTGAAGTAGTGGTGAGGAAAGGGAAGACTCACTTGAGAGCAAACCATCTCTCTAGGCTCACATCGGGAGAAGCCCCACAAGGAGTATCAGATGACCTTCCTGATGCTTACTTGTTTAATCTGGAAGTTGTACCTCAGTGGGCTAAGCCATCAGTGCCAGTACTGACCTACGGGCCTAATCACCCAGTCATAAACACTCAAGATAGAGAGGTAGTAAAAGCCCAGAAGTACCATATCATGGCAGGAAGTATGTACAAACAGACCGATCACAGGATATTGGCTTGTTGTGTGGAAGAGGACGAATACGCAAAATGGTTGCAATTGGCACATGTAGGTGCATTAGAGCAACACTACTCAAAGCAAAGAACTTTACAAACACTTAGGAGATTCGGAGTGCATTGGCCTACTATGGAAGCTGATGTCCAAAAGTTGTGCAAGGAATGCCCAATCTGTTGCACTAAACCACCTGTGGAACATGACACTCTTTATCAAGTTTCCATGGTGCCAGATTGGAGTGAACCATTAGTAACCTTTCTTAGGACGAGAACATTCCCTCAAGATATGACGCTAGCCAAACAAAGGAGTCTAGAACAAGAAGCCCTAGATTACTCACTCATTGGTGATAATCTATACAAGTGTGGTAAAGATGGTTACTTGAGACTATGTGTCCATGAGAGTGAATATCTCAAGATCTTGGAAACTGCTCACCAAGGTGTAGCAGGAGGACACTTTGGACCAGATCGGGTGATCAAAGCAATCCTATTTGCAGGATTATGGTGGCCGACCCTTCACATGGATGCACATACCTATGTGAAGAGGTGTGATGTCTGTCAGCGAATTCAATATCCTATACGCAAAGATGAGATACCACTGAAACCTATGATGGGTGGACGTGCGTTCTCTAAGTGGGGAATAGACTTTGTAGGTCCTATTAATCCCCCAGCCAAGGGTTCACATGCTAAATATATCATTGTGGCCACAGACTATTTAACCAAGTGGGTAGAAGTGAAAGCTACCACAAAGAACGATGCTCAAACGACAACTAAGTTCTTATTCGAGAATGTATTCACGAGATACGGGCTACCTATAGAGCTAGTTAGTGATAGAGGGACTCACTTCTTGAATGAAGTTATTGAAAATCTTCTCCAAGAATTCTTGGTAGTACATAAGAAGTCTGCCCCCTATCACCCACAAGCTAATGGCCAGGCTGAGAGCACAAATAAGATCCTATGCAATGTGTTGACTAAATTGGTAAATAATAGACGCTCTGATTGGGACAAATAGCTACACCATGCTGTTTGGGCATACCGAGTGGCCTATAAAACGGTACTCCAAGCCACACCCTTTCATATGGTATTTGGCCAAAATGCGGTGTTACCTCTGGACTTCTTGATTCCCACATTGAGAGTAGCACAGGAGCATGAGTGGATGGGTCATGAACTCTCTTCGCGAATTTTGGACCTCGAACGATTAGGTGAAACTAGACTAAGAGCTGCAGCAGGGATATATGCAGCTAAGAAAAGGCAGAAGGCGTACTATGATGCCCATGTGAAGGATAAAAGACTGAAAGCAGGGGACCTAGTGTTAGTCTACACTTTGAAGCAACATGCGAGAAAACTAGAGAAGAGAGGCTATGGACCTATGATCATAAATAGGATCTCAACGAGTGGAGCAGTACAACTAGCCACATTAGAAGGCGATATTCTACCTAGCTACATAAGCGGGTGCAGAGTCAAGTTATATCAGGAACCTCTGACTGAAGAGATGCTAAGCCGACTCAACACTGCTAAGAAATGCAAAGAAGAAGAAAAACGAATTCGAGAAGAAGCTCAAGCAAAAGCTTTAGAACGCATCAGAAGGATGAAGTTGAGACGACAGGGTAGGGATCAACCTAGGACGGGTGCCTATGAGGATCCAGGATATCATGTGGCAATGTGTGAAGTCTCAGGAATAAGTTCCCAAAGAATAATCGATCGACGCCCTTTTGTGACCTTAGAGATAGGACAAGGAAAGAGTGCAAGGACTGCACGGGCCTTAATTGACTCAGGTGCATCCACTAGTGCCGTTAGACTCTCTTACTGTCAAGACTTGAAATTAAAAGTCAATCCTATAGAGGCATATCTCATAGGATTGGGAGGTGTGGAAACCCCTTGCATGGGCGAGGTGGAGCTTCCCCTCCACATTGAGGATGTCTTAATGACAGTGAAAGTACTAGTGTGTCAAGATGAGGACCTCACTGAACCTCTTGTCTTGGGTCAAGACTGGATCTATGACCATGCAGTCAACTTAAACCTAAGAAGTGGACTTCTTCAGGTATGGGTAAATCAGAGTCGAATTACAATTGAGTTAGATAATGGAACACTCAAGGAACTAGGAAAGTCACAGACTCCTGGTCCTTCCAGGGGTACACATGAAGTTGACCATGTTGTTCTTGTCCAAAGCTATGTGATGCAGAGGAATGGTGACCTCAATAAAGAAGTCAAGGACTCAACGGAATTCCCTTCTTTTCCAAAGGCCAGAGGGAGGCAGCAACCAAAGGCAGATCAATTGCTGAAGACTACCTATGTTGGAGGCCAAAAGAACGTGCGAAGCAGAATGACTCAGCCATTGAAACAATTGTGGGTGCGGAAAGGCGAGCGGCCTATTGCGGTCAAGCCCCAACAACTATCTCAACTTCCTATTAGTAATCAACGACATGATACTAATAAGAAGAATTCCAAAACTTCTTTTGAGAAAGTGAAAATTATTTGGGTACCCAAGAAGTCGATGAAGGCTGGCCCACAATCAAGACAAATTTGGGTGCCTAAGGCTTGCTTGCGGGCTCAACTAGTCACGCACGAATCACATCATACACGACAGGGTTCACTCACTCAAAGAGCCATTACCCACCCCTGTTTAACACGCACAAACAAATATTCGCCCAGGAGCACGAACAGACTCACTTGTAAATGGGTCCCTAAAAAGCCTCATTTCCAAGCAGACATACTCATAAAGCCCTCCAGAATCTCCACAAAACCAAAACCGAAAGCTAGCCACTGTGTTTGGCAGCTTAAAACTTGTAATAAACCCCCCGACCCCCATTTGTAAATTCATCTCCACTTGCTAACTACATCACTGATACACTGCATCTTTCCATCTAGCTCTTAGGACTATCCATTCATTAACTACACACACAGTCATCGTGCACTCACTGACCCACTGACCCATTACTCACCTCATGATAATGTTGTAACGGGGACAAAAATTGTTCTATCTTGCCCATTACAATGTTAACGCATGATTCTATATTATCACAGAACCAGCAAGAAAGCAATAACATGGCAGAAGCAGGAGGCACCAGTTCCCAGGCAGGGTCTAGCGCACAGATTGTGGACATTGAAACCCTCCTCCTTGAACCACCACTCACCGAGAGGCCTCAAGAACTTCAAGCGGTGCATGTGCTCCCTATTCAAGACCCTCCTCAAGGACACACTTCTCAAGTGGGGAAACATGCTCATTGGTTTAGTGATGTCGCAGGGCCATTGGGTGATGGCACCTACTTCTGGGAAGCAGAAATTGAGTTCAATGGCAAATGGGGACGCTACCATTTCTTCACTCGCGAATTTGAGAACTATCAGAATGCAGAAGTAATGCGATCGGTATGGACCAAAGCAGGCTTGGATAGCTATTTTAGGGCACATTTGCCTAAGCCAGATTTCCTATGCTGCTCCTATTTGATCAGTACCATCACTCCTAGCAGGGCCAAGGGAGGCGACAGCACTTTTGTGCTACCCTCACTGTTGCCAGGTCACGAACTCAAGAGATTCAAACTGACCCTCAATTTGGTACGGGAAGCATTGAACATGCAAGGCATGCATATTCCCACTGAGAAAGAAACAATGGTTCCAGGCAGGATGAAGCATAACGATCTCAACAAATTGAAGGACATGGTAGCAATGACACCTACCATTGCTCTCCACCTACGAACGATCATGCAGCATTTTGCTTTTCCCGCCCAAGAACGCTTCACTATGCCACCAAAAAAGATATGGTTCAGCTTGTACTTGGCGGAGACAGAGAATCTCACCATCAATATACCACACTCGATCATCGATCAAATACACCTAGCCCATCAACGGTGGAATAAGAAACAGAAAAATGTACTTCATGGATGCTGTGCTCTCACAAGAATAATTTACAGGTGCTTAGCATACGATGTGCCCATTCAAAGAGCACTAGTATGGTCCAGGGCCCAAGAGTTCCAAAGACGGCTATCAACGGCGGGTCCTCCATCGAAGAAGATGAGAGGGGGAGTTCAATTACCATGTGCCCAAGCAAGGGGAGCCACCACCACACCAGAGGTGACCCCTCCACAAACGCGACGTGTCCGACCATTTACCATTCGCCTCCCCAAACCAAGTGCCGAAGGAGCCAATCTGGTGTTCCCTCCGATTCCATCGGACTTGGAGTTCCCACAAGGTTACACCCTTGCTGATTTGACAGATGAAGAAATTGCCCGTTTGATCAATGAGTCTAACCTGGAGACAGAAGCAAAGCAGACCCAAGGACAACAACACACTACTACAACTTCAGCCCCGACCCAACCAGGAGTAGTAGAAGTAGAAGAGGATGAAGAAGAGATAGAAGGTGAAGAAGCAAACGAGGAGTATGATCAAGAATATGACGAACTTTCAGAACTAGCAAGTGCCTCGGCATACTCGGCCCAAATAAAAAGATTATACGAAACCATGAAGCAGGTCCAAGAACAACACAAACTGTCGCTCGAGACAGGAAAGATGATCATGAGCCAAATGTTAGCCGAGGAAGGTGTGGATGACATGTTTATCGAATCAATGAACCTGCACGCTGACGCGGTAGGTTTAGATGAGGCTGTTCATGCAGCCATGGCTTATATTCATCAATTTGAGAAACAGGTGCCTACCCGTCCCATGCGATCTGGCAAACAAATCCACATCAATGTATCAGAACCAGGAGGTAACACACAAACAGAAGAACATTAGGCGGAACCACTCTCACCACCCACCTCACCTCTCACTACACAAGTCACCTCACCACCTGGCACTACCACGCCTATTTCTGCCATTACCACAGTCGTCATGGGAATTCCTCTCTCTCCCGGCATCCAATTCGGAGGAGTTACCATGCCCACTTTCACAACACTCTTCACAAATATCACATCCACCCCACCCACTGTTCCCATCTACACAGTCACACACACGTTCGACACAATGGAAACATCACCAGCCACAGCACCACTCCCTCCCCCCACGCAACCTCAATCTCCCATACCCCCTCCACCTACCTCACCACTTGACTCCACAACATTCACAACTCCCTTCCCCTTCCCCATTCCCCCTGCATCTTCATCTTTCCCTGCATCGTTTAATGTAAATAGTATATTCATGGCATTACATCAATGCGTGTATCAACTTCAGAGTGAGTATCAGGCTCTCGAAGACCATCATCATCAACTGACTATGAATCATCAACAACTACAGAGACGGCTTACAATTATAGAAGAAGAAAATGCAGACCTCAATCAACGTTACACCACACTCGAGCAAGCTCATCAAACCCTCCTGGAGACACCCCAACCATCACAAGTGCCAGGTGTCAAACAACTCGAAGCTTTGCTAGAATTCTACCAAGCAAATAATCTAAGAGTCCGACGTAATTTGACTCTACTCAGAAAACACATGGCTACCGCACTTGAAGAAAACAAGCGTCTGCAGAAGCAAAACGAAGAAAACCTGGAAGCTGCCATGGAAGGCTCTCCCCAGGAAATCGACCCAGAACAATTCAAAGCAGTCTCCTCAGAAACAATGAAGACAATCTTGGAAAGCTATGCAGATCTATTAGAAGCACATGACGATTTGGAAAAGGAACGGGATGCGCTACACCACCAGCTCAGGGAACAGGAGGCACCACCCAAAGTTATAGAAACAACCACTACTTCGGAGGAAGTAAAGGCATTAACAGAGCAGATGGCAGAATTGCAGAAGAAGTTACTGGAATATGAAAGACATCCCTCTCCAATTGTAGAACAGAGCCAGATGAATTGGTACCCATTGAGGTAGACGAATCGTATGAGGAACCATATGTTCCTATGCCGATGCCAGGAGGTCAACAAACCTCAGAAGGAATGGATACCTTGGAAGTGGAAGTACCCGAATGGCTCCAGACACTCGAAAAGACAGCGAAAACCCATGAAGATCGAGTGGCAATCCAAATCCAATCAATGGCAAAATTAGAAGACACCATCATAAAGTCAGAGTATTTCCGCAGTATGTCTCATCATAGATGGATAGGCACCAACGACGATCAGTATGTGCCATACTGTGTACTCCTGGCAGATTATAACGCAGAGATTCAACGACGATGTGGCAAGGCCCCAACACAATTTGGGCTCGATGATATCCCAGAAAGTGCGAAAAAAGGATCCATTCATCAACCCACCTGGAGGATCCGTCTTCTTGAGACCTATCCCGAGATGGTTCGTACTTGGACTAACATGCCACTCTTTATTAAATACAATCCCTATTATGTTCCAGTCTTCCGCAGACGCACCTGGGCCAAATTCACCATTGCTGTAAAGAATGTCAAAGGTTGTGAAAAGTGGTTAAATTATGTCTATCTAGCACCTCCACAAGGACCTCCCACTGTTGCTTACATGATTTCTACAATTCGTCACTGGAGCATTCGCCTACGGAACACCCCTGATGTGATGGCATAAATGTGCATGAAGATCTTCGAATTAATGCTCATCACATTCAGGACATTCAAGAACATCAAGGACCCCCACTTTTCAGGAGTTGGCTTCACTGCAGGCAACCAAGATCTGGTGTATGACATGAGCACTACCCCCTCAGTAAAGGTAGTATACGCCTGGCACACAAGAATAAAATACCTCCCAGCATGCTTCAAGCAGACCTTCAAGGAGATGTTCATCACAGGGTTCTGGGAATATCACTCGGAAATATTTGTACCCAAGCCCTCACATCTCCTCCAACTATTCGCTGTGGAGAGGACCATCTACTCAGATCAATTGCGGGTGCCCCATCCAGACGTCCCAGGTCCAATAGATTGGGATGCATTGTTAACAGACGTAGCACGGGGGCTACGATTAAAAGAACACCACCTCGCTTCCGATGTTGTTCAATATTATGTCCAACGCACAACTAGACAAGGTCTGTCAAAGACGACAGACGCGAGAGAGGGGGGGTGTTGGCAATAGTCAAGGAACTGAAGGATTCACAAGACAAGGAAGCCTACGAAGGGAGTCGGAGCAAAGAGAAAGCACAAGCAGACACAGTAGTCAAAGAAGATCTGGCAAGTAGGCCATTTAAATTTTTCAGGCATCAAAGAGTTGGGCACACGAGAAGAAGGAGCAAGTAGGGAGCTCCAGGAAATGTATGTCAAAATGTTAGAAGAAATCCCTACAAAAATAGTGATTTTCATCACTAAAAACCATTGTAAATACCATTTCATATTTTTGTAGCTCCATTTTGTGCAAGCCAAGGAGTCCTTGAGCTTGAGGAGCTTTAGAAGTACCTACCTATCAATTTTCACATTTTTTAGACTCCGTTTGAACCTCCAAATAGGGCAGAGAACCTAACTTTTAACTAGGCCAGACACTAGGTCTGGACAAGGCCAAAACCTAGTCAAAAACTATAAATAGAGCCAGAGAGCTCATTTTTCAGGTTAGCTTGTAATAGAGTTGAACTTGTATGAGCATTTTGAAAGTAATCTAAAAGAACTCCATTGCTTCTCTCTCTTGGTCTTACCTTGTGTGTGCGCGTGTGTGTATGTGAGTGCATGTTTGTGTGCTTCTCACTCACGCACTTGTGCCTTCACTTGCTCGAGGTCATCATACCATCCTCACGTCTTCTCGGATTGACATTAAAGGAGGTGCTACTCATCATTGAGCTACAAGCACCAATCTTGACCACACCAGATTGGAACAAGCCATTCCATGTCCATGTGGATGCATCCAATTATGCTATTGGATGCATGCTAGCACAACCTACAGGTGAAGGTAACATGGATCTTCCAATTGCCTATGCCAGTAGACAGTTGAATGCAGCTGAACGAAATTATACCACCACTAAACGAGAAGGGTTAGGCATGGTATATGCAGTTAAAAAGTTTAGACACTATTTACTTGCAAATAAGTTTAAATTTTTACTGATCATCAAGCTCTGTTGTACTTGGTAAACAAGCCATGCAATACAGGCAGATTGGTAAGATGGTTCCTCTTACTAATGGAATACGACTTTGAGGTTGTGGTGAGGAAAGGCAAGACCCACCTAAGAGCAGATCATCTCTCAAGGCTCACATCAGGAGAGGCCCCACAAGGAGTGTAAGATGACTTACCTGATGCTTACTTGTTTAATTTGGAAGTTGTACCTCAGTGGGCTAAGCCATTAGTGCCAGTATTGACATAGGGGCCTAATCACCCGGTAATACACACAAAAGATAGAGAGATGGTAAAAGCTCAAAAATATCATATCTTGGAAAGAAGTGTGTATAAACATATGGAGCAAAGAGTATTAGCCTATTGCGTGGAAGAGGACGAGTATGCTAAATGTTTGCAATTAGCACATGTAGGTGCATTAGAGCAACACTACTCAAAACAACGAACCCTACAGACACTGAGGAGACTAGGAGTGCATTGGCCAACCATGGAAGTTGATGTCCATAGAATGTGCAAAGAATGCCCAATCTGTTGCACTAAACCACCAGTGGAACATGCTACTCTTTATCGAATATCTTTAGTACCAGATTGGAGTGAACCATTAGTAGCCTTTCCGAGGACGAAAACATTCCCTCAAGATATGACTTTGGCTAGACAAAGGAGTTTGGAACAAGAAGCCTTAGATTACACAATCATTGGTGATAATTTATACAAACGTGGTAAAGAAGGTTACCTACGACTGTGTGTCCATGAGAGCGAATACCTCAAGATATTAGAGACTACTCACCAAGGTGTAGCAGGAGGACATGTTGGTTCAGATCGGGTGATCAAGGCAATACTATTTGTAGGATTTTGGTGGCCCTCCCTTCACATGGACGCCCATACCTACTTGAAGAGGTGTGAGGTTTGTCAGCGGACTCAGTATCCCATACGCAAGGATGAGATGCCATTGAAGCCTATGATGGGTGGACATGCATTCTCTAAGTGGGGAATAGACTTTGTGGGTCCTATTAATCCCCCCGCTAAGGGTTCACATGCTGAGTATATCATTGTGGCCACGAACTATCTAACCAAGTGGGTAGAAGTGAAAGCCACAACGAAGAATGATGCTCAAACAACAACAAAGTTCCTATTTGAAAATGTGTTCACTAGATACGGATTGCCAATAGAATTAGTGAGTGATAGAGGCACACACTTCTTGAATGAAGTCATAGAAAACCTTCTCCAAGAATTCTTGGTGATACATAAGAAGTCTGCCCCCTATCATCCACAAGCTAATGGCCAGGCTGAGAGCACAAATAGGATCTTATGCAATGTGCTAACTAAAGTGGTGAATAACAAACGCTCTGATTGGGACAAACAGCTACACCACGTTGTTTGGGCATACCGAGTTGCCTATAAAACGGTACTCCAAGCCACACCCTTTCAGATGGTGTTTGGCCAGAATGTGGTGCTACCATTGGACTTTTTGATACCTACATTAAAAGTAGCACAAGAGCATGACTGGACAGGCCATGAACTCTCCAATCTTTGATCTTGAACGTTTAGGTGAGACACGATCGAGGGCTGCAGCAGGAATCTATGCAGCCAAGAAGAGGCAAAAGGCGTATTTTGATACACATGTGAAGGATAAAGGCTTGAAAGCAAGAGACCTAGTCCTAGTCTACACATTGAAGCAACATGCACAAAAATTAGAGAAAAGAGGCTATGAACCAATGATTATCAGTAGGATCTCCACAAGTGGAGCAATACAACTAGCCACTCTAGAAGGTGACGTACTACCAAGTTACATAAGCGGATGTAGAGTCAAGCTATATCAGGAACCCCTAACTGAAGAAATGCTCAATCGACTTAATACTGGAAAGAAACGTAAGGAAGAGGAAAAGCGAATTCGAGAAGAAGCACAAGCCAAAGCTTTAGAACGCATTCGACGAATGAAATTGAGAAGGCAAGGTAGAGATCAACCCATGACTGACGCTCATGAAGCTCTAGGTTATCACATAGCCATGTGCGAAGCTTCAGGTGAACGGTCTCATAAGATAGTTGATCGACGACCTTTTATGACCCTAGAAGTAGGACAAGGAGAGAGTGTAAGGACCGTGAGAACTTTAATTGATTCAGGAGCAGGACTAGTGCAGTTCGGTTTTCTTACTGCCAGCAATTGCAATTGGAGGTAAAACCCCTAGAAGCATATCTGATAGGATTAGGAGGTGTTGAAACCCCTTGCATGGGAGAGGTGGAGCTTCCCCTCTACATCCAAGAGGTCCTAATGTCAGCAAAAGTGTTGGTATGTGAAGACGAGGATCTTACCGAACCTCTAGTCTTGGGCCAAGACTGGATCTATGATCACGCAGTCAACCTCAACCTAAGAAGTGGACTTCTTGAGGTTTGGGCAGGCCAAGGACATCTTACGATTGAATTAGAAAATCAAGCACTCAAACCATTAGAACAGGCACCAACTCTTGGTCCCTCCATGAATCCACATGAAGATAACAATGCTGTTCTTGTCAAGAGTTCTATGGTGCAAAGGATTGTCACTCTCGCCGAAGGTACAAAAGTCAATGAGGAATTTTTGTTCACTCCAAAGAAGATTCTAAAGGGGAAGGCTCAACAACACACGCAACTGAGGAGACCGATGATCAAGAAGCATGAGCACCAACCTGGGCATCATGAAGTACCTCGTGGCATGAAGCAGATCTGGATACGCAAGGGGGCAAAAACCACGGCTCCAGAGACGGGTTCTCAAAAAAGCATCAAGCGAGCCACACCATCAAGGACCAAAATGAAGGAGTTCCCTAGGCAACACCCTAGCTATACCATTTCTATTTGGGTCCCTAAGCGGTCAATGAAGGCTAGCCCTAATGCTAGATGGATTTGGGTGCCCAAGGCCTGCTTACAAGCCCAAATAACTTCACCTCCAGTCACTAGCATAAAGCAACACTCACAAGTACTCTTGGCAAACATCTTAGGGAAGATACCTACACCTCACACTGTTACACCTTCGGTCAACCCTAGGAATGTCTGGAAATGGGTGCCCAAAAGGTCCCAAATCCAACACAATCTAGTCTATAAATCTTTACCTGTCATTAGCTCTAAGAGCTACGAATCCTCAACCAAAGTTTGGAGACTTAAACCGTGTATCAAACCCCCTGACCCAATTTTGTAAATCCATCCACTCTGATGTAGGTGCATTCTAAGTACATTGCATATCCAAAGCATGCATCTAGGATGACACTAACCACTAACCACCACTCACATCTATCACAACTCTAACCACTAACCATCTAGATTGTCATGTTAGTATTGTGGAGGGAACACCATTACATCCTGTTTCCTATGCAACACTAATGTGCCTTTCTTCTTCTAGCAGATAAGCATCATAAGTCTCATGGCAGCAGCAGTAGGAACAACCTCCCAGGCGGGCACTAGTACTCAAAGCAATTGGGATACCATGCCTGTGGAGGCTCCACTGACAGCGAGGCCTGAAGAGTTCCTGAATGTGCGAAGAATTCCCATCTCGGATCCACCGAGTGGCCTAACAAAAAGAGTGAAAGGACATTCTCATTGGTTCAATGAGATGCCAGGAGATTTGGGAGATGCAGATCATATATGGGAGTCCAAGTTGGAATTCCAAGGAGTTTGGTGGACCTTTCAGTTCTTCACACGAGAATTTGAAGCATTACAAAATGTAGCTTCTCTTCAAGATATCTGGCAGAAGGCGGGGTTACAAGATTATTTTAGTGCAACTCTGCCTAAACTTGATTTCCTTAGTTGCTATTACTTGATTGCCACTTTGAAAGCGACAGGAGACAAAGATCATTCAAGCACATTCCTGGTGCCCTCTTTATCAAACCAGGAGGAAATGAAAAAGTTTGAGTTGAACGTCACCTTAATCAGGGAGGCCCTTCAGATGTATGGCACCCATGTACCCTCCGATCGAGATCCTTTGATACCGGAGTCTATGAAGTACAATAAACTCAAGAAATTGAAAGAAATGTGTGCTCTCACCCCGAACATTGCTATACCGTTGCGAATGTGTCTTCAACATTTTGCATTTCCAACGCAAGACCGATTCACACAGCCTCATAAGAAGATCTGGTATGGGTTATACCTAGTGGAGACTGGGAGCTTACCTATCAAAATGCCAGTGTGGATCCTTGACCAGTTATATGAAGCAGGCAAACGAGGCATGAGAAAGCCTACTTTGAATGGTTGCTGTGTGATTACAAGAATTATCTACAGATGCCTTGCCTATGATGTGCCGATCGCACGGGCCCTTAAGTACTCACAGTTGGAATTCTTCCAGGGGTGTAAATCAGGAGTTCAACCCACTAAAAGAATGCGTGGAGCACTTTCATAGGTTCTAATTCCTCGCGAGGTCACCACAGAAGCCTCCTGTAGAGAAGAAGAACAAGTAGCCCCTTTCACGATCCACCTCCAAGGACCACAATCAAGGGGCATGGTACAACCCACTCCATCAGCCCCTCCACTACCCTCGGATGCTGAGCTGGCATCCATGGCCACATTGGGAGAGGATACATCCTTCGACTTTGAGAGATTTTTTCAAACAACACACTTATCTGAGAGTGAATTCTTTTCTGACAATGACGGTCTAGGATCATCATCCCAGAGAGAACGACCACATAGCGTGGCACGAAGAGTACATTGGGAGGATGAGGCACAACACACTCAGGCGGGAGGCACACATGAACAAGAGGAGATGCAGAGGAATGAACCAGAGGAGAGTGAGGAGGAAGCCCCTGCCTACACTGCACAACTCAAACGACTCTACAAAACGATCAAGCAAGTGCAGAAAAGGCATAAGTTGTCAGAAGAGGCAAATAAAGCACTAGTGAACCAGATGCTACAAGCGGAGAATGTAGACCCTCATTTTGTAGAATCATTGAATCTTTTGGCAGATACCTGTGGAATCGTGGAAGCCATGAGGACCATGGTATATTGTAATACCCCTTAATATGACCAACGAAGGATCGATACGCGACCGCGAAGGGGAAAGATGATCCAAATGGAAGTCTCTACCTCACTTCCTACCACCACTCCAGAAGATGTTCACAGGGCCAGCCCAACTAACAGTGATGAACCAGATGTAAATATACAGATACCATCTCCACCATCACCTCCCATCCAGCCCTCAGAACCCCTCACCACTAGCCTTCCTGAACAACCAGTAGCCACCCATAGTGAACCCATACAACACACCACCATTTCTCCATCCTTCTCTTTACCTACATCCACCAGTTCCAACCAATTTTCTGAACCTCAGATAGGTCACCCCGCCACCCAACAAACCATTGTCGGTCACCCTTCTTATCTACCAGCCCTCGGACACCCACATGGCCCTACCCAAATGTTAACACACCCAATTTCCCTCACTACTCCATTTCCTCTTTCCCAACCACTACCCACTGTACCCCTTTTAACCCCCTCGGAACCAACACACACCACCCTATCTCCATTCTTGGCAAACCTTGTATATATAGTTCAAGAAATTGAGAATCATAATAGAAAGTCCCTTCCCCACCCCACCTCCCCCACATTCACGGCCACCACTAACACGCCACCAACCATTCCAGTATTCACGATTCACACTTCACACACAATCACGTCCGATCCCATGGACATTTCACCATCCACATGACCACCTACCACCACTGTTGTTCCAACATCATCACATTTCACTTCACTCACGTCACCATTTCCAATCACTGTAGGCACAACATCTACTTTTCCCTTCCCCATTTCCCGACCCCTTGCATCTTCCACCTCTACCCTTGCATCCACCTCATTTAGTCAGGCACTAGACACTATGTTCGAAGCGGCCGCCCAACTTAAACAAGAATACAGATTATTGGAAGAAAACAATAAGGAGCTGTGTACTCTGTCATCCCATCTCCAGGCACGTGTCAATGCCTTGGAATTGAGTAATGCAGCATTACAACAAGAAGTTACCACCCTCCAACAATCGAATGCAGAGCTTGAAGCCAAGTATGCAGAGACAGGTAAGGCTATGGAAGAACAACTCAGAGACCAGCTGGCCCGCAATGCTAGACTACAAAGAAACATGGCCTTACTTCGCCGCCACTTAGCAGCTCCTCAAGAAGAAAATAGAAGACTACAACAACAAAACCAGGAGAACTTAGAAGCAGCCATTGAAAACACCCCAGGGGCACCTATAGGCCCTGCCAAATTCCGAGCTATTCCCTCAGAACACATTCAGCAGGTGTTAGAAGATTATGCGACCCTCTTGGAAGCACACGACCAGTTGGCAGATCTGGTAAAGGGACTACATAGAAACTCAAAATGATACTTATAGTTATTGGATGCTTCCTTCAACATGATAAAAGCTAATGCTTTATTATTATCTTTTGATGCACCTTGCTCAAAACAAATCATGTTTGAGCATCTTTATCATATCCAAAGGTATACTATTTTGGATTTTAGCATATCTTAATGTTGAGAATTTTCAACATTTAGATTTAAGGTATTCCTTCAATGTTAAGGTATAGATGATACTTTATTCAAAACCACTTCTTGGATTCTAATTACTTAAATCATTATGTCTTCAGGTATTGAATTATAATTACCAAAGTTTTGTTCTTTAAGATACTTGATGGGCTTTCCATAAATCCTTCTCAATCTTCAACTTTGATATCTTTCTTTTTGAAAACTATAATTTCAAAGTGCTAGCATTTTTTGATTTTTTTTCAAAAAACTTACAATAGGTAAATAAACTCCAATTCTATGTTCATTTCTTGATTCTCTCAGAATGTTTCTCTTTAAGTACTTTACATACTTAAAATAAACCTTGGAATTCCTAGTGTAATATTCCATACTTAAGTATAAACTTATACTTAATTTATGGAATACTTCCATAAAGTATCATGACCTTATCCATTCTCATAATTTATGTGGCAATTATATTTGTATATTTCCAATAAATTATATATTAACTCTTTAGAGCTTCTTTATAAACTCTTTAGAGTTTTTTTAATCATGAAACTTCATCGTCTCATTTTTATATCCATGTCTTGTTATATAAGACTTGCATATAAATGATAATGAGTTTGTTTGTATGAACTAGTCAAGTTCAACTTGTAAATTTATATTCCAATCATTTTTTGAAGATCTCGTTACCCTCCAAATTAAATTCTACTCTAATTTGAGCTTTAATTGTATATACACCAACTTCAATAATATGCATCTTTCATGCATGCATATTCAATCTTTTCACTTGGGTACAAGCATAGTGTATGCAAAGAAGCAAACTAGTGACTTTCACTCATGCATATGCATGTGCTTGCATGCCAAAATTGATCCAAATATTCCTTTGTACTAAGAATGTTTGATATTATAAAGCAAGCCTATGCCATGATCATCTGACTCATTTAGATAGATATAGATATTTTTTGTTCATTCTCGTGTAAGACCAAAGATTTTGGGATTAGAATTAAGCATAGCTTCACATGCACTCTAAAATAAGAAATCCACTTAGCTTAGTGGTAAAGTATCAAGGATGGGAAGGAAGAGGTCTTGAGTTCAACCTCCATGGGGAGCATGGGGAGAGAGTTGTGTCCAAAGAACACTAGAGCCTTCTAAATCAAGTTAACATAGTTTAAGCTGAGTCCAAAAAGATTTAACTCAAGTGGCGAGTACACTCACCACTAGTGAAATCTAGTGGAAGGTGCCAAAGTAGTGGTGGAGATTCCACATGCATATGTGGACTTGAGTTAATGAAGAGGTCACCATTGATTCCAGGATCTATATATAGATGTATAATGTTGTGAGGAGAGTCATCTCTATAGCACATGGTGGTCCTAATGCTCTTAGTTCTTCGCATTGGTATTAGAGCATAGGATCCATGGAGAACTTTACTAGCTCATCATCTCTTCTTCCTCTTCTCTTTCAGATATCGAATATGATATGGGATGCACTCCTTCATTTATACATTCAAAAATTTTTGAATTCTTTATTGCCTACCTATTTGCTTTCATGAGATTGTTTATCTCTTCTTTATGAAGTTATATATTGCAAAATGCAAAATGATATGGAGACATGGCTGCTGCCACCAAGACTTGAACATACATCCTTATGTAGAGAGGAGTGTGGCATAATCGGTACCTTCATCCATTCAATAACTCTTAACTATTCATCTTGAGAAGGTTTTCTTCCAATATGCTGAGCAAAATGGATATGAAGATGAGAAAAAATCGTTACACTGGACATGAGAAGCATTGATCATCGGTCAATGGATTTGAACCCATGAACTCATGGGATAGCAAGCATTCATCTATCCACAAGAGGTATGGGTAAAAAATATCTTTTCCAAACCTTATCTTATATTTAAGGTTGTGGCAATGGCATGTCAAAATCATGTGATGTTGTTAGAAGAAAAAGGAAAGTTTACCCACATTGGCTCACTCAACACCACCCAGTCTTGATCTCATGAACTCATATGAGGGAATCTTTTAAGTTATCCATGGTGAAGCATCTTGCACCATGCCAATAGTATGATCAACTCATTACTTTGTTTTGAATTTTCCATAGAAGCGCACATCATAAGGAACAAAGGACCTTGCCCACACCATAAGGAACAAAGGACCCTACTTTGATTGACCATACATCTCTCTTTCTTCACATTTGCCTTTGGAAGAGCCGTTCTACAAAAACAATGTTCACTTACTTTGCTTATGCGAGTATTGATTCCATGACCTCTATGCAAAGAACATTTTTGCTATCCAATTTGTCATCCATATGACATGCATATTTGTTTCAACCAAAGAGAAGAAAAGCAAATCATAGAAGCATGAAAATAGGATATTAAAAGGATAGCACATGTAATTTTGAGTCCCAGACACATTGGATAGAGCTCAATATGCTATCCATGTCATTGGAGATGTTCTTTCTTATTACACTTGAATTGAGAGGAAGTATGAAGAAAATAAGTAGGAGCTTTCCCTTATTGAATGAAAGTAACAAACTCTTCTGGAGATAAAGGAACGAAACTTTTTCTCTTCTAATGGACAAATATTTACAATTCATACAGTGGTACAAGTTTTTACGAGGATCAATGGATGGCTCACAAGCTCATTCAAAGGAAGCAAGGAGGAAGATGATGGCTCTTTTTGAGGACAAAGGAAGGAAGAACCTTGATTTGGAGTTATATCTAGTTGATGCTAGATGTCAATACTTGTTTGCTTTTTCTCCCATATAGTTTGCATAGAATAATCATTGAAGCATGACATAAGACTTCAATTTTGATAATTAAATGAGCTTCAAGAAGTTAATGAAAGGTAAAAGGGACAAACATGAGTGTATTGAAAGCACATGAAGCACCAAGGGTACTTGCATGCATTCATAAGCTATTTTCTATGTGCACAGAAAAGAATGATTGTTTGTGCATTCCTCTTTCCAAGAGAATGTTTTGAAGGAACAAATTTAGTATAGATATGTCTTTTTGCACATCACAATCTTGGTTATTGTTAGAAAAGATTTTGATGCACTCAAGCATGTGCACCAGTATGTTGATACATTGAAAGGAAGCAAAGATAATATGTTGTTCATAACATAGATGCATGAAATGCGTGCATGTCGAGCATGATAAATTCTTGAATAATTTTAGGCAATGCAAGAACATGTAAAACCATGCATGCAAGCATTTGCGTTTGCATGCAAGGATCTGCGTTGCATGCAAGCATCTACATTTTCATGTAAGCATCTAAATTTACATGCAAGCATCTACATTTGCATGCAAGCATCTACATTTGCATGCAAGATCATGCATTTTCATGACTAAGATACACTATTATATTCTAGGTAAATGAGTGACTGTACTTTTCTAGTAACTAACTTACTTTTTAAAGCTCAAGCTTGATATTTGGAAAGAAAAAAAGCTAGTTACTTGTAAAGTCATGCTAATTACAACCTTGCAACTCAAGTAACTAGTAGATTCCTTTCCAAGTTCATATGTAGGTATCAAGAACTTAATGTAAAGTTTACAATAAGTATTAAAATTGGCTAGCCTAGTAAGAGTAAGCATGGTTCATCAATATGTTAGGAAAAGTAAATGAAAATTTCCTAATGAAAGGTATCTAGCTAAAGATAGAAGCTACCATATAATGAGAAATTATATTTCTTCTCAAGTAATATCATTATAGAGAAAAGGACATAAGCATCAAGCTTAACTCATGGGTTAGATAGATGAAAGCAAACATCTTTATGATATAGATGTTTAGCTAAGAAAGTTGTTTAGAAAACAACTTTATGACATGTTGGAGTTATGAAAAGATGGGATGCCTAAACGTGGTTGTAAACCAGAAAGATAGATAAACATGCCCAAGTTACACTTATCCAAAGGAAAGTGTCAAAAGAGTTAGAAATTCCAAGTACATAGTTTGCAACCATGATGATGGCAATTAAGTCTATGGAATGTGAAACATAAGTTTATCTACCCTCAAGGGATTTTTTAAAGGTGAAATCAAAAGGCATTAATGAATCCTTATACTTAAGTAGTAGAGATACAAATTGGTTGAGGTAGAACCATTAGGTCTTGAATATGAGAAATTCAAGAACTTGGAACAATAATTGATTTTCTTTTGAAAAACCCTAGAAAAGAAGGATGGATGTTCCATCAAAAGGTTTTCAAGTTTCCAAGACAAAGTGTAAGTCAAAGCATGAGATAGTGAAATGACCTTATGAAGGAAACAAAAGCTAGTAAATATCAAGTTAGATGTAATTCCTTGACTTAAAACTCTTTTAAAGAATTTAAGTGAGAAGGTATTCTATAAAGTTATGTTTGGAATTTAGGATAAGTGTAATTCACATGTCAATATGAATATAAAATGGGGTGGTATGGAACACCAAATTTTATACTTAGCTTGATATCAGAAAGATGATATGGGAGATCAAACCATGGTATGATAGATATCTTTTAGTCCTAGAATGAATCTTGAAGTAAGATTGAATCCTCAAGGGGATCAAAAAACTTCAAAGGAAAATTTTAAATTCAAGAAGGTCAAAAGAATGATTTGAAAAGACACTTCAAGATCAAGTAAGTATGAAGATCAGGAAGTAGTTAACTTCCACGATCTTTTTTCAGAATTGAAGTACAAAAGAACATGTTATTTCTTGAATTGTGAAATACTTCAAGATAAAGTATTTGTATACGAAATATTTCATAAATTTATGAATCAATAAGATCATGAAAGTATCCTTTCAACTAAGGTTAGAAAGACTAAGTTGGTTTGAAAGCACCCAATTGATACTGTAATTTGGTGCAATCAATCCCTTTGACTCAAAGTAGTGCATAAGAATTGCATTCCAAGTAAGGAGGTTTAAGAGATTGTTAAAAGGAGATATTAACTTAGTCCTAGTTGAAGCATTGATGTTTTGAGCAAAAGAAAAATCTCAACACTAAAAGATTGATGGGTTGAGACTTGGATGTTTGATACCACAGTAGTGTCTAGTAGTTGGATGATGTTTTAGTCTTACTCTAAGAATCTTTCTAAGAATCTAGTTTAATTGTCTTAAAGATAGATAAAATGCTATAGTACCTTGTTGAAAACGATATTTGAAAAGTTAACTTCTAGAGTCACATAGAGTTTGACTCAAATTAGATTAAATATCTTAAAAGTCTTGAAATGGTTATACAAAGTTTTGGTTCTTCCTTCCCGCTTTTTAAAACATTTGGAAATGACGTAGCTAAAGTATATGAATCATTTCAATAAAAGTTAGGGTTAGCCAATTGGAATAGGTGACCAAATTAAACATCCCAAATATATGTTATGTACATAACCCATTCAGTATTCAAAGATGTTAAGTCTAAGTTGAATCATCCATCTAATTTTTGCTTCAAGATAAGTAGCAAAACTATAATGGGCAAAGAAAAAATTTCATAGTTCTCTAAAAAGATTTTGTAACAATCTTAAAGAGAAAAAGTAAGAAATTTATCCTAAGATTGACAATTCCCGATAGATAGATAGATATAGAGATAGATAGATAGGTAGATAGATAGATAGATAGATAGATAGATAGATAGATAGATAGATAGATAGATAGATAGATAGATAGATAGATAGATAGATAGATAGATAGATAGATAGATAGATAGATAGATAGATAGATAGATAGATAGATAGATAGATAGATAGATAGATAGATAGATAGATTGATAGGTAAATAGATAGATAGATAGATAGATAGATAGATAGAGAGAGGGAGACACACACACACACACACACACACACACACACACATATATATATATATATATATATATATATATATATATATATATATATATATATATATATATATATATATATATATATATATATATATATAGATAGATAGATAGATAGATAGATAGATAGATAGATAGATAGATAAATAAATAGATAGGCAGATAGGTAGATAGATAGAGAGATAACTAGATAGATAGATAGATAGATAGATAGATAGATAGATAGATAGATAGATAGATAGATAGATAGATAGATAGATAGATAGATAGATAGATAGATAGATAGATAGATGGATATATAGATAGATAGATAGATAGATAGATAGATAGATAGATAGATAGATAGATAGATAGATAGATAGATAGATAGATAGATAGATAGATAGATAGATAGATAGATAGATAGATAGATAGATAGATAGATAGATAGATAGATAGATAGATAGATAGATAGATAGATAGATAGATAGATAGATAGATAGATAGATAGATAGATAGATAGATAGATAGACAGAGAGAGAGATAGATAGATAGATAGATAGATAGATAGATAGATAGATAGATAGATAGATAGATAGATAGATAGATAGATAGATAGATAGATAGATAGATAGATAGATAGATAGATAGATAGATAGATAGATAGATAGATAGATAGATAGATAGACAGATAGACAGATAGATAGATAAAGCAGAAGTCTTTGAAAAAAGTATCCTAAGACAATTTTTTTTTTAATTTGCTTTGGTCAACTTGAACTGAAGTTGAACAAAAGTTTATGGCACACTTCAACCTCATGCCCAATTGGACAAACTAGTCTTCCAATAGGGTAACAAATCAAAGAAAATGTTGGTTGAAAGTGAAGCATAGTACAAAAATCTAAGTTAGATGTTCGGGTAAACTAGAATTCTAGTTTGATTTCCAAACTAAATTCAAATGAAATATGAATTCTCAAAGCCCACCCTAATGCTTTGAAAAGGCTCTAGAGCTCTTGGGGAAAAACTCTCCCATGACTCTCATAGGAGTTGGGCTCAAGATCTCATCCTTCCCACACATATGATTTAACCACTTGGCCAAGCCACTTGCTTGTATTAGAGATATGATTGAGTCTAGTCTTAAGACTTTGGCCCTACGCGAGAATGACCAAACAATGTACAATTTTAGATATGTTTGAACCAATCAAACACTTATGCCATAACCTTACTTCATAACATTGCCATTGCAAAACCCATGTACTCAACCTTACTACTTGATGAAGCTAAAATGGAGTGTTTTTTTCTCTTTCATGTGTTTATAACACAATGAAAACATAAAACCATTGGTGGATTTCACATTTGAAACACTACCGACCATATCTACATTGTATCCTTGGACATGCAATTTTACACCAACCTCATAAAAGACTGTGTAATTTGAATTAGAAATCACTAGATGCAAGGTAAACCCCAATGCATTTTGATGTGGTCAAATCTTTTGTTGTGATTGCATGATAAATTAAGATTCAACAATACTTAGATACATGGTGACATTTTCAAAAGTTTCAACTATATCATTACTTTGTTTAAATTTATGATAGAACATCATGGAAATGGTCCCACAATCTGCCATACCAAAATTATTCTAGCATTTCAGCATACACTATCTTTGGGAGAGCCACATGCCTTTCTTTTATTGTACAAGCTTAATGCCCTACAATTACCATGATAGACCTAAGTCCATAATATTGTATCCTGACATATTAAAACTTTTCATAAATTGCATGTGGTCGGAATATCATAATAAAAAATTAGATCTACATAGATGATTACAATGAGAATTCAACTATCAATTTTCCTTACAAAAAATGAGTTCTCTACATCACACACACACATCTGATAGAAGTCAAATAATTTACACTTCTCACATATTCATAATTTAGGGCTTATTTCAGCCCACAAAAAGATTTTTTTAAAATGAAAACATAACTTGGGTATCTTGAATCTTTAGATCTATGGTTGGTTTGTATATACTTAAACTCATCATGTAAGGGACATTATCCATATCGATGTGTAATGCAGTCTTCATCTCTTTGTTGCAACCAATGTCACTAGTACTATAATAGTAAGCATCATATATATGGGGTTAAATTGATCCTACAATTTGATTTCATATAGTTGTTTGCTTTATACCATTTATGCTACCTTGTAAACCCATTTGTAAACTAGTTTCTTCTTTTCTTTTGGAGATAATGTTATCTTTCAGGTCTCATCTGCATGAAGTATGGCCATTTTTTCCAATCGAAGTTAAATAATATGAAATCCTTGCATGTCAAGCATGAGGGGCTTGTTTAAGCCCTTACAAAGCCTTTTGCAATGTGCAAACATATTTAGGATGTTTTGAATCCTTACATACTTGTGGCTGGTCCATATATACTGCAAATCACCATGTAACTTCACATCCATCTGATGAACAATCCATCATTTTGTTGTAGCTAATCAACAAGTGCTCTAACAGTAGCTATTTTAGCTACAAAGCTAAATGTTTCCTCATAACCAATGCCATATTTATGTGCATATTCTTTTGGTATTAATCATGCTTTATATTTGCTTATGTTACCAAGCATTATGCTTTACCTTATAAACCCAATTGAAGCCTATGGGTTTCTTTCCTTGCACAATGGAACCAGCTCCCATGTTTCATTTCCATGAAGTGCAACCATCTTCTCATTTATAGCTTTCTGTGAATCTA